>CAUJNA010001246.1:0-95000 GCA_963377175.1 Effrenium voratum | reverse complement strand
CGTGCTGCACTTGATGCTGCAAAGCTACGATTTTCAATCTGGAGCTGTGGACTGCGCGCTAGACTTGTACCACAAAGTTGCGATTTTCCAGCCGGAGCTGGTACTTCGCGCACTAGACTTCCGCTACACAGCTGCGATTGTCCAGCTAGAGCTGAAAACCTGTACTTTGCGCACTAGACTTGTACTAAAAAAGTTGCGATTTTCGAGCTGGAGCTCAAAACCTGTACTTCGCATACTATACTTGCACTTCACAAAGTTGCGATCTTCCAGCCAGAGCTGGAAACTTCTACTTCACGTACAATACTTGCGCTACAAAGTTGTGACTTTCCAGCTAGTGCTGGAGACCTGCGCACTTCGCGCACTGGACTTGTACTTCAAAGTTGCGACTCGCCAGCTAGAGCTGGCACTACCAAGTTGCGATTTTTCCAGCTAGAGCTGGAAACCTGTGCTTTGCGCACTAGACTGCTGGAAGCCTGTACTTCGCGTACTAGACTTGTACTACCAGCTGGAGCTGCAAACCTGTACTTCGCGTACTAGACTTGTCAAAGTTACGATTTTCCAGCTAGAGCTGTACTTCGTGCGCTAGGCTTGTACTACAAGGTTGTGATTGCCAGCTAGAGCTGGACTTCGCGTACCTGTGCTTCGCGTACTAGACTTGTGCTACAAAGTCGCGATTTTTAGCTGGAGCTGGAAGCCTGTGCTTCGCGCGTTACACTGGTACTACAAAGTTGCGATTTTCGAGCTGGAGCTGGAAACCTGTACTTCGTGCACTAGACTTGCGCTTCAAAGTTGTGATTTTCCAGAAACCTGTACTTCGCGCGCTATACTTGTGCTACAAAGTTGCGATTTTCCAGCTAGAGCTGGAAACCTCTACTTCGCGCACTAGACCTCTGAGCGACACGTTTGAGCGCAACTTCTCATTGACACTTCTGAGCGACACTTTTGAGCGACACGTGATCAACACTTCTGAACCGCACTTTTTCTGATCGACACTACTGATCAACACTTCTGAGCGACACTTTTTCTGAGCGACTTTTCCGAGCAACACTTCTGATTGACACTTCTGAGCGACACTTTTGAGCGACGCCTGATCAACACTTCTGAACCCCACTTTTTCTGATCGACGCTTCTGAGCAACACTTCTGAGAAACTTTAGAGCCTCCGGCTCAGTCCGCCGACATTGTCCTCTCCCTTGTCTCCTTCGTCCTCTCTCCCTTGTCTCCCTTGTGTGTTCTGTCGTCCTTTCTCCCTCCGTCTGCTCCCCACCCTCCCATCCCCCCAAGCCTCTCTCTCCCCAATCTCCCTCTCTCGTATGTATATATGTATGCATGCATGCATGCATGCATGCATGCATGTAATGTATGTATGTATGTATGTATGTATGTATGTATGTATGTATGTATGTATGTATGTATGTATGTATGTATGTATGTATGTATGTATGTATGTATGTATGTATGTATGTATGTATGTATGTGTATGAATGTATGTATGTATGTATGTATGTATGTATGTATGTATGTATGTATGTATGTATGTATGTATGTATGTATGTATGTATGTATGTATGTATGTATGTATGTATGTATGTAATGTATGTATGTATGTATGTATGTATGTATGTATGTATGTATGTATGTTATGTATGTTATGTATGTTATGTATGTTATGTATGTATGTATGTATGTATGTATGTATGTATGTATGTATGTATGTATGTATGTAATGTATGTATGTATGTATGTATGTATGTATGTATGTATGTATGTTATGTTATGTTATGTTATGTTATGTTATGTTATGTTATGTATGTATGTATGTGTGTATGTAAGTAAAGTAATGTAATGTATGTATGTATGTACGTAATGTATGGATGTAATGTAATGTATGTATGTATGTATGTAGGTATGTACGTAGTGTATGTGTGTATGTGTAAAGTAATGTAATGTAATGTAATGTAAAGTATGTATGTATGCATGTATGTATGGAAGTATGCATGTATGTATGTATCTATGTATGTTATGTTATGTTATGTTATGTTATGTTATGTATGTACGTATGTACGCAAAGCACGCACGTACGTATGTATGTAGTATGTATGTATGTATGTATGTATGTATGTATGTATGTACGTACGTACGTACGTATGTATGTATGTATGTATGTATGTATGTATGTATGTATATAGGTATATAGGTATGTATGTATGTATGTATCCTTGCACTTCCCCTTTGCTCCCCAGACATGGTTGTTCCAGCGTTTTCGGAAACAGGACATCGTTTTTCCAGATTTTTGGCAAAAGGATGCAGGAAGCCTAAGCCAGCAAAAGGCCGGCAGGGGGAATCAAGCCTGGGACCCCTGTTTTGCGACACCGGCTCCCCGAAAGACTACGTTTAGTGGGACGTCATCAAATTGCCGCGCGGTACGTGGGGGACCCCCCCCCCCAAACCCCTACGTATTTGACGTCGGGCGGGGGGGGTTCGGTTAGGGGGGGGGTTATCCTCAATCCTCTAGTAAGTATCCGACACGCCGAACAATGTCGGCGGATTTTGTGATCGACTTTTCTGAGCAACACTTCTGATCGACACTCCTGAGCAACACTTTTGATCCGCGCTTCTGATTGACACTTCTGATCGACAGTTTGAGCAACACTGCTGAACCACACTTCTGCTTGACACTGATGAGCATCACTTCTGATTCACACTTCTCATCGACAATTCTGACCAACACTTCTGACCAACTCATCGGCACTTCTGAACGACACTTGTGAGCAACACTGCTGAATTGACACTTCTGAGCGACGCTTCTGAGCAACACTTCTGATCGACACTTCTGACCGACACTTTTGAGGAACCCTTCTCATCAACACTTCTGAGCGACACTTCCGACCCACACTTCTCATTGACACTTCTGAGCGACACTTTGGAGCGACGCCTGATCAACACTTCTGAACCACAATTTTTCTGACCGACACTTCTGAGCAACACTTCTGAGCGACACTTTTTCTGATCGACTTTCTGAGCAACACTTCTGATCCACACTACTCATCGACACTTCTGAGCGACACCTGACCAACACTTCTGAACGACGCTTCTGAGCAACACTTCTGAGCAGCGACGCTTCTTCTGATCGACTTTTCTGAGCAACACTTCTCATCGACAGTTCAGAGCAACACTTCTGAACGACACTTCTGAGCAACACTGCTGAATTGACACTTCTGAGCAACACTTCTGAGCAACACTTCTGATCGACGCTCAGAAGTGTCAAACAGAAGTGTGGGTCAGAAGTGTTGCTCAGAAGTGTTGATGAGAAGTGTCCTCAAAAGTGTCGATCAGAAGCATCCATCAGAAGTGTTGTTCAGAAGTGTCGCTCAGAAGTGTCAATTCAGCAGTGTTGCTCAGAAGTGTCGTTCGGAAGTGTCTATGAGCAGTGTGGATCAGAAGTGTTGGTCAGAAGTGTTGCTCAGAACTGTCGATGAGAAGTGTTGATCAGGTGTCGCTCAAAAGTGTCGCTCAGAAGTGTCAATCAGAAGTGTTGCTCAGAAAAGTCGATCAGAAGAAGTGTCGCTCAGAAGTGTTGCTCAAAAAGTGTTGCTCAGAAAAGTCGATCAGAAAAAGTGTCGCTCAGAAGTGTTGCTCAGAAGTGTGGGTCAGAAAAAGTATAGTTCAGAAGTGTTGATCAGGCGTCGCTCAAAAGTGTCGCTCAGAAGTGTCAGTGAGAAGTGTGGGTCGGAAGTGTTGATGAGAAGGGTTCCTCGACACTTTTGAGCGACGCCCGATCAACACTTCTGAACCACATTTTTCTGATCGACACTTCTGAGCAACACTGCTGAGCGATACTTTTTCCGATGGACTTTTCCGAGCAACACTTCTTATCGACACTTGTGAGCAACACTTTTCTTGATCCGCACTTCTGATTGACACTTCTGATCGACAGTTCGAGCAACACTGCTGAACCACACTTCGGACTGACACTGGTGAGCAACACTTCTCATCGACAGTTCTGAGCAACACTTCTGAGCAACACTTCTGAGCAACACTTCTGAGCAACACTTCTGATCCACACTGCTCATCGACACTTCTGAACGACACTTCTGAGCAACACTGCTGAGTTGACACTTCTGAGCGACACTTCTGAGCAACACTTCTGATCGAGACTTCTGATCGACACTTTTGAGGAACCCTTCTCATCAACACTTCTGAGGAACACTTCTGACCCACACTTCTGATCGACACTTTTGAGCGACATTCCTGTCGAGCACTTCCGAGCAACACTTCTGACCGACACTTCTGAGCAACACTTCAAACCGAAGCTTCTGAGCAACACCATTGAGCAAGACTTCTGATCTACACTTAGGAGTTACACTTCTGAGCGACACTTCTGGCCACATCCTGCCCATCGACACTTCTGAGCGACACTTCGGAGCAACACTGCTGAGTTGACACTTCTGAGCGACACTGCTGAGCAACATTTCTGGCTGACACTTCTGCGCAACACTTCCGGGCAACACTTCTGATCGACGCTTCTGATCGACACTTGTGAGCAACACTTCTGAGCAACACTTCTGACACACACACTTCAGAGCAATACTGCTGATTCCACACACCTCTGACCGGCGCTACGATCGACAGTTCTGAGCAAGGATGCTTCTAATCCTTACTTCTGATCGATACTTCAGAGCGACACTTCTGCGCAACACTTCTGAGGGAGCAACACTTCTGATCCACACTGCTCATCGACACTTCTTAGCAACACTTCTGATGGACTCTTCTGATCGACACTTCTGGTCAGCACTTCTGATCAACACTGCTGAGCAACACTTCCGACCGACACTTCCGAGCAACACTTTTGAGCGACACTTCTGATTCGACACTGCTGACCGACACCCCTGACCGACGCCTCTGATCCACAGTTCTGAGCAACGCTTCTGACCGATGCTTGTGATCGGCACTTCCGAGCAACACTCCTGAGCAAACACACACACACACATGTAAGCGACGCTTTTGAGCGACACTTCTGAGAGACACCTCTGAACAACACTTCCGGGCAACACTGCGCGGCACTCCTGAGCGACACTCTGAAAACACCTGTGAGCGACACGTCTGAGCCACACACAATCAGCAACACTGCTGCCTGAGCGACAACTTGAGCAACATTTCTACACACATATCTCAGCGACATGAGCGACGCTCCTGAGCGACACTTCTGAGCGACGCCTCTGAGCAATGAGCCACACCTGAGCAACACTTTTTGAGCACACTTCTGATCAAAACTTCCGAGCAACAGGTCTGCTGAGTTGACACTTCTGAGCGACACTTCTGAGCAACACTTTTGACTGACACTTCTGAGCCACACTTTTGAGCGATACTCTGAACCACACTTCTGATTGACACTTCTGAGCAACACTTCTGATCTGATCAACAGCAGTTCTAGTTCTGAGCAACGCTTCTGACGACATTTCTGAGGGACACGTCTGCGCAACACTTCTGAGCAACACTTCTGTTCGACGCTTCTGATCGACACTTTTGAGCAACACTTCTGAGCGACACTTCCGAGCAACACTTCTGTCCACACTTCCGACTGATACTTCTGCGCGACACTTTTGATCGACGCTTCTGAACGACACTTCTAATCGACGCTTCTGAACGCACTTTGCGCGCTCAAAATGTTCACCGTGCCACAGCGAGAGTCATTCGACCCGCCCGATGTGCGCAGAGGCTTCGCGTCGCGTGCTCAAAATGCGCACCGACCCAAAGTGCGCAGAGGGCTCGCTTCGCGTTCTCAAAAAGTGCACCGCGCCACAGCGAGCGCGATTTGACCCACCCAAAGTGCGCAGAGGGTTCGCTTCGCGCTCTTCAAATGTGCACCGCCCGCGATCTCGCTGAGTCAAAGTGACGTGCTTGCCATTCAAAATGCGCGCCGCACCAGAGAAAAAACGATTCGACCCACCCAAAGTGCGCAGAGGGCGCCACAGCGAGAGCGATCTCGCTGAGTGAAAGTGACGTGCCTGCCACGAAATCTACCCAGGTGCCAAAGTAATGCGCCTGCCACGAAATTTGCACAAAAAGCTCCAAAGTGCTGCGCCTGCCACGAAATTCAGCCACGAAAGTACTGCGCCTGTCACGCAAAGTAAGCTTGCCACAAACTCAAAATCATCCAAAGTGCTGGACCTGCCACGAAACCCAACTTTGACACGTTTACGACACGCATCCAAAACTAGCGCGGGACTGTGGCGCCAGAATGATTTCGACCAATTTTGACATGTTTCAGGCCCGCCAAAACGAGTCGATTGTACGACAGGGCCAACGAAAGCGGCGCCGGCGCAAACACTATCACGCGCCTGCCAAGCCCCTGGATTGCAAGTCCCACTGGCACGGCAACGAGAACACGCAGCCTGCCAAAAGATTGCGCCTGCGCAGCGAAAACACGTCGAGCTTGAGAAGCTATGATTCGCGCACAGGGCGAACGAAAACAGCGCAGCACAAGTCATCAAAACTCACGCGTTCTGCGCTTCCCCACTGGGAGAGCCATAGCGCAATCATACGGACGGTTGCGGACGGTTGCGCAACATCCGGCGAACAAGGCTTGACTTCCAGACCCCCAAGATGAAACGAAAACCCTACGCTACGCATTCGGGAAAAAAGAAGAAACAAACAAACAAACAAACCAGAAAACAAACAAAGAAGCAAACAAACAAACAAAAAAAGTTACACAAACAAACAATCCAACGAACAAGCACACACACAAACAAACGAACAATTAATCAATCAAACAATCAAACAAGCAAACAAACAAACAGACAAACAAACAAGCACACACAAACAAACAAACAAACAAACACGCAAACAAATATCCAATCAATCAAACAATCATACAAACAAGCGCACAAACAAACAAGCACGCAAACAGCCAGCCAATCAATCAAACAAACCTACAAACAAGCGCACAAACAAACAAACAAACAAGCAAACAAACAAACAAAGAGACAAACAAAAAACAAAAATAACACAAACAAACAAACAAACAATCAAATGAACAAGCACACACACAAACAAACAAACAATTAATCAATCAAACAAACAAACAAACAAACAAACAAACACACAAACACACAAACAAGCAAACAAACAAACAAAGAGACAAACAAAAAGCAAAAATAACACAAACAAACAAACAGTCAATCGAACAAGCACACACACAAACAAACAAACAAACAAACAAACAAACAAACAAACAAACAAACAAACAAACAAACACACAAACACACAAACAAGCAAACAAACAAACAAAGAAACAAACAAAAAGCAAAAATAGCACAAACAAACAAACAATCAAACGAACAAGCACACACACAAACAAACAAACAATTAATCAATCAAACAAACAAACAAGCGAACAAGCAAACACACAAACGCACAAACACATACACTAAGAAAGACACAAATAGACAAACAAACAAGAAACAATACAAAGAAACCAACAACCAAACAAACAAACAAAAAAATAATCAAACAAACAAACACACATACATACATACATACATACATACATACATACATACATACATACATACATACATACAAACAACAGCTTCAGCAACAAGCGCATTAGCCACAGCGCCAGAAACAGCAACAGCAACAGCAACAGCAGCAGCAACAACAGCAACAGCAACAGCAGCAGCAGCAGCAGCAGCAAACACGCAAGCAACAAAACCCAACAACAACAACAACAAGAACAAACCAACAACAACAAAATAACAACGCGCAACAACAAAGAACAACAAAACAACAAAACAAACCAAAACGAATCGAAACGCAACAAAACAAAACAAAAACACACAAAACACAAAACACAATTCACAAAACACAATTCACAAAACACAACGCGCAAAACACAAAACACAAAACCAACACCAATCCAAAAACAGTAACAATAGCAAAAACAACAACAAAAACACACACAAACAGAAACACAAACACAAACACAAACACAAAAGCAAAAACAAACACAAAAACAAGAACAAAAACAAGAACAAGAACAAGAAGAACAACAAGAAGAACAACAAGAAGAAGAACAAGAAGAAGAACAAGAAGAAGAACAAGAACACGAACAAGAACAAGAACAAGAACAAGAACAAGAACAAGAAGAACAAGAACAAGAACACGAACAAGAACAAGAAGAAGAAGAACAAGAAGAACAACAAGAAGAACAACAAGAAGAAGAACAAGAAGAAGAGCAAGAAGAATAACAAGAAGAACAACAAGAAGAAGAACAAGAAGAAGAACAAGCAGAAGAACAAGAAGAAGAACAAGAAGAACAACAAGAAGAAGAAAAAGAAGAACAACAAGAAGAACAAGAAGAACAAGAAGAACAACAAGAAGAAGAACAAGAAGTACAAGAAGGACAAGAAGAACAAGAAGAACAAGGAGAACAAGAAGAACAAGGAGAACAAGAAGAACAAGAAGAACAAGAAGAACAAGAAGAACAAGAAGAACGGGAAGAACAAGAAGAACAAGAAGAACGAGAACAAGACGAGAACGAGAACGAGAACGAGAACGAGAACGAGAACAACAACAAGAACAACAACAAGAACAACAAGAACAAGAACAAGAACAACAACAACAACACGAACAACCAAAACAAAAAGCCAGACAACAACAAAAAACCAAAAGAATCAAAATGAAAACCAAAAACAAAGCCAATACCAAAACCAAAGCCAAAACCAGAACCAAAACCAGAATCAAAACTACCAAAACCAAAGCCAAAACCAGAACCAAAACCAGAATCAAAACCAAAACCAAAACTAAAAACAAAGACAACACACACAAAAAACAACAAACATCAACAAAAACAGCAAAACAACAAAAACAGCAAAAACCGCAAAAACGACAAACAACAACAAACAACAACAAACAACAACAAACAACAACAAACAACAACAAACAACAACAAACAACAACAAACAAAGACAACAACAACAACAACAACAACAACAACAACAACAACAACAACAACAGCAACAACAACAACAACAACAACAACAACAACAACAACAACCACAACCACAACCACAACCACAACCACAACCACAACCACAACCACAACCACAACCACAACAACAACAACAACAAGAAGAACAGCAGCAGCAGCAACAACAACAACACCAACAACAACAACATCAACAACACCAACAACACCAACAACACCAACAACACCAACAACAACAACAACAACAACAACAAACACAACCACAACCACAACCACAACCACAACCACAACCACAACCACAACAACCACAACCACAACCACAACAACCACAACCACAACCACAACAACCACAACCACAACCACAACCACAACCACCACCACCACCACCACGACCACGACCACGACCACGACCACGACCACGACCACGACAACGACAACGGCAACGGCAACGACAACGACAACGACAACGACAACGACAACGACAACGACAACGACAACGACAACGACAACAACAACAACAGCAACAACAGCAACAGCAGCAACAGCAACAACAGCGCCCATCATGCGACGATGCATGCGCGGGGCGATTTTCGATAGTAAATAGCAGTGTTTTCTGTGCATTCGCTGCGCGACACATGTGTTTTCACAAACCTTGTTTTCCGAAATTACAGGTTTCCCGCACACCCTGTCAGCAAAACACACGGAAGGGTTGTTGTGTTTCCATGCGTTATTTTGTGCTACTGCATTCACAGAGTGTTTTGCACATTTACTTGGCCACCTATGCAGCATGAGCTCTTGCGCCTGCAATGTTTGAAGACCGTTATTTTGGGCGTCATGTTTGTTCTCATGCGATTACTACAGAAAGGTCCCAGGGCCTTGCAGGCATGCAGTGCTGAGCGGGTGCGCTTGAGCAGGTGTGCTTATTCGGTGGCAGGCGTGGACACACTGCTGAGCGGGTGCACTTGCGCGGGTGTGCTTATTTGGTGGCAGGCGTGGATACACTGCTGACCGGCGCGCTTGAGCGGGTGTGCTTACCATTTGGCAGGCGTGTGTGCAGTGCTGAGCTTGAGCACACCCGCTTAGCATGTGGCAGGCGTGTGTGCCGTGCTGAGCGGGTGCGCCTGAGCGGGTGTGCTTAGCGTTTGGCAGGCGTGTGGGCAGTGTTGCAACTACACACTTGAGCGGGTGTGCTTACCGTGTGCCAGCCTGTGTGCCGTGATGCGACTACGCGCTTGAGCGCAGGGAAAAAGCTGAGTTATGGCACGCGTGGGCGACGCCAGGACAAGGCTGCCGCGACCGCAGTGCCTTCTGCGTCCGACGCTAGAAAACGCTAGTTACAGTACTTTCAGACTGTCAGAAGCGCGGCGTTATCTCCCTGCGGAGGGAACAACAACAGCACCAGCGCCACCAACAACACCAACACCAACACCAACACCAACACCAACAACAACCGCAACAACCCGCCGCAACAACCACAACAACCCACCACAACAACAACATCAACACCAACATCAACAACAACGACGACAACAACAACAACAACAACGACAACAAGAAAACAGGAACAACAACGACAAGAACAAACAACAGCAACCAACAACATCCAACAACCAAGAACAACTAACAACCAACAACAGCGAACAACAGCAACAACAACAACAGACGCAGCAGCAGCAACAACAGCAACAGCAACAACAACCGCAACCGCAACAGCAACAGAAACAACAACTGCAACAACAACAGCAAAAGTACCACCAGCGACGACGACGATGACTCCAACAACAAAAGCAACGGCGGCGGCAGCAGCAGCAGCACCGGCAGCAGCAGGAGCAGGAGCAACCGCAGCAGTAATCGCAACGACCGCGACAGCAGCTGTAGCCGCAACAGCAACAACGCCGCTGCCAATGATGAGAACTGCAACAGCAGCTGCGCAAGTAACAGCAGGAACAAGACAGGAGCAACAACAAGAACAGCCAGACCAATTACTCCTCGAAGCAGGGTGGACAAACCTAATTTGCTTCCTTGCAGCTTGATCAGATGGGGCAACATTGACTTCCGACCCCCTAAGAAGCGGTGATTATGCCGAGGCTTGATGCCAGGGAACATGGCTTGGACTGCCAGTGCTGTGGCCCTGATTGTGTCGGTTTGCTACAGCTGCAGTGCTAGTCTGCAGATCAACCGCAAAGATGGTTCTGAGCTCGACCAGGAGTTCGAGTCCTTTCAGCGCAATGCCCTAAAAGATCTTCGCAGGTTTTTGCATGGCCAAGGTTTGCCATGCGAGGTCCAAGCCATGCTGCTGACAGCAGCTTGTGTCAGCATGCTTTTACTCCTGGCTGGAGCTGCCTGCGTGAATACAGGCGGTGTTCCGCTCCTAGCTAGTTCATTGTGCATGCTGTGCACAATGGCGTGTGCCATATTCTGTGCTGTCAGGCAGATTGACTGCGGTTACTTGCTTTTGCTCGCCCACAATATACTTGAAATCCCCATCGTGTGGAGCCTTGATGCCTTGCGTGCAGGCTTCCCAGGGTGAGGCTTTGCCGAATCGATCCTCTCTACAGTTCCAGGTTCCAGGTTGCAGTTCCGATCCTCATTTCCTGAAACGTGCATAGAGGCTGCTTCGCAACGAGGCGGTCGCCAGGTTGGGGATTGGCAGACAGCCCTTCAGCAACGCAGAGACGAAAATCCGAGGCGTTTTGCGTGTCAATGGGGGATAGGGTGGAGGATCTTGATGGGATGAATCTATTGAGTGAAGAAGCAGCTGGCCGGTTCCTTTTGCTCGAGACTGGGATGGGGCCCTGGGGAATTCTTGCAAGCTTGTGCGTTGCCGTAGCAAGCCTTGCAATGTATCAGTACGGCTCTTTCAATGGGCCATGCTGCACATCGCGTGCTCACCCGCCTTTGTACCCTCCCGAGTATGAAGATAAGGGCCGGGAGATCGAACTCAATGGCATCCCCGTCTATGAGGTTGCAGGGCGAGCTGGGAGCCAATCTGCTGTCCTTGTCCTCTCGGATGTGTTTGGTTGGCGAAGTGGGCGGACGCGGCAACTATGCGATCAGCTGAGTGCAGAGACTGGTCATCAGGTGCTGCTGCCAAACCTTTTTTATCAAGATGGTTCGGACCACACCCGGCCACTGGGTGGTTGGGGCAAGGGCTGGTGGATCGCCAAGCGCATCCTTTATTATGACTTCAGTCCGAGGGCTGACGGTGCCACCTTTTGGCCAACACTTCTTTACCCCATCTTCTGGGCAAAGACCACTTACGTGAAGAGTCTGGTTGAGGACTTGCTGTCACAGGTGGGAGGAAAGAAAGTTGGAGTCTTGGGCTTCTGCTTTGGAGGCTGGATCGCGCTGCACCTCGCGGCAGAGGAAGCACGGAATGTGCAAGGCATTGTGGTCATGCACCCCAGCATGAACATGGAACAGTTCAAAGGTGGTGACCCATTTGCCGTGTACCAGGCCATCAGGCATCCCACCACATGCCTTGCTGCCAGCGATGACTTCACGCCCAGTCAGCTGGCAGCGATGTCAGAGCGATCCTCCGTGGAGGTGTACCAGTCTATGCGGCATGGCTTCGTGCCAAGAGGCGACATCAAGGATGCCGGCATCAAAGAGGCGGTCAGCGCGGCCATGGAGAAGGCAGTGAACTTCTTTAAGGATCTGCTGTAGACCGGTTGCCTTGAGAACTCGAACTGGTATCCCAGTTGTCAGACCATCAGAGGGCACTGTGCTGCCAAACTGTGTTTAATTGGGCAGTGGCCCTCCAATCAGTACAGGCTTTGGGTGCAGTCTGCCGTCCATGTCATCTTCCTGATCACAGGTGGGCATGAACGGTGGATATTCGACATGTGGCAAGTTGCCCCAAAAGAGGGCAGATGGATCGCCTACTTGACGCGTGTGACTCGACACGATGAGTGGCTATTGGCACTCCACATTTTGCCACAATATCTTGGACGGCTCACCCAGCTGACCTCTGCTGCTTCGAGCTACATGCAGTTGGGCTCCCTTTCGGATTCAAGCCATGACAAGAAATGGCAGTTGCATAAGTACTTGGACCCGCTCACAGGCAATAGCATGACCATATGTTCACATTTGTTCTTGCGCTGCAAGGCGAGAGCAGCGGCAACGCGTTGCAAAGTGCAAGGATCTTCAGTAGCCTGCTTGCCCATGGAAGCCAGTTCCATGCATCCCAACTGGCAGGCTGGGACATGCCTTGTCAGCCCAACAAGAAAAGCAGGGGACTTTTTTTCCTCGCCTTCGGTCACGCCAGGCCTGGGCGGGGCAAGGGCCCACGCCGGAGGAGGTGTCCACCTCTTGCCTGGGGCCGAGCCAGGGGATGGCGCAATGCAGGATGGAACATCAGAATTTGCGCCTTGTGTGGGGCTGGCGCCAAAGTTCGGTGAGCTTTGTTGTTTGACTTGCTCGGGTGTGTAAAAGGAGTTCAAGGAATTCGGCGAGTGCGGCTGGAGTGTCCCGCTACGTGAGTCAGGGTGCGTGAATTGGAATCATAGCCACCCTGCTCCCGAAACTGGGGACATTTCCGTGCTACATGAGTTTGCTTGTTTTTTTTGGCGGGCCCGCACCTGTCGCACAATCGAGGTGACGACAATGACGTGAGCCAGGCTGGAATTTGCGCTGGGTAGACAGCAGCTGGACAGGTAAAGGCTGCCAGAGGCACACCTACTCCTGCCTTGAGCTTGTTGCAGCTTGATCTTGCGTTTCGCCGCAGAAGTCCTTGCAGTGGTTGTCTCATTGGCATCGTTTAAACAAACATACCGTTCTCAGTGGCTGTCAACTTGCATCAGTTTGTTTTCTTCCCCCCATATGTGAAGCTTTCCTGTGCAAAGCGGACTCCTGATTCCATCACAATATACATACTGTTATCCCAATGCCTATCATTCATATCAGGAAGAGACTGCAACGAATCGACGCCAGTCCTGATTCCGTCATGTGGTTTGCCTCGAAGTTTGCAGATCGGGCTTTGTTGCCATCCAGGCGTCGGTGACGCCGGGATCCCATTGCTCCAGGCGATGTGAGCTGGCTTTCGGACTTTTTTTGAGCCCATTCCAGAGTGTGAGAAGAGCCATCCATCTGCCGTTTTTTTTTGAGGCTCCAGCGCGTGTAGAAGGTTCTTTTTCTTTTTCTTTCCCCGGCGAAGAGCTTTTTCTTCGGTTCTCCTCCGCAAAGATGACGGAGACGCTGAAGATCAGCGACGGCAGCACCATGGAGATCGCCCGGCTGCCGGACGTGGACGACGCCACCTGGGCGGAGCTCAAGGCCTACGTGGAGGGCAACCCGGAGACGGCGAAGACGCTGCAGAACTTCGCCAAGAACCCGGAGGCCATGCGGGGCTGGCTGCAGACCCAGGCCATCGCCGAGCACTACAACACCAAGTTGTCCAATGGAGACACGCCGGTGCAGGACAAGGTGAGAGATGAGAGTGTCATGTTAGGATGTAGATTTGGGAAGTGCCTGGATTAGGCTTGTTTTAGTAGTCTTGGCATGATTTCGAAGGTGGAATCTGCCATTGAGCGACGTGTCTGGGACTGTCACTTGGCTCAGGTGAAATCCTTGGAGTCGGACCCTGAGCTGCATCACGTCTTCGAGGACATCAAGAAAAACGGCATGGAGGCAGCCATGAAGTACTACCAGGACCACTAGTTCTTTACATGTCTCAAAAAATCGTACGAAGGGCTGGAGTGCAGCTCAACCCCCCCCCTTTTTTTTTGCTCAGAAAGTCGCATTGGTTCAGGATGCTTGGGGCTTCGTGCCTGTCTTTTTTGCAGAGAGGCAGGGAATCGGCCCATAGAAGCCGATGGGCTGCTTCTTGCGTGCTTCTCCCCATGGCGAAAAAGAATCCGAGGACGAGGAGCTGATGCTGAAGATCTCGCAGAAGATGGGGGGCCTGCCGTCCGAGCTGTCCCCGGTGCTGCAGAAGATCGACGACACCGCCATGACGCTGCACGAGGCGGCCAAGCGGGGGGACCTCGCGGCCGTGAAGGCCTTCCTTGACCGAAAGAAGCCGCTGGACGCTCAGGCGGACAACACACGGTGGTGAAACATAGGGATTTCCCCCAAATGGCTTGCCCTGGTACGTGGAAACATGGACCAAAACCTGCGGTTTTCTGGTGGTGCAAAATTTGACCCACACCCACCTGGCAGTCTAGGGATAGGGAGAGTCGCAAACCATGGATAGGCGGAAAGCTGCCAACTTGAGAAATTATTCTTCAGTTCAAGAGGTTTTGAGTCTGACTCCTTGTTCTTGTTTTTTGAGGGAAACCGAAGGGAGGTTGCTGAACAAGGGGTCTTTTCATATATACTTGGTGGCTCCCAGCCATCCCCTTAGCGTTTTAGCCTTTTAGTGTTTAGAGGAAGTTTCCATTTAACCTATTAAAGTCAAACTTCTAGCGGGGGATCTGAGGACAGCCCAGTATACACATAGGTAGATACACATTTGTTTATGTATGTATATATATATATATATTTATGTTCGACGCGCAGGACTTCAAGGGCATCACGCCTTTGGGCTACGCCATCGGCGCCAACCGCATCGCCGTGGTGAAGCTGCTGCTGGACAACCGGGCCAACCCTTACGCGGTGGACAGCTCCGGCAACAGCGGCTTGCACTACGCGGCCGGCTACGGCCGGAAGGAGCTCTTGGAGTACCTGCTGAAGGCGAGCCACAACAAAAAAAGACCCTTCAGGAAGTGAAGGTTAGTAAGGGTCAATCCCCTTCACCCCAAAAAGAAGGTACATTGGCCCAGGTTTTTCGGTCTTTGGTTCCGTTTGCCAAGGTACATTCGCATATGAGTCACAAACCAATCGAGTACCTCAAGGTGAGACACGATCAAAACCAAGAGCTCCTGGTGATGGGTGAAAGAGATCCCATAAACCCACCCATCCATCATTATCTCCTTTCCATTACTAATCCTTTCCACATCTTTTCATTTCTTTTACAAATCTATTTATTAATCTTAGGAATGGAAATGATTAGGAAATAATGTAATACAAGAAGCATTCCATGAAAGAAGAAACCAAATAAGAATACTTTACCCTCTTGGACCTTGGACAATCAAAACCTGAGCCACGTGCTCAAAACCCGGGGATTGATGAAGGTTAGGGACGATCCCAACCATAAATAGCTGCGGATATCCGCCTTCTTAATCCTGTACGTGGTTCTGGGTAGACCATTTTAGTACCAGGTTTTGATTGCGACTCACCTGGGTAATTGGAGGGAAAGGGACAATCCCCTTAACCCGGCCGCCTTCCGACTTCCGCCCTCAATTCCGACTCAGGTGGGGGCCAATGTGAATCAGCCCAACGCCCAGGGCATGACACCTCTGGCTGCGGCCACGCAGAACCAGCAGGAAGCGACCGTCCAGGTTTTGAGAGCTCATGGAGCTCAATAGACTTCTTGGGAGTTGTGTGGAGCTTCTTTTTTTATAGCGACGCCGTCTGGGCGGAACTGTCCGGACTTGTGTCAAGCAGAAATGCTTTGTTAATCCCCACCGCCTGCAACCTGCGGGCGTCATCGGCCACTCAACCGATGTGCGATAAATGGAGAGCGAAGCTGCTAGTTCTCATGGAGCTTTTGCTTGCCATTCCAGAGGGGTGCCTTTGCGAGTTCAACCAGAATGTGACATCGCAGATGGGCATATTCTTGTTTCCGTCAGTTTGTGGGGTTTGCGCGCTCCTTCATTGGCCTGCCAATGCCTATTGTCAATATCGACCTGCGTGGTTGCCATCTTCCAACAAAAACGGGCGTGATCTTTCACTTTGAGAGTGGAATGTACTGCAACGTCCTCCTTCAGTGACGGCATTCTTGATGGATTCCAGCTTGGCTCCATGTTCACTCTTGTCGGGAGCTGTGCAGATTTGATCGGCTGCTTTGGTTCTGGTCAACATTTGGTAGCTGCCAAGCTGCGAGCGCAGCTCCGCGTTCGAACAAGCTGCCGGTTGGCTTGTTTGAAGGGCATGCGCTGGCTGAGAAACTGTTTGCTCAGGTTGAGGCCCAATGAGGAGAAGTAGGTTGTTTTTTTGTCCCTTCTCCTGCATTTTTTGAGGCTCGTTCCTGATTTCTGCTCCCGCCCTAATTTGGGGATCGTGGCAGGAAGGGATGAAGAAGGCATGGGGCTCCATCTAGTTCTGGTTTCCTCGCGGCTGACATGTGGCCAAGTCTGAGCCGTGCAACTGAATCGGAGATCAGCAAATCAGCAAGCAGAGATGTGTGTGCTTTGGCGCCTTGAGCAATGCTTGCTTTTCCCAGGTACAAGTTTGAAGAAGGGCTCCTGTGTCGTGTCTGTGTAATTATTCCGGTTGCAGGCCCGACACCGCACACCACAGCCCCCCGGCTCAAGGAGACTGGCGGGGCAGAGCGTTTTCTTTGGTTTGCCAAGTCCATGCGGGACCCAGGCACTAAGCCATGCTTCACGCCTGACGTTTGGAACTGCGCCGACACGAGCGTCGAGCACCCCGAGGCAAGGGTTTGAGAGCGAGCGTTTCATGTGGAGCTTCGGAGCTCACCCGACCTTTGCTTCGTGTTCGCCCGAAGAAAAAAACAAAACACAAAGGGCGCCTCGAAGTCTCTGGCGGTCGGTGATGTGTTGGGAGCGAGGTGGGGCAGCTCTACCTGTCTCTGGGGCTTTCGCTGCTCTGTTGCGTCCTCTGTGGCCTGGGTGCCTTCCTGCTGGCGCAGCTCCGGCGCGAAGCGCCGGAGCCAGAGGCTGGAGGGGCGCTGGAGGGGCGCTCGAGCGCGAAGTGTTGCAAGGCCTAGGTAGGTGGCAAAGAAATCCACTTTGGGCTACCACACGCCTGGAAGTTCCAAGTTTTAAAGCAGGCCAACATTGGGTGGGCTCGCACCTCGAGTTTGGACAACGCCCTGGGACCCTCATCTTGACCGGACAGGCTTTGGATGAGGAGGGCCAGCTGGCGCCCAGCCAAGGCCCCGACTTGCCCTTCCCCAAGGCTGGGCTGCTCAATGCTTTTGCGGCATTTGGGGGTGAGGTCCTTCACATTTTCTCACTAGCACTCCTGCACTGCCAGGTGGCCGTTCCAAAGCAGATCTTAGACTGGGCCGCTGCAGAGCCTGACCGGGTTTGTTTGGTCGCAGAGGGGAAGGCCTGGGCCATCGCACGCCGACCGGTTGCAGGCAAGAACCACTCGAAGCCAGACTTGAGATCCATTTTTCGGCGTTAGACTGTACTCTTTGTTACGCAGGATTTTGGCATTCACAATACAATGTCCTCCCGCTTTTTTTTTTTTTTCTCCGTGCACTGCCATGCATGGTGGCATGGTGTCTTTGACTTTCCCAACTCAATGTCGCCGTTTTCCAAAACTTTTCGCGCGCGGCAGGAGCTCACCTACCACGACCTGCTGCTCCTTTCCCGGCGCTGCGCTGCCAAGCTCCTGCAGCTTTTTGCCGAGTCCGGCGAGCACGGCGGCCGCGACGCGCTCGCCGCGCGGCTGGTGGCGCTGTACCTGCAGCCGGGGCCGGCGCTGGTGGCGGCGGTGCTGGGCACGTGGCTGGCGAAGAGCGCCTGGACGCCCCTGGACCGCAAGAGCCCAGCGCTGCGGATCCGGGAGCTCGTGAAGCAGGCGACGGCTTCGTTCGGAGTGGGTCGGATTGGAGGAAAGCGGAATTGGGGGATGGCTTTGAGGAGATTGCATAAAACTTGGGACAGCTGGAATCTGCTTCCACTTGCATCCAGGGCTTCTTGGTTGAAATTCCTTCGTGAGAGAGCAAGCGACAGGCCGCATGTTGAGAATGCCGCACGTTTGTTTTTCCGAGCGGAATGGCCAGCCTCGTGCCCCGATAGCGACCCGATTCGGTGCCAGGTGAATCCCCAGGCAGTGATCTGCGACGATCAGTCCCCCTTTGAGCAGCTGGAGGCATGGGCCGGATGCAGGTGACAATGTAAGAGGTGCCCTTGACAGGCACCGTGCCAAGCGGGCGGATATTGTTTTTTTCTCCTCGTTTTTTTTCTCCTCTTTTTTTACTCCTTTTCCGGCGTTTGCCGTTAGGGTGAAAGTACGTGGGCAAACATCTCATGAAAAGACAAAAACATGGGACCATGAGACTAGGGCTCATGGGACCAGTCCGGGCGTGTTGGTTCACAGGTGCCCGTGGTGCATATGAACAAGGCGGACAAGGCGACCCCCGCTGAGATCGGCTGGGAGGGGTCCCTGGACAGCCTGGCGCAGGTGATTTATACCTCGGGCTCCACCGGCACTCCGAAAGGCCGAGGGGGTGGGGTGGATGGGGTGGGGTGGGCTGGGGGGGAGGTTGGCTCGGGCAGCAGAAGCTAAAGGCCCATTTGGGTCATGGCCAGATGTTTTTTTGAGCTGACAAGGAGTGGCGAAGTGAGAGAAAGCTATTTAACACTGCGAATAAGGACAAGGCTGCGCCTTTCGGGGCTTGCTTAATCTGAGGTGTGATCTTCAGCCACGGGCGCTTGGCCCACTCCACCCACTTCTTTGCAGAGCAGTGCGGGGTCGGCCTGGCCACCCGAGTTTTGCAGAAGACGCCCAACATTTGGTCCGTGTTCCGGCATGAGGTGTACCCCGCCCTTTGTCGGGGTGGTGTTGTGGTGCACCCAGACCCCTTGAGGCCGGGTATGGTTCGGACGGCGTGAGAGATAATTGTCTCTGCCCAGTTCAGCAATCTGCAAGAGGTTATTCAGTTTCGGTGAGCCAAGGTAAGGTTGACCTCATATCAACCCCAGTTTACAACTATGGGAGTGGTTTGGGCCCCTCCGAAAGTGGTCCGATTCCCACATTTCACCCTGGCCACCCCCAAAATTGAAAAAAAACTGGCGGGTTGGTGAAAGTCTACGGGCCCAACAAATTCACCAACCCCCTGGTCTTTCGGCCGGGTCACCACACAAAAGGGGTCAACCCCCATTGCTAAGGGTCTGATGTCCCCACTGAAGAAAAGAATCTCACCAGGCCATTGCAGAAGCTCCCAGGGGCTCGGGGCCTGCGCTCGCAGGACCGCGGACCCGGTGCACCTGGGGAAGGTCATCGGCCAGAACCAGGTGGCTCTGGTTGTGAAAGCCGTTTTGGGATCCCATTTGGGTCGGCAGGTGAATTCACCTGCCGTGGTAGAACCCATTTTCCGTGGTTGGGTTGGGTCCTAAAACTAATGGGATCCCATTTTGGTTGATTCACAACCCATTTGAGTTTTTCTCCTTCTCCGTGGCTGGATTGGGATTCCAGCGTTTTGCATCCCATTTTGGTTGGTAGGTGAATTCACCACCCAGTTTAGAACCCATTTTCGTGGTTGGATTGGGATGTTCCCTGGGGTTCCTTGGTTTTGAATTCACCCATGCTAGAACCCATTGATCCATGGTTGGGTTGGGTCAACCCACTTTCGTGGTTGGATTGGGATGTTCCCCGGGGTTCCTTGGTTTTGAATTCGCCCATGTTAGAACCCATTTTTCCATGGTTGGGTTGGGTCCTAAAACCAATGAAATCCAATTTTGGTTGGTAGGTGAATCAGTTCACCACCCATTTGAGTCGGGGATTTTTCCGTGGCTGGATTGGGATTCCAGCGTTTTGCATCCCATTTTGGTTGGTAGGTGAATTCACCACCCAGTTTAGAACCCATTTTCGTGGTTGGATTGGGATGTTCCCTGGGGTTCCTTGGTTTTGAATTCACCCATGTTAGAACCTGTCTTTTCCGTGGACCCAACCCATTTTCGTGGTTGGATTGGGATGTTCCCTGGGGTTCCTTGGTTTTGAATTCACCCATGTTAGAACCTGTTTTTCTGTGGTTGGGTTGGGTCAACCCATTTTCGTGGTTGGATTGGGATGTTCCCCGAGGTTCCTTGGTTTTGAATTCACCCATGTTAGAACCCATTTTTCCGTGGTTGGGTTGGGTCAACCCATTTTCGCGGTTGGATTGGGATGTTCCCTGGGGTTCCTTGGTTTTGAATTCACCCATGTTAGAACCCATTTTCCCGTTGTTGGGTTGGGTCCTAAAACCAATGAAATCCCATTTTGGTTGGTAGGTGAATCAGTTCACCACCCATTTGAGTCGGGGATTTTTCCGTGGCTGGATTGGGATTTTACCGTTTTGGATCCCATTTTGGTTGGTAGGTGAACTCACCACCCAGCTTAGAACGTGGTTGGATTGGGATGTTCCCCGGTTCCTTGGCTTTGAATTCACCCATGCTAGAACCTGTTTTTCCGTTGTTGGGGTCAGGGATTTTCCCGTGGCGTCCCTTTCACTGGGGCTTCGGGCTACGGGCTGTGGTGGCCACGCTTGTGCTGACCGCCAGGTCTCGCTGCTGGTGGCCACGCCCGCGGTGCTGGACCTGGTGCTCGACGCCAACGAGCTGATGCCCACCCTGAGGCGACGGGTGAGATGTGGCGGGTGACGGGAGAGGCTCCTCGGGGAGTCCTGGCCTTTGAAGAGGCATGGCTCCAATTTGTGCGGAGCCTCCGAGAAAAAACAGCAACTGGCAGCTGCTTGTTATGTTTCGGGGGAACCATACTGTGGATGGTTGCGAAATCCATTTCGCACCACCGTTCAGACACCCTGGTTTCGGATTTCATTCCCTTGTAAATACCAACAAACAGAGGTTTTCCATGGTTTCAAAGTGTCCAGCCACAGTAGGGCAACCCCCAAAATGGTTTGCCCTGGCAAATGGAAACATGGACTTACCAGTAGAGCCGGCGAAGCCGGTGGGCGGAAGTTTCAAAAATATGTAAAAACAACTATAGTTCTCTTTCTCTTTCTTTTCTTGATTATTGTTCTCTTCTTCTCCTTTTTCATTGTTTCTTTTCTTCTCCATTCTTTCTTCTGTCTTTCTTTCCTTCCTTCCCCACTCCTTTCTTTCTTTCCTTGTTGTTACGCCGTTCTTTCTTTTGTCTCTTCTCTAACTATCTATCTATTTGTCTATCCACCTATCTATTTGTCTCCCTCTCCCTATCTATCTGTCTTTTTCTTTTCATCTATATATCTATCTATTAATATCTTTATCTATATCTATGTTTATTTATCTATCTGTGTATCTATCTATCGATCTATCTATCTCTCTATCTTTCTTTTATTTTTTTTATTCTAGCTATCTCTCTCTCTCTCTCTCGTTCTCTTCTCATCCATTTTTGTATCTATTTACTTATCTATCTATCTATCGATCTATCGATCTATCTATCTATCTATCTATCTATCTAGCTATCTATCTATCTATCTATCTATCTATCTAATCTATCTATCTATCTATCTATTTATCTATCTATCTATCTATCTATCTATCTATCTATCTATCTATCTATCTATCTAATCTATCTATCTGTCTATCTAGTCTCTCTATCTATCTATCTATCTATCTATCTATCTATCTATCTATCTATCTATCTATCTATCTCTTTATCTATCTCTTTATCTATCTATCTATCTATCTATCTACCTACCTATCTATCTATCTATCTATCTATCTATCTATCTATCCCTATATGTATCTATATATTCATCCATCTATCTATCTATCTATCTGTCTATCTATCTATCCATCTATCCATCTATCTATCTACCTATCTCTCTATTTATCTCCTAACCTTGCAAAAGTGCTGCCCCTGCCACGAAGTCTGTACTTGACCTTGCGAAAGTGCTGCCCCTGCCACGAAATCTGTACTTGACCTTGCGAAAGTGCTGCCCCTGTCACGAAATCTGTACTCGACCTTGCGAAAGTGCTGCCCCTGCCACGAAATCTGTGACCTTGCGAAAGTGCGGCGCCTGCCACGAAATCTATACATCACCTTGCAAAAGTGCTGCGCCTACCACGCAATTGAAACGTCGAGAGAACTTGACCTTGCAAAAGTGCTGCGCCTGTCACGAAATCTGTACTCGACCTTGCGAAAGTGCTGCCCCTGCCACGAAATCTGTGATCTTGCGAAACCTTCGTGTTGCCGTGCCAATGGGCCCGCGCTCCGAGAGTGGTCCGATGGTCCGAGACTGGTCCGACCAGGCGCCGCAAACAGGCTAGCTTTCAGCTCTCCGGAGACGCCAATTCCCGCACAGGGCCATGCTTTTTGCACATTTCTATTCTCCCACCACACGCGCACGCATATTTTCTCGCGGGCTTATTTCCTTCTCTTGTCATCTGTCTCAGAGAGCTAGCTTTCAATTAGTTGCCGTAACACGGAAGTTCCTTCTAAGCTTCCTTTGATAAAAGATGCGGTCCGATGTTTTTGTGGACCCCGGGTGAAACAGCGAGAAAGCTGCTTATGAATCAACCAACCAGCTGATTTTTTTCCGGGTGTCCATCTGGGTTTAGGGACCCCCTTCCACCAATTGGTTTGGACCATTCTCCTTTAAAGGGAACCTATGTCAGGCTCCATGTTAAATGATGGGAGGGTAACCCCAACCAGAAATGGGTGCGGATAAATTATTATTTTTGCATTCTGGGAGCAGAATACGTCCATTTTAAGACCGATCGGTTTTCCGATTGGGTGGGAAAGGGGAGGCTGGGGGGGAGATTTTGGGGGGCTGGGGCTTTCCACTGCATGAGTGACAGTGGCTGGACAAATTCCTGCACCACTTTGAAACCATGGTTGAAGCCTTTGCTTGTTGGCACAATTACACGGGAGTCGAATCAGAAACCCCAGAGGATTTCTGAGCTCTGAGCGGTGGTGCCTGAGATAAGCTTCGCAACCATCCAGAGGGCTTTGGCAGGTACATCGTTTGCATGGGCGAGCCCCTCTCTTGGTCCATGGCCGAGAAGGTCTACCGCTCGCTGCTCGGCGTGAGAACCCTGCCAAAGATTCCGCTGCAGGTTGGTGGGATGTGGCTTTGGGTCAAAATCAAACAGTTGGGGTTACGCAGGTTTTAGTCATTTTTTCCATTTGCCAAGGTGCCATTGTTGGGGAACATGGTTTTGAGCCACAGCCATGTCTTGTGGGTTTCTTTAACGGCTCAGTGGGAAAGGAGCATGAGGGCCTGGATTCTGGATGGTATCGCATTTCTCCTTCGTAGCTTGCATGCCAGTGCGGATGCTAGGCTTCCTTTCGTCAACCTGATGAACTTCTATGGCTCCACAGAGACGGCGACTTGGCGCCTTCTCAGATCCATCCGGCACCAAGGGGTCAACAGCTGCACTCATGCCTCTTTTCTCTGTAAGCTTATCTTTTTGAGGACATGCTGCGCACCCCCATCCCATCCATGAGCCAGGTTTTCTTTGCTTCAGCTGAAGCTAGTATATGAAAGCTAGTCAGACTTGCGGGGTTGATAAACGCAACTGATTGAGAGCGAGTTGAAACAGGACAACAAGTACAGCACTGGAGAGCCAATTGTACCAACCTTTAGAAGAACACCTTCACAATTTTCTACATCAGAGGGTTTACAACAAAAGGGGGCAGGGACTTCTCTTCGTTGTTTCTTTTCTTGGAAAAAGCCAAAAGAGGACCGAACCCGCCTACCTGGAGGGGTCCGACTCTCATTTTGACAGAACCGAGATCCTCAATGAGGGTGGGGCCCCATTATTTTTGATCACTCGGTTTGGCTTCGGAAAAAAACAAATCAAAAGCAGCCCGCCTGCCAGAGATCCCGAGGAGAACACCACCTTCACCGTGCCCAAGATCGGCGGCGAGGAGTGGCAGCGCTGCAAAGGCCGGGCGGTGCCCGCCGGAAGGCCACAGCCCCATGTGCACGTGCAACGTGGCCATCGACGTCGGACGTCGCTGGCTTTTTGGTCTGGTCGGCAAAGAAGGGGCCCAGGAAGGGGAAAGCTGCCGCATTTTTCGGGGCATTTTCCTTTTTCGTACGTCAAGAGTCAGCCACAAAAACCACTTTGGGCTTTTGGCTTTGTGTAGATGGCTGGCTACGAGTTTGATTGGCGAAGAGGAACAGTCTCAACAAATGGTCAGTGGATACCCCCCCCAAAAAAAATATAATGATACTGATAGTGATGGTAATAACAGTGCACAAAAAGAACAAGGAGCAAGAAAACACACACACACAAGAAAGTCTGGGTATCTCTTAAACTACCCCTCCCCCCCAAAAAAAGGACAGAAAAAGAAGACGAAGAAGAAGAAGAAGAAGAAGAAGAAGAAGAAGAAGAAGAAGAAGAAGAAGAAGAAGAAGAAGAAGAAGAAGAAGAAGAAGAAGAAGAAGAAGAAGAAGAAGAAGACCACACATGATGATGATGATGAATAACATAAACTAAACATGGGTGGTTGTGTGTGTGTGTGTGTGTGTGTGTGTGTGTGTGTGTGTGTGTGTGTGTGTGTGTGTGTGTGTGTGTGTGTGTGTGTGTGTGTGTGTGTGTGTGTGTGTGTGTGTGTGTGTGTGTGTGTGTGTGTGTGTGTTTTTTTCTCCGTTTTTTTCTCAACGGGTCAACGGGTTTCTCCTTTGAGGTATCTGCTGGAGCCGGGGTCCCTGGAGCCCAGCAGCCCGGGGGAGATCTGCTTCAGCGGCATCATGGCCGACGGCTACTTCGGCGCCCCCGAGCTCACCGCCAGGTCCGGGGCTCGGGTCACGACTCCGAGCTGGGGATTTTTTTGTTTTCCTTTGTCCCGGAAGAAGAAGATTTGGGGTGACTCAATGACGGAAAATGGATATTTTGGGGCTGGCTCCAAGTTCTCGCAGCAGGGGGTACGCAGGTTTTAGTCATTGGTTTCCGTTTGCCAAGGTGCCATTGTTGGGAACATCTTTGTGAGCCACAGCCATTTCCATGACCCGAAGAAAAGTTTGGGTATGGCTTCTTATTTCGTGGTGCGAAAATGTTTTTGTCCATCCGCAGTATGGATGTGTCTCCGTGTGTGTTGTTATGACACCCATGTCAGGCGGTTATTGGCGGGAAAACCGAGAAAGAGACCCGCTACTTTGGTCCACTGATTTGAGAGTCCCGTCAAGGGTGGATCTGACTGACCGAATCGAACAGATCCCATGGCAATAGACCCCGAGTCAAGCAGACACAACATTGCCCGAGTCGCGCGGCACCAATGCGGATGGTGCGTGTTTTTTCTTTGTTTTTTCTTCTTTTTGTTTTCTTCCTTTTATTGATTGAAGATTATATATATATATATATATGTATATATATATATATACAAATACATACATGCATATGTACACACATACATCGTGTATACATATATATATATATATACATAGATACACACGCACGCTTTTTTGTTTGTGTGGCAGGAGCTTCGTGGAGCACCCCACGCTGGGGCGGCTGTACCGCACCGGGGACTTGGGCCAGTGGAGCCATCAGCAGCTCACAGTCCTGGGTCGCATCGACCGGCAGGCGGGGCCATCGATCGCCGATCGATGGCGCCGGGTCTGGTCGGCGCCGGTCGACCGGTTCGATGGTCGGTTGGTCGGTTGGTTGGTTGGTTGGTTGGTCGGTTGGTTGGTCGGTTGGTCGGTTGGTCGGTTGGTCGGTTGGTTGGTTGGTTGGTTGGTTGAGTTTGTTTGTTGGTTGGTTGGGTGATTTGGTGATTGGCCTGAGTCATCTAATCTTGTGCCCCTTGCAGTGGATAGCGCTGGATGGGAGCTGTTTATGTTGCAGCATGGCTGTTGACCTTTGCACGCCCTT
This sequence comes from Effrenium voratum, assembly GCA_963377175.1. NCBI lineage: Eukaryota > Dinophyceae > Suessiales > Symbiodiniaceae > Effrenium > Effrenium voratum. The sequence continues at coordinate 68,475 of CAUJNA010001246.1, read as the reverse complement.
TGAGCCTTTGCTTCGCTCGACACATTTCAGATGTCGACGCCGCCGTCGTTTGCGCGGATCGGCGTTGCACCAAGTCGTCGGCCGCCGGATTTCCAAAACACTGTGTTTTCCTGAAAGACACAGTGTTTAGATGAAAACACTGCAAATTTGCAGGGTTCAGGTTCTGCTGGCACTCAGGGGGTGGCTTCGATCGAGGCGAGAAAGCCATGGTGCGAAGATGTCGTGTCGAGCGCCAGGTGAAGATCCGTGGCGCGCGAGTGGAGCTGCAGGACAAGCGGCGAGCTGTCTGTCAGCTGTCGAGCTGCTTTGAAAAGGGAGTCTTTGTTTGCGAGCATATAATTTATAGCATCAATATGATATATATATATATATATGTTATATGGATTCTGCAAGTCAAAAATTACCAATATACAGTCGTCACCATTTAATTTTCTTAAATAAACATGATCTGAACACAGTCAAGGGTCGCTTCATGAGGCGGTCAGGTCGTGCCAAAGGTTGCATAGACTGTCTCAAGACTTGAACGTCGTTTGCCGCGTCGTAGAGTTGGACACCAAGCCGTTACCACTTTTGCGTGCCGCAAACAGCACGCTTTATCTAGATCGAAAAGCCCTGCAAGTTCCTGCCCAGTTGGAGAGCAGGCTCACGACGTACGGCATCATCTCGCCGTCGGCAGCAGATCGTTGACATAGGTGTCCTTTTTGGTTGTTTCGGTCGAAAAATAGATGGCGGTTCCTGGTCAATCCTGGACGTTTAATCATCTACCAGGGAAATCCATCTATGTCCCCTAAAAGGACACCTACTGTGGATGGACAAAATCCTGCACCACTTTGAAGCCATGCAAAAACCATTCTTTGTTGTATTTACAGGGGGATCATCATTCCAGGGTTTCTTAGGTGGTGCGAAACGGATTTCGTCCATCCACAGTATGATCGTGGATCGCACCGGCCGATTCGACCAACAGCTGGCGAGGAGCTGGAGCTCACCCTGGCACCGCTGGTCTCGGCGATTTGTGCGGTGGCGGCAGAGGGGGAGGAAGGCCACCTGCGCCTCGGCGTTTTTTTTTTGCCCGTGGTGTTGGTTTGGGCAACATAGTAGATGGCGATTCCTGGTTGACCCGGTGGTTCAATCATCTACCAGGGAAGTCCATCTATGTCCCCTGAAAGGACACCTTTGCGGAGGGTGTTTTGTTGGCGGAGGCCCTGAGAGGCAGGACGGTCGCATTTGACCCTACCTCAACGTTGTCGCATTTGACCCTACCTCACGATGAGGTAGGGTCAAATGTGACCGGAGGTAGGGTCGTATGTGACCGGGACCCCTGTTCCGTTGTAACACATGCAACTGAAGAGCCCCTTTTTGACAGTGAGGTAGGGACAAATGTGACCGGTGCGTTTCGCGTGGCCCTGCCGTGGAATTGGAACGCAGCATTCGATGTATCTAACGATCCAGTAGGGACAAAGGTGACCGGAGGTAGGGTCGTATGTGACCGGGGCCCCTGTTCCGTTGTAAAAAACGAGCAACTCAAGGGCCCCCTTTTGAGAGTGAGGTTGGGTCAAATGTGACCGGAGCCTTGTGAAGTGACAACGCAGCAGAAACCCTAAAAGTGATGTGGTAACTACCTAAAGAAGTGACAGCAAACCAAAAAACCCTAAAGTGATGTGGTGACTTTAACTGAAGTGACAACGCAGCAGAAACCCTAAAAGTGATGTGGTAACTACCTGAAGAAGTGACAGCTAAACCCTAAACCCTAGAGTGATGTGGTGACTTTACCTGAAGTGACAGCGCAGCAGAAACCCTAAAAGTGATGTGGTAACTACCTGAAGAAGCGACAGCGCAGCAGAAGCCCTAAAGTGATGTGGTAATTGCCTAAAGGAGTGGCAGCGCACCAGAAACCCTAAAGTGATGTGGTGACTACTTCAAGAAGTGACAGCGCAGCAGCAACCCCAAAGTGATGTGGTGACTACCTAAAGAAGTGACAGCAAACCAGAAAACCCTAAAGTGATGCGGTGACTATAACTGAAGTGACAACACAGCAGAAACCCTAAAAGTGATGTGGTAACTACCTAAAGAAGTGACAGCTAAACCCTAAACCCTAGAGTGATGTGGTGACTATACCTGAAGTGACAGCGCAGCAGAAACCCTAAAAAGTGATGTGGTAACTACCTGAAGAAGCGACAGCGCCGCAGAAACCCTAAAGTGATGTGGTAACTGCCTAAAGGAGTGGCAGCGCGCCAGAAACCCTAAAGTGATGTGGTGAGTACTTCAAGAAGCGACAGCGCAGCAGAAACCCTAAAGTGATGTGGTAACTGCCTAAAGGAGTGGCAGCGCGCCAGAAACCCTAAAGTGATGTGGTGACTACTTCAAGAAGTGACAGCGCAGCAGCAACCCTAAAGTGATGTGGTGACTACCTAAAGAAGTGACAGCAAACCAGAAAACCCTAAAGTGATGTGGTGACTATAACTGAAGTGACAACGCAGCAGACACCCTAAAAGTGATGTGGTAACTACCTGAAGAAAATTGACAGCTAAACCCTAAACCCTAGAGTGATGTGGTGACTATACCTGAAGTGACAGCACAGCAGAAACCCTAAAAGTGATGTGGGAACTACCTGAAGAAGTGACAGCTAAACCCTAAACCCTAGAGTGATGTGGTGACTTTACCTGAAGTGACAGCGCAGCAGAAACCCTAAAAGTGATGTGGTAACTACCTGAAGAAGCGACAGCGCAGCAGAAACCCTAAAGTGATGTGGTAACTGCCTAAAGGGTGGCAGCGCACCAGAAACCCTAAAGTGATGTGGTGACTACCTCAAGAAGTGACAGCAAGCCAGAAAGCCCTAAAGTGATGCGGTGACTAACTAAAGAAGTGACAGCAAACCAGAAAACCCTAAAGTGATGTGATGACTATACCTGAAAGCGATGTAAAAGCCTCAAGGCCTAAAGTGACGCATTTGGCAAGAAACCGTCAGGTAGGGTACGGTCAAATGCGACCGGTGCGTTTCGCGTGGCCCTGCCGTGGAATTGGAGCTTGATGCTGCCATCTCGTTGCCAGCTGGCAATGTTGCTTGAACGCAAAGTAGGGTAGGGTCGCTTGTGGCCGGTGCGTTTCGCGTGGCCCTGCCGTGGAATTGGAACATAGTGTTGCCACTTGGCACTGATTTTAAGCCCAAAGTAGGGTAGGGTCAAATGTGACCGGTGCGTTTCGCGTGGCCATGTCGTGGAATTGGAGCTTGATGCTGCCATTTCTTTGCCAGTTGGCCATGTTGCTTGAGCCCAAAGTAGGGTAGGGTCAAATGTGACCGGTGCGTTTCGCGTGGCCCTGCCGTGGAATTGGAACATAGTACTGCCATTTGGCACTGATTTTTGAGCCCAAAGTAGGGTAGGGTCAAATGTGACCGGCGCGTTTCGCGTGGCCATGTCGTGGAATTGGAGCTTTACGCTGCCATTTTGGCATGGTTTTTGAAGCCAAAGTAGGGTAGGGTCAAATGTGACCGGCGGGTAGGGTCGTATGCGACCGTCCTCCCGCCCTGAGATCCGAAGATCTGCTCCAAGGCACATCGTAGCCTTCGTGGTGACGGAGGATCTGGAGGCTCTGAAGGAGCAGGCCAGAAGCCGCCTCTCTGCGGCGCTGATGCCAACCCTCTTCCAGGCGCTTGCAAGCGATCCATTGAGTTTGAGCTTGAGTGGCCTGGCAAAAAGTGCATGCCCAAACACCGCCAGGAGACTGGCTGGCTTTGTGTTTGTTTGCCGCGTGCGCCATGCTCTTCAGGTTCCCTGGCCGTCGCCGCAACCTCCCCTCCAACCCTCTCAACCTTCCCCCCCCCCCAGCAGGATTGTTTCTGGCATGCGGAAGGCGCGGCGCAGGGTCGCGCTTGGCATCCGGCGGCGTTTCGCGCTTTGCAGGCGCTGCCGAGCTTGCCGCGCTTGGCCAATGGGAAGGTGGATATGCAGGGCTTGCCCCGCGGCAAGCATCGGGGCATCGGCGCATCGGCGCATCGTTTGTTGTCTTCGAGGTTGCATCGTGGGAGCGGATTTGCAGGGCTTTCGAAAAGGTACCCATCGCAGGGATGAACAGCACGCATTGCGTGGATGCAGCCACGAACAAGTTGGAAGGGCTTCGAAGGAACAAGCCTTGCCCATTCCGCCCTCCCGTGTCACCTATGCCACGTGTCAAGGAAAGCGCTGGCCTCTGAAGCGCTAGCGGAGGCACAGCGTGAGGCGGAGCCTCGGCACAAATCGGCCATGCGAGGTGTGTATTTTTTTGTGCAATGCCGAGGACAGCTTCGGCTCGCAAGTTTGAAGGGACAGATGCTGGAAGCAGTTTCTTTTGGCTCCCAACTTGCTGCTGACCATCTCATTGTCCGTAAGTCATCATAGGGCAAGGAGTTTGTTGCAGTTGTTGTTCGCGACACATTCACTGGCGTAATTCAAGCTTACCCAGCCAGTGATCGAGTCATTGTTTCGCTGAGGAGAGCGAGACCACCACAGCGCTGGACTCTCTGGGTATGCTGCAGCACCTCACCAAGTCGCAGCTGGAGGAGGCTGTACGGTGCAGTTTCTCTCAGTCAACGCCAATGCTACCATTTTGGGGTAGGTGAATTCACCACCCATTCTAGTCTATTTTAGTGGGGATTGGGATGTTCACTGGGGGTACGGGGTTTTGACCCATGGCCATATACCTTGGCGCAATCTAGCCTCGATTTCTGCGAGTGCTGAAAGCTTGGAGCCAGGACCGTTGGGTGCAGAACCAGCAAGCCTTTTGGACGCTCATCGTCATGATGGCGCACTTTGCGTTGATACAGGGCTCCTGGGCTCATAACCTATGGCTCCATTTTGGGGTGGAACATCCATTTGCCACCTTTGATGTTCACCAGGGGGAGGCACAGCCATTTCATCGCCATCTGCTGGGAGCGCCATGTCTTGTGCGCATCCGCCGAGGTGCAGGTGAGGCTGGACGAATGACAATAGACATCGAGTCGGCGTTGAGCCACGGCAAGGACGGATGGGAGGCTGAATTCAACACGTAAGAAATGCTTGGGAGCGCTTCTTTGCCCCATGTCCTGATGCTTGGGGTCTCACCATCAAGAGGCTTGCTGCGCAGCCACACCTGTTTCTGGGCTTTTGATCACGCTGCGCGGCTGATGCGTTTGGCTCCACGCCGTGCACGGGAAAACGCCTTTGGGCTATGCATGTAAAGCTTGAGGTTTGATGCCTTCGGAGAAATGTACATGATGACATAATTTCAACTTGTTGAAGACTGACAAATAGTCTAAGGAGTTGCTGATACTCATAGAAGAAGGTCAGCTGCAGTTATCTAAAAGCACACCGGAAGTTTGGATGAAATCATTTTCAGAGCCGAGCACATGCTTGGCAGACTTTCAATTCAGTCTGCTGGCTCGATTGCTCAATTGAGGGTGCGGTGGCTCGCTGACCCTTCTTATTTTTTTGGTTAGCATTTTCGTTTCCGCTGACCCACGTCTTGGAGGGCCATCCTCGCGTCAGACGGGGCTTATCCCCATGATCCTGACCCATGCTCCGGGTTCTTTCTGGATTGTTTCAGGTGTTGAACCATCTCAGAGACAACTTAACCAACCTTTGCCCTTGTTTGGTCAGAATTTGGCGTTTCACATGGCTAAGTCTTCCCATGCCTTCCCCAAAGCTTCAAAAGGTTGTGAACCTCCCCGATGCCTTTAGCTCCCATATCATCCGCACAGTTTGCCCACTGATTTCCAACGTTTGCCCTACGCAACCCCGTTCCTCCACAGTTTTCCTCAGCTTATTGCTCTTTTTCTAGGGCCTTTTGCTTCTGGTGGACATGCTCTTGCTTTTCTCTTGCTTTCTTCTATATCCTTTTTGGTCCGGTCCGCGCGCGCGCGTGTGTGTGTGTGTGTGTGTGTGTGTGTGTGTGGGTGGGTGCGTGCGTGCGTGCGTGCGTGCGTGCGTGCGTGTGTGTGTGTGTGTGTGTGTGTGTGTGTCTTTTTTAATGTGTGTGTGTGTGTGTGTGTGTGTGTGTGTTTTTTCGCCGCAGGACATGTCGGCCTTCGTGTTGCTCTTGGGCTTTGCGGACGCGCGGAACGGGCCGCAGCTGAGCACGCGGGACGGGGCGGCGCTCGTCCTGGCGCTGTCGATGACCTTCGTCTTGCCGTGGATCCTACGACCACCGCCGCTGTGGCAAAATGGCTGTGGTGGTCAAAACCAAAGGTACCATTGTTGGGTAGGTGAATTCAGGACACATTGTAGAACCTATTTTCATATCGAGCTCGACGCAGACGCATATGGCCATGGTTCAAAACCGTTTTGGGATTTTGGGGTAGGTGAATTCACCACCCAGTTTAGAACCTATTTTAGTGGGGATTGGGATGTTGACTGGGGGTACGATTTGGCTTTTGACCCATGGCCAAATTCTCAAACGGCACCCGAACGTCGAACGGTTCCATTTGGGTGTGGCTCAAAATGAAAGACTCGGGGCTACGCAGTTAGTCTTAGGTTCCATTTGCCACGATGCCATTTTGCTTTACATTATTTTGACCCACAGCCTGTGAATTGGGAGGGCAAGGCTGACTAGATTTTCAAGCAAGTTTCTCTCCTTGTTTCTATCCTCTTGGTGCCACTGTTGCGAAATCGAAATCTGATTGGACGCCACGAAAGGAGAAGCATCATGGGAGTGAAGCCAGAACGTTTGGTGATTTACATGGGGAATCGAAGCATTCCCCAGAAGGATTCGTGTGGACCAAATCCACGAACCGCACCACTTTGGAAGCCATGGTTTTGATTCCATTCTTTGTATTTGCGTTGGGGAACATCGAATCTCCGAAACCAGGGTCCAGGGAGGCGTGGTGCGGTTTATGGATTTCGCAACGCACGCTGCGCAAGGAAGCTCTTGAGAGCCTCGGGGTCTTGTTGGCCTCAAGTTCAGCGGGCTTCGTTTCTGCGAGTCGAGTTTTCGGAGCTCGACGTCGTTTTTTTTTTCCTTCCCCCGGAGGGGCCCCACGAGGAATAAACAGATGACTGCCCGGAGAATGGATACTGGTTTGATTCCGGAACAGGCAGATTATGGTGCCTCCGGAGCTAAAGCTTGGCGAGGTGGAGATCGGACCCCTAGATATGGGGGTGGCTCAAAATGAAGGAGCCAGGTTACGCAGTTCTTATTCTTTGGCTCCATTTACCAAGGTGCCATTTTGGTACATATTTGTGAGCCACAGCCATATTGCTGTGGGTTAGGGATTCCCCGGACAGAGCCAAGCCATGAAGGTATGCACTGGCTGGATGGGGCCGGTTACAAGGGGCGGACAGGGTAAAGAATAGGAAAAACATGGAAACGTGTTTGTTTGTTTTTGTTTGTTTGTTTGTTTGTTTGTTTGGATGGCTCACTTTGATCGAATGGGTCAAAGATTCCAGGGGCGATTGACGGGAGGACTGGAGGAGGAGGAGCGCGAGGAGGTAGACAGGGTAGTTTGCTTCTCCGTCTCCTTTCTGCTTCATCTCTCGGGCTTAGTTTTTGAGCGCGTGCAGTGAGGTGCCTCCTCCTCTTTGGCAGCAGCGTGGCGGAAGAGTTCTTCTCTCCCTACTATCCCAGAGTCCAGCACGAGTGGTTCCTGTACAGCTACCTCTTTGCGCGGGTGGTGCTGGTTCTGCTGAGTCGCTTTGGGGAGGGACTTTGGCAGGCGCCCGACGCCCGGTTTGGTCGCATGATGCAGATACCCATGGCTTTCCTCCATTGCGGACACAAATGGGTCGTTGTAAAGCAAGGCACTGGTTTTCTTTGAATGCCTGTGAGTTAATCAAGATGACGGCGAGCTGAAGGATGGTATCTTGTGTTTGGCATAGCTTGGTGACATATTTATACAAGTGTGATTTCGTGTTGACTCGGCAAGACGCGAACCGCAGGGTGCCTTCTTCTCTTGCACCGAGCTTTTGCATCGCGTTGCTCCGGCCAGGCCGTGCTGGTGTTGTCCCTCGCGTGCATGTTGCCGGACGACGTACTCTGGCTGCAGCTGTCGCTGAAGCTCCGCAGATTTCTGCGGGCTCAAGACCACATCATCAACTTCAAGGGCCTGCGCTGGGGTGCCTGGGGCCTGATAGTCACGTGAGCCACCTGCTCAAAACCCGGGGATTGATGAAGCTAAGGGACAATCTCCCCTTGCCATAGATATAGCTGCGGACATGTCCGCCTTCTTAACATTTCAACACCGGGGTTTTGCTTGTGCCTCACGTCCTGTGGCGAAAATCTGATTCACAATCCGCACATGGTGCCCTCTGCTCGAGCGTCTCCGCGGGAACCGGGCCGTAGCATCATGAAGCCATGAAGCAATCGCGATGGGCCTTTTTCTTAGGTCCGTTTGCTTGGAAATAGATGGGTTCCACTGGTTTAGATGCGGTTTTTAACTCCATTTAGTAGAAAGGGGAAGGACACCTGGCATAGGTGTCCTTTTTGGTATTCTGGCAAAAGAGTGGATGGCCCTGGTTTACCAGGTGCTTTACTCATCTACCAGGGCCATCCTTCTTCCCCCAATGTGGATGGACAAAATCCTGCACCACTTAGAAACCATAAAAACAAATGTTTGTTAGTATTTGCAGTGGAATCATCCTTCCAGGGTCTCCGAGGTGGTGCAGGATTTCGTCCATCCACAGTATGGACTCGAAGCCCTTTGGACCTTGGCCTGGCCTCGTTTTTCCCTTCTTCCCATCGAAGCATTTTCGTCTCGCCGCGCCAGCCACGCTCTTCGTGGCGGGGATATACCTCCTCTCCTACCACCTCACCCGCGCGGGGCTGCTGACGCGCTGCCGGCGCACGGGCGGGCGGCGGCTGAAAAACGCGGAGGCCTGGCTGGAGCGGCGCCTGGGCCAGGCGCTGCCTGGACTTCCGTCGAATCCGAGCCGTTCGAGCCGCAGCCATCGAGCTGGTGCAAAAATATGGGTGTGGGTCCAAAATGAATGAAGCCACCAGGAATTGGACCGCGGGTTTTAGTCTTTGGTTCTATGTACCAGGCTTCCATCCATTTTGGGTACCACAGCCATATATGTTCCTGGGCAAAAGGGACTGAAAAACCTGCAGTCCCATGGTGGTTTAGTTTTGACCCATACCCATCTGATCTCGACCTTGACAAGTCTCATGAGCTGCCAGCTACCTTTTGCCTCCCCTACTTCCATTGGGGCATTAAGGATATGCCAGTGTGCTTGGCGGAGCTGCTCGATTCGTTGAACCGTTGGAGTGTGTTCGTCCATGCGAACACAGACCGGAGGCCCAAAGGCCTTGAGTATCTTCAGACAAGTCCAAGTGTACAGGTTGGATGTGGCAACTGCTTTCAGACCTGTCCCAGATCTATTGCCATCCCTCAAAGGCATTGAAACACTAGACATGATCTTCTTCACTTGGGCTGCAAGGAGTGAAATGGTCATGTGCAGGCTGTTTTTTTTTTGTTCTCCACAGGGCTTTGTAGTTTGCGGGGATCAGGCGCCTTTTGCTGGATCGTTTCAAGTCCAAGGCGTACAGCCACGCGCCTCCGTTAGTTTAATGCTCATCCCATGCTGCACACAGGGAAACCCCTGGGCATTGTTGAGCTCAAGATCTCTGACTGACAAAGACCTCGCCCTTCTCAGCCAGTCACAAACTTGCTGGCGCTCAGGAAATGAGGGTGTTGGGAATGCACCGGAAGGGGATTCCCGAAAAAGCGGACACCCACCCGTTGGACTTTGGTTTCTGAAAAGGGGTCCTTTCAACTCGCTTCGCGCCTCGCGCTTCGCGCTTCGCGATCCCCGCGCTTCGCGATCCCCGCGCTTCGCGATCCCCGCGCTTCGAAGGCCAGGGGCTTGCGCGCGAGCCTCTGCCTGGCCTGCTGGGTCTTGTACCTGGCGCTGTCGCTGGTCTCGGGCATCGATCCCAAGCTGGGCCTCGGACGCTTCGGCGGCCTGGCGAGGAGAGATGAGCGGCTCAGGAGGTAAACACCGTCTTTTTTCGGGCTGAAGCGAGGGGGCCGGGAAGGAGAAATGGAATGACCATTGGTTTCCGTTCTTCGCGAATTCACTTCTGGGTTCACCAGCGAGTTTTTTCCGGAGGTCGGCTGCAGGGATGCCGCTATTCGGAGAAACAAATCACCACCCAAGGCTACCAGGATGGATTCCAGGCGGTCTACAAAGAGGGCAATGATTGGACGCTGGCGAGCCACAGTGGCTTGGTTGCAGATTTGTTTTGCACTGCTTGCAATCAAAGGAGAGCACAAGTGCAATCATTCACACGGACCTTGGCGAATAAATGGAACGACCAACTGGGTGTGGGTCAAAATTAAACCACCAGGGGACCACACGTTTTGGTCCATGTTGCCACTTACCAGGGTTCCATTTTGGGTACCTATTTTTGACTCACAGTCAAGTAGCTTACTTGCCGTTTCGGCGATTCGGGCTGAGAGTGTGTGCGAAAGACGTGTTCTTTCGCAGGCGTGTCCTGGCACTACATGACGCATCCCTCCTTGATGGCATACGTGCTCCTGTGGCGCCCTGGCGAAGGGGTTCCCTTTTGATCCTGAAGTGGTAAACCTTGGCTCTTCGCATGAGGCGACTGCCAAAAAGCTTTAATGATCTCCGGAGCATTCTCTGATATTCTCTGATTCTAGAATGGTCCACACCAGAAGTAAGTCACTTTGCTGATCTTCTGGGTGCTTTTTTGGCTCGCTTGCGTGGGCTATTTCGTTTCGGGCCAGGGCCGAAGCAGATCATTCTGACTCTGACTTCGTTTTTTTCCATAGTGCTCATTTGGGCTGTGGCTCAAAAATTGGGTAACCCCAAAACGGGTTGCCCTGGTAAATGGACACATGGGACGATTTCACCTGCGGTCCAATTCCTGGTTTCATTTTGACCCATCCCCATTTGAGCCACAATTAAAACCCGATAGATGAAGGTTAGTAAGGGACAATCCCAACCATAAGTAGCTGTGGCCGCCTTCTCAATTCTTGAAGCATGGTTCTGGGATTACGACCATTTCACTACCGGGTTTTGAGCAAGTGACTCATGAGTGATTCTCGCCTTAGGATCGGCGAGCTGCTGCAGAACCTTCTGCCCTGCGTGGCAGTTGGGGTGGCCATGGCGCTCATGCCTTGGCACTTCAAGACCATGGGCAGCACTTGTTTCGGTGCGCGCGGGGCTGGGGATGGGGGTCCGCAGGTCCGGAGAAAGGGGGGGGGTGGGGTCTGGTGGGAGCCCTTTTGGCGCAAGAGCACAGGCGTTCGCCGACGATGACCAGACTGGAAGCATGCAGCAAGCTTCTTCTTTCCGCGGGAGACATTATAGAGGAACCTGTTTGCAGTTTATTCAGAGACACCCGGAATCCCTGATTGCGGTGATTTCCATGGCGTTGTTCCTGTTGCGGCAAGCTGGCTTCAGAGTCCAGCAGCCTTCCATTTTTTTGCCGATGTGTGGCGGTGAGTTCATCAAGCTGGTGTTTCCTGCTTCGAAGCCGGTTGATGCGCTGTATGTTCGGGGGACCGAACAAAAGGAAACGGCACTGCCACACGATGTGGCTGTGGGTCAAAACCAATGGTACCATTTTGGGGGTAGGTGAATTCACCACCCATTGTAGTCCATTTTAGTGGTTGGATTGGTTGATCTTCACTGGACGGGCTTTGGCTTTTGACCCATGTGAATTTTGCAGGGAACTACGTGATCCACGTCTACCTCGCTCAGTTCTCCCACTTTGCGGAGCAGCCGGTGCTCTCTCGCATCACCCGACCAGAGTGGGGCCTCAAGGTGTGGCAGTGTGGCGAGACGGTGGATGCTTGCCTGGTGGCCAGCGGTAGAAATGGGAATCCAGGTCTTTGTGAAAAGTGCGGCTTGTGACGACATGAAGGCAGATACCTCTGACCAGAGGTAAGGTTTTTTTCGGCTCTGATGTTTGTCACGGGCAGGTGAACTTTGTGATTACCTTCTCGTATAACATCATCGTCTGCCTCTTGCAGCTCGGCCGCAGACGCACAAACACGGCTTCCGCACCTAGATTCGAAGCGTTGGCATGTTGGCTTTGGGATTTGGAACGAAGGTGGGCCAGGATCCGGCGTTGGGCGATCGTGAAAACTCTGCCAAGGGAACTCCTCGCGCAATTGCGAGCAGCTCACATGTACACAGTTTGCTAACGCACCAGCTTTGACGTTCCTGGTGTGACAATCAACCCCCAATTTGGTCGCCGTTTTGGGCACGTGCTTGTGTGAGCGCCTGTTGCCGGCGCGGAGGTTTGCCCACACGGTGGGGGTGGCCTTCCACCACTTGCTGGTGGGCGTGATGAAGGCCTTCACCGCCCTGCTGCAGAGGAAGAAGGGCTGAGGCAAGGGATGCCTCGCGTGCGAAGCCAGGAATTGGACCGCAGGTTGCCCGCCAGGTTCCATTTACCAGGGCAAGCCATTGTGGATACCCCTTTTTTGACCCACATGCGATGTGTGCGACGCGCTTGTCCAGTCCTTTGCCTCGGATGTCGGGATGCTGGCAGAAGAATCGAGGTGACCCTCAGCTACGAATGATGGTGATACCCATGTCCCGGTTGATCGGCACATTAACATGTTGCTCCCATGTACCGGTTGATTTGGAGATGCAACCTGCTCTGTGCCTGTCTCCGCTTCTTCTTTTGTGCCATTTTTTTTTTTTAAAGCTCTGCTACCTGATGGGCAACTGAGCTCTTGGTGAACCAATGCATTGGACGCGTTGATGTGCCACTTGCATCAGGTAAGCCACAATCAATACCCACGTAGAAGAAGCTTGTCCCAACCATGAGCAGTTGCAGCCACCTTGTCAATTCTCACGCCTTTGGGAGTACCCGGTTTTGATTATGACTCTCGTGGCCCAAGTAAAGTCAATGGGTTCCAAGCATGTACAGCCGTGGGGCTTCCAGCTTCAGGCGAGCAGCTTTGCGCTTCGCCAAGCAGATTGCGCTCCGTGCTGCGTGCGGCAGGGGGTTGCTACGTGCCGCGGGGCTTTTTTTTGTGCCAAAGCACAAGGGACGCTGTGCGGAGGATTTTTCCGAGCATGGCGCCATGCTCGTAGCCTGCGGTGCCCTGCGGCAATGTAGCTACCCCTTCGGCAGTTTCGGACTCGCCCCCTTTTTGGAGCTTAAGCTGAGGCGCTTTGGCCTTGCGAGAGAGGTGCCCGAATGGGACGAGAGCGTAGATCTCGCTTTCGAACTCGCCACTTCAGCGTGGCTGCAAGCAGAGCAAAAAAAAGAGGCGCCGGAAAGGCGAGCAGGGCTGAAGAGTCCGAAAGTGAGCTGGGATCTTCACGCCGCTTGCGGGCTTCGAGAGCTTTCGGAGATGTTTTTGCATGGAGGGAGCCAAGAACCGCAACGGGGGGCGTTGACAACAGTTTTTCCTGGATGCGACAGAGGCTTTTCATCGAATAAGGGAAATGGCCTGCAAGACGGTGCCAGTCGTGCGCCAGCTTACATACTTTTCCGTGGGCAACATATTTTGCATTTCTTGGTTTCGCGGCATGAACATCATACATCTGGCTGCTCAAAATTCAAGAGCAAGGGTTACGAAACCGGTTTTAGTCTTTGGTTCCATTTACCAAGGTGTCATTTTGGTACATTTATGTGAGCCGCGCCCATCTGGCTCTTACTACACTCGTCACTTGCTGAGGTCCACTCACGAGGAGGACGTTAGGCTGCAGGCGCGAGATGGACAGACGGAGGGGCCATGCCTGAGGCCATTGCTTACAATGTTCCCCGTGGAAGGGAATCCCCTTTGTCCCTTAATATACTAGAAGTTGATAAAGAAATTGAAGTGTTTTTAGCAAGCATCAGTCAAATATAGAAGATCAGAATGGTTGACGCCCCAGTTTTTGCCAGGTGCTTGAGCCATTGCCAGTGCCAGGAAAGGTTGTCTAATAGGTCCAGCCACGGGTGCACGGGTGCACGGGTGCACGGGTGCACGGGTGTACGGGGGGCACGAGGGCACGCAAAGGGCGAGCGTGTTTTGCCGTGCCAGGTCATCTAGGTACTTCAAGCCAGGTGGTTTGGATGCGGTGCTGAAGCCATTCCATTCAGCCCATTAACCAGGTGCGCAACGCGCGCGTCCGGCGCCAGGAGCGGGTCAAGCCCAGGAGCCCTGAGAAGCCATCCGCGCTGGGGTGGCCCAGCGCGGGTGTTTTTCTCCGTTTGGTTGGCTTATTGGAAGCGTCGCTACGAGAAATCAAAGTCTTTGGGTTCCGGGGGGAGTATGGTCGCAAGGCTGACACTGAAAGGAATTTGACTCAACACGGGGAAACTTACCAAGTCCAGACATAGTAAGGATTGACAGATTGATAGCTCTTTCTTGAGGATCGGGCTTGAGGGGCATTGTAAACTAAGTTCAGAGCAATGGAACTTGTGGCTTTGTCAGTTGTGCGAAAGATACGGCGTTTGCAGTTGCCTCACAAAGACGCGGGCAAGTTAGTAGTACACCAGGCGACGCGGCACGCTGGTGCAGACTTACGACGAAATGGACTGGGAGAAGGCTTTCCGCATTCTTCGTGTCAGCTAATATGCTGCGTGAAGCAAACTGTTTCCAGCCCAAATTTATGCGTGAGCTCCGTCTCCGGGTATGATGTGTGGCTAGTTATGCTTGCCAAACACAGTTGCAATGGTGGAACCAACTTTGCACAGAGGCTGGACAAGTCTACTGTCAGTGCTACGCGGTGTATGCCTGCACAATCGTCAGGCTTATCTGCCGGCCAAGCCGAGCGAGATGATGGGGCACCCAGATCAGGTGTTGTTTTTGATTGGCTGCGAAAGAGCACGATCTTCACTCCACATGTGTTTCTGGAGTCGTTGCTTGGTATATTTGCGTGGACGTGCCTTGTCTAATGCGTGGAGGGCTCCCATAGCAGCCATCTCAGGAGATGCTCCCGCGGGAAGGCAGGAGATGTGTTGACTTGCCAGGGTCGAGTTGCGGTTTGTGCACACACACACAAACCGCGCACACACACACACACACACACACACACACACACACACACACACACACACACACACACACACACACACACACACACACACACACACACACACACACACACACACACACACACACACACACACACACACACACACACACACACACACACACACACACACACACACACACACACACACACACACACACACACACACACACACACACACACACACACACACACACACACACACACACACACACACACACACACACACACACACACACACACACACACACACACACACACCCACACGCACACGCACACGCACACGCACACGCACACGCACACGCACACGCACACGCACACGCACACGCACACGCACACGCACACGCACACGCACACGCACACGCACACGCACACGCACACGCACACGCACACGCACACGCACACGCACACGCACACGCACACGCACACGCACACGCACACGCACACGCACACGCACACGCACACGCACACGCACACGCGCACGCGCACGCGCAGCGCGTGCGCGCACGCGCACACGCGCGCACGCGCGCACGCGCACACGCGCACACGCGCACACGCGCACACGCGCGCACGCACACGCACACGCACACAAACCGCACACAAGCCGCACACAAACCGCGCACACACACACACACAAGCCCCGCGTTCTTTTGCAGCACCTGGGGTGCGGCTATCGCGGCAAGTCTGCTGCGGCTTCGAACCTCAACAGCTCGGCCCGGTTCGAATTGGGGGCAGCCGGTCGGCTTTCCAGGTGCTGTCATTTGCGGAGCCGCAGGAGCGCGGCGTGTGGCCATCGCTTCTTATCTTCATCCCGTGAATTGCAAAGAACCCTGGTCATCCCATCATCCCTCCCTGGCCATTTTTTCATGGTGTTTCTTTTTTTTTGGGGGGGGGGGGATTTCCTTTGGTTCCTGTTGCCAACCAAATGGGAGGGCGTTTTTGTGCAGGACTCTGTTGGGAATTGCTCCCTTCTCTCAGGAGCTCCGCGTGGAGGCGCAGGGCGCGCCGCCAGGCGGGGAGAGCGCCCGGAGCATCCCGGAGACCCGGAGATCCGAAATGATATTTGAGATCAGCTGGTATTGGTTTGTATGGGTTGATGTGGGTTGGGGCTGGTGGTGGTTGCGAAATCCATTTCGCACCACGACCTTAGGTGGTGCAGGATTTCGTCCATCCACAGTATGCCGGGCGGGTAAAGGCCGCCGACAGTCAAACATGGTTTGGGAACAGACACACACACAAACACAGACCACACACACACACACGGGCACAGACACAGACTCGCACACACACACACACATCCAGTCTAAGTAGCAGAGCTAGAGAATGGTCAACTTTGGAGAGGCCCCCAACGTGTACCAAGATTTCGCAGACAATCAGGGTTCGCTCAAGCTCAGGCAAGTTGGTGACTTCTTCAGATGTGAGAAACTTTAGGCGGAATCGGCTGGGACATTTGTGCGTTCGATTTTCTATCTTTCGTGCTGGCTTGGCTGGATGCCAGGCTCTTTTGGGGCTTTTTTCAAGGTGGCCTTTTAGGACATGCTGGCGCCCCCGAACTCGCCCTGCGCCCCGAACAGCAGCTGACAGGCCGCGCTGAGCACCGAGAGGTAGCCGCTTGGAGTATAGTGCAGAATGCGACGGTGCAACATCAATCCTTGAACTTGTTTTCTATTCTATATCCCCGCCACAGCAAGAGTCGCAACGTTTCTGAGGCAGCAGCAAACAACTCAAAAAGAAGCGCACATGTACAAACCAAGCACGACAAAAAGGGGCCCGGCATAGCTCTCCCGGGCTACCTAGGTGGTACCAGAGCATTCTCTTAAGCCCAACGCTGACTCAATTTGAAGTTGGGCTTGATCTGCGAAGACCAACTTTCCTCGGGGGCTTGTGCTCAATGTCACGTAACAAGACCGCCCACTTGTCAGGAAGCAATTAAAGGAAGGTGAGGTCATGCTCTTGCTGAGATTGAATAACATTCCACCCATCCAATGGAAGTTCTTCCTTTGTTGCACATCCCCCTATTGCGCCGATGGGTAGAACTGACCAGGGATCGCCGGAGCAGTTTTGCTGCTCAAAATGAGAAATGGAATGGCCCTTCCATCCAACCGCTGGTTTCCCTGGGCTCCTTTTCCCACCTTCCCTACCACTGATCGCCGGCTTTTCTCTCACGCGAGGCCAGCGCGCTGGAGCCGGACGCCCAGCACGCCGCGCGCGGCGCGCGTGCTCCGTCGGTCGGGCGCCGTCGCTCTGCTTGGGAGGCCGCGGAAGGAGCCGGGCCTGGGCGCCGTGCCCGAGCTCCCGGCGTTCCAACGCTTGGCGCCGGTCCGGCAGGACGTGTCAAGAAACCGATGAGACATATGGCCATGGGCTTTTCAAAACCCACATCGGTAATCCCCCAGTGAACGGGACCCAATCCAACCACTCAAATAGGTTCTAAAATGGGTGGTGAGTTCACCTACCCCAAAATGGGATCCCATTGGTTTTGACGACCACAGCCAAATATGAGGTGCTCAGGGGAGAAGATCGGTCCCAAGACCGCGGAAAAGAGCGGCAAAAGGCCGCCCCTTGTCGCGGTTTTTGACAGGCATTTGGGTCGAGCCTCGAGCCGTTCTCAGTATCAAGTGGTGATTGGAAGTAACTCGGCGCTTGGCGATATGGCAAAGAGGGCCTTTTTGATGGGAATTTGGCCGTAGACCTTGGGACAAGCGAGGGTAGCGGCTCCGCTGGGCAGGAGCCAATGATCCAGATGCCCCTGGCGTTGGGGCCCAAACGTGGAAGGGCGCTTGCTCGAGGGGCTGGGGGTCGCCGGCGGATTTTTTGGTCTTTTCCTCTGGTGGGCAAAGAGTTTTGCAGTCTTCAGACAATTTGCAGCAGAATATCGGATCCGAAAGCCGGTAAAAGAAAGGGTGACCTGCGACTGGACTCTGGGCATGCCGCCTGTGCCCTCAATGTCTCCAGGTCCCTGGCGGCACCGCAGCTCCTCCGGCCAGATCCCAGGCGCTCACCCGGTCGCCGGGTGCGGCTCGCGGCTCGCGGCTGGGACGGAGTTGGGCCCCGCGTGGAGGTTTTTTTTCGAGCGGACGGGCGCACCTTGCAATTATTTCAGGGGGTGAAGCAACATGAGCGTTTGTTCTCCTTCCAAAGTAGCGCCCCTCATCACCTCATCCCTCTTTCCTTTTCGTTGGCCGTCAGTGTGTCGATCTCATTGGGAGCTTTGCAAGGGGCGGACGCTCTTCCAGCGTGCCGAATGGCCGCCAACCAGTGAGGCCGGAGAAGGGAGAACTGGAGCCTCCGGTCTCAGTGCTTCGGATTTGACTAGTTGCCCTGTGGCCGCACTTTCTTGTTTCCTCGGGGCTGGGGAGCACGCAGGGAGCCGACCCAGTGGAGGCCGTACCAGGCGGGGCCGAAAAATGGCTGGAGCTTCAGCGTTGCTACGCGACAGTGTGCACGCTAGTTACATTCGAGAAGCTGGGGCTTGAGACTTCTCTTGGTTGGAGTGTGCGCCTGCCAGGCTACCCAAGCGCCTCTGAAGCCAGTCCAGGAGTGCTTGGGAAGGGCGGCTCGTCACTTTTTCGCGCTCGGCGCGGCTTCTCCTTGCACCTGTTCGGCCAATGCAGCATGGCTTGGCCAATGTGGCTCGTTCCTTTAGCTGCCTCGGGGCAGCTGAGGGACTCGCACGAGTCTTGAGTCAGGCGCGTTGGCACCGTCCTCTCGATGCAGGAGTGGCAAGAGCAGGAGGTGGCCCGATGGCTGACGGAGGTGTTCTTGGCACCCAAGGACGAGTTTTTTTGTTTCTTCTTTTTTTTCTTCTCGGATTTCGGTTGGGGGCTGACAGACCTGGTCTCACACCTGCGGCGCGCTCTTGGGGACATTTTGACAGGACCTCGCTGCGGTGGTGCATGAGCAGGCCATAACCGGCAAGGTGCTGCTCCTTGGCTTCGCGAGTCGCGAGTCGCGGATCGCTTGCTGCGAATCCCGTCGAATCTTGTTGAATCCTCCCCAGAAGCTCCCCTTTTTGTTTCTTCGCCTTTTTGGGGTCCCATTGTTTTCCACTACCCAGGCTCTTTTTTCTTTTTGCTGGGGTCCTAATTCCTAGACGTCGGCTTTCCGCCGGCCATCTTTTCGTCGAGCCGTCGAGCCGTCGAGCCGTCGAGTCGTCGAGTCGGGAGCCAAGGCTCACCTTGAGCGAGAGGGACTTTGCGGAGCTGCAGGTGCCCAAGCCGGGGCCCCCAATTACTTGGTGGGTGCCTTTTGCCGTGAGAGAGCCGTGGGCGCTGGCAGTTTTCCCACGGCCTGGCTGGGGCGGAAGGATTTGGACAACAAAAGTCCAAAAAGACTCAACGAGGGGCGCGAGGGGTTGGCTCAACTTCCCCTGAAAGGTGCGGCTTGAACTTGCGGCATGGATATGTCTACGCAGTCCGGCCGTTGCAGCGGTCCCCCGTTGGAGGGTTTGCACGGGTGGGGTCGATATTTTGAGCCCAACATGGAAACCGGAAGGCTCCTAGCAACATGTTTGCCTTTCAAACCTAGGTTCGGGCACCGGCGGCTGCTGCTGATGGCGGCGGCAGAGTTGCGCAAGGCGCGCTTTGATGGAGATTTGGGCCTGATTTGGATGCGTGAATTATTGAGGCTCGGTCTTCTTTCTAGGGTTGGCGATGGAAATCAACAGGATTCCCGAATTGCTTCCTTGCAGGGGAGGTGCGTTTGTGGCTGGCTGGCCGGCGCCGGTCGGTTGGTTGGTGGGTTGGTTGGTTTCGAACCGCAAGGCGCCAGCCCCGGCCCCGGTCCAGCTCCGACCCAGCTCTGGGCCGCAGCTCGTTCCCTTCGCCCCAGGCCCGGGCTGTCGCGACTAGCTTCGTACCCCTTGGCTTCCGCGGTTTCCAGGCCACTTTGTCAGGGGTATATAGCCCTGCTGGGAAGAGGGGTATGAACATCAGCAGGATTTTGGGTTCATTTGTCCAAGGCGTATGTAAAAGGGGAATATACAAGCACCCTCACCAAGCGTGGCGTCAGTGCTGCGCCGCTCCCGTCCTCAGGTCCTAACCGTAGGCTGATCAGAAACCGAGCCGCTGGAGAAGCTCCGCTCGGCAGGCCCGAGACCGGTGTCGCAGCCGCAGCCGCAGCCGCGCCAGCCGCAGCCGCATCAGCCGCATCAGCCGCATCAGCCGCATCAGCCGCAGCAGGCCGGCAGAACAGGGGCGGATCACGCAGACTGGGGGTTCAACGGCCGAGTCGGGAGGTTTTTTTTTCCATGCCAGTGATCAGCAAGAACACATGTGCCATTGTTGTTTTGCGGAGGCACTTGCAACAAGCCAATGCGGGCAGCTTACAGCTCCAGCACTTCAAATGTTCATCGGCATGAGAATACTGGTAAGGGCAAGGGGTATACAGAGCATGGCTTGTTTCAACTAGGCCCGTGACTTCAGTTTTTGCGGAAGCGCTGACAGGTGGGACCTTGAGCCGAGGATTAATTACTCCCATTTCATACCTTTTTTCGATTCCTGCAGAGGCTGACGCCATGGACATTTGGCCGGTCAAGAAGTGAATTCGCCTAAGACCAAAGAGTTGCTCCCAATGGATTTACTGGGGATAGTTTCTCTGGCGCGTTTTTCGCTGAGCAAATTTGGAGTTGTGATCTTGTTTGCCTGGCAAGTGGTTCTCTCCATATTTTGTCCATAGCGGGGGCGGTTTGCGCCGAAAACAGGTGCCTGCTGCGGTGCCTTTGCGCATCCAGGCTTCGAAGGGGCGTTGGTGATTTGGAGGGTTTGTCTTCGAAGGGGCCGAAAGATGGGAGCTCCGTCCATGAGTTCCCTTCCTGTTTGGAGCATGACTATTGACAACTGACCGTTCATGTTGCATTTCTTGGCTTTACGGGTGGTCCTCAACCGTTGTGTGTTGGTGAAACGGACGGTGCAACTCCCGGTCTCGTGCCAGCGGGGGGTGCGGGCGGGGAGACGTCCGGGAGCTGTCAGCTTCAGGTGCCGACGGTGAGAGCGCCCACCGTGTACCTGGGCGCCCGGGCCTCAGCGTGGCATCGCTGGGGTCATGGTGCCCTGGCTGGCTTGGCTTGGCTCGGCTCGGCTTGGCAAGGCAAAGCAAAGCGTGGCTTGCTTGCTTGCCTGCCTTGGTTGGTTGGTTGGTTGGTTGAGGTGGTTGCTTGCTTTGCTTTGCTTCGCTTTGCTATTCACTTGCTTTCTCATTTGCTTTGCTTGCCTTGCTTGCTTGGCTCGGCTGGCCGGCTGGCATGCTTCCTCGGCTTGCTTGGCTTGCCTTGTTGGTTTCGCCGGAGCTTTGCTTGCGCTCCGGCCCCTCTTTTTGTCGTTCGGAGCGCTCGTTGGAGCGTTTCCTCTCGCTGAGCCCCATGGCCAGTCGACCGTCTGGCCGGCGCGGCCGAAGCCGCTGCCCGGTTCAGGCGCAGCGGGAAAAGAAAACCGGGGCGGTCGGAAGAGTTTGGGTTGGATCATGCTGGGAGCATTTTTTTTGTCAACGAGTCTCTTTTTTTTTTGTGAAGCAGTTTTTTTTTTGAACAAGTCTTATGTATGATTTCGGATTCTTAAAAAAAAGGTCAGGTGGAATCATGGTTGCGATTGCTCGTGAAATGATCCTGCGGAGGTTTGGTCTGCTGTGCTGATTTCATCAGTCAGGGATCAGAAGATCAGACTCCCTACAACTCTACATTCGACTCAAGTACATGGTGGTGCTTGGAATTGTCGCTCTTGACATTGTGAGTGCCTCACGGATGCCACGTGGAAGAAGGCCTTGCCTTGCCAGAGACAGCCGGCGACATGTTTTTCATATTGCCTTGTTCCATTTCTTCTGAATGCTTTGCTGGCTGTTTGAAATGTCTGCGGTCAAGGGCTCTTGAATGGGGCCTGTCCAGAGCTTGACAGACTCCAGCCCCCAGGGCCCACGCTACCGTCGCGGGCGCAGTCGGCAGGGGCCTTTGGTCATTCATGGCTCAGCCGTGCATGCAGTGAAGTACGGTTGGGTTCTGCCACCATGTGGCGGAAGCCCATCATGGAAAAGGAGCTTCAGCTGTGCAAGCCAGAGCAAAGGGGGATACTTGCGACATGCCACGAGATGCTCAGAGGTTCTCGGCCGCCTCTCCAGCGCAGAGTCGTTTTTTGTCAAAGGTGACGGCTCCTGCGTGCCCGCCCAGAGACGATGGGAAGGCCAGGGAAACACGGATGCACCTTCCGCCGGAGAGTTTCTGCGGTCGGATGCGTGGCCCCTGAAGTAAGACCTTCTGGCTTGTTGCTCGCAGCGTTCACGACAATTCTGAGCATACCTCCACATTTGGGGACAAAAGGGGTGCGGGGAGCTGGGGATTGTTTGTCTGACCGAAGGCATTGCTCCGATTCTCCGATGGACCTAGAAAATCTGATTCTCGTTGGAACCATTTGCCACAGGCGCGGGGCGAGCGTGCGCCAGTCTCCTCCCCAAGGGACACTCTGGACGACGCCTGGCTGTGATGGGTGGGGGGGGGGGCATCCACTGGGTTGCAAGAAGCCGTGGCTTGAGCTGTGTGGGCGAGGGAAGCAAATAAAGTTTGTGGCACATGTGGCAAAGTTTGGCTCTGCCATTTCAGGTGTTGGTTTGTATGTCTGGCGGGATGATGCAGGAAGCAAGGCAATTACGTCACAGCAGTGCGTGAGAGATCAACTGCCCCAAACGCAATGCTTTTGTTGGTTTCTCGGCGCCAACGTTCAGAACTCAAGTGGCTTGTGTTTTTTGCTCCTTCCTCTATTTCCACGAAAAAATCTATGTGGCACGCACCACACACACACACACACACATGTCACATGACATATTCCAGTGCTGCATGGGTTCAGCACATGCATCGCCCAGGCAGGCCGCTCGCAGCCCCGGAGTCGGTCGCTGTCACCACCGGGGGCTTGTGCCAGCCGCATGGCAAGGCGGGAACTTGACCGCTTGCAGTTTGGCATATGAGCCACGTGCTCAAAACCCGGGTAGATGAAGGTTAGTAAGGGATGATCCCCTTGCAATAAATAGCTGCGGATATCCGCCTTCTTAATTCTTTACATGGTCCCGGGTTTTGATTATGACTCATATGGGGGTTAATCAATTTTCCTGGCCCCATAGATAGCTTTCTCCGCTTGGTGGGAAATATCATTTTTGCTTGTGGCTTCTTTAATCGTCGCCCCATGTAAAGGACCTTTGGATCAACCCCCATATTCTGCGCATGGGGGGGCAGTCTGAAGCAGTGCTCTAGAGCGCATGACTCCAGTCTTCATATTCTTCTGAGACCGTGAGTGACTTGCCGGTGCGAGAGATGCAGGGAATGAGAATCGGAATGAGCCTGAAATAAACCGTCCCATGGGTTCCTTCCCTCATGAACCCGCTAAGAGCGTGCTGGCGGTTTTGTTTCTTGACTGCCTCTCTGGTTCCTTCCATGCCTGTCGACGGTGTGAAGGGTCACCCAGAATGGCTCAAAATTACACGCTATCCGGAAATGTGAAATGGGGTCAAGACCCAGTGGGTGTATTCCCAGGTTGTTTTTTCAAAACCCCTTGGAACTTGACCCCTCAGAGCCTCCACTTTCGCCTTGGTCTGAGGCCCAGGTGGGAGCCGGTGGTACGTGAGGCGCGAAGGTGACGCGGCGTGACGCGGCGTAGGGGGGTTGGAGGCGCACACCGGGTGAACGAAGTGGACAGGGAGAAGTCCTGCGCCCCCTGATTGGGTGAGTAGGAGGGGGGGGGGGAAATTGATCTAGGGCTCCCATGCAGGGTTGGACTGTGGGACCGTGGGAGATTTTGGCACATTTGTTTTAAGGTCTTTGGTAGTTTGACTGAAAGGATATGGGAATATTTGTGTACTGCATAATATATATATATATATATACACATATTATAGAGAGTTCATGCCGGAGGTCATGAAGTAAGATGATGCCAGAAAATTACCAAACAAATGTATATGAGTGGGTTGTTTGCTTTGAGTGCAAGTCGCTTCCTTTCGCACACAATTTGGTGCTGTAGGTATATTGCCGAGACATGGAGCTTGCCTATCTAGGATGTGTGTGTGTGTGTGTGCTAGATGCCTAGATTTGCCCACCAAACCCAAGAGATTGGGAGTGGGTGACAGCAGCAGCTTTCTTCCTTTGGCCTTTGAACGATCGCATTCTAGCAGCCCAAGCGCCACTCCCAGCCATCCCAAGACCCGTGGAATCGCCCACTCATGGCCAACCGGACCCCAGACGCGGACCCAGCTCTGAAGGCCGGTGCCCTGGTGGGGTTGAGCAAGGGCTGAGCAAGGGGCTTCGTGGTTCTGGTGGAGTGTGGTGTTTGTGGTGGTTGGCCGCTTCTAGCGGTTTTTGTGGTTGTGCATGTGGTAGCTTCGAAAGCGTGGGTGAGTCTGTCAGTGCTGACCTTCGTGGTGGTCGTGGTCATTCTGGGTCTTTTCCTTTGCCTTTTGTTCGGGCAGCTTCACTGGAGCCTGCCAGCACATCCCAGAGGGGGGACATTCAGTTTGTTTGGGCGGCCAAGAAACTAAATGTTGGCAGTGACGCTTCATTCTGCATCGGCCAGCTTCTCGCAATGGCAGCAGTGGATGTTGAGGCTAAGCATGGATTCCTACCATCTGCAAAGTTGTGTCCCAGATTGACCACTTTCCGAGTTGAGAGTTGACATGATCCGTTTGACGGTGGTAGCTGAAGCCTCTGAGGCGCGACCCAGTTACAAGACACCCGCTGAGCCAACCGGCGACAGAGATTTCATCCGGAGCTCCAGGCCCATCTCCCCCGCGCGCTTGGCTTTCTTTGGCCTTTTCGCCAATTCTCCGACGCGGACAACGAAACGAGGTTTACACCGATCCGGACGGGCGCAGCTCAAAGGGTGGAACTGGGTCTGGCTGTAGGTAATGTCTCCGGCTTGGTGTTGTATTTGCGGCCGTGGATTGGAGCGAGTCAGTACACTTGCCAGCTGATGTGAGCGGGCCGGGTGCTGATTTCCTGTCTCTCATGTGATCACTGGGTTGAGAGGGTTCGATCAATGCCAGCGGCCGCCGAGCCAAGCACGCGTCCAGCTGTGACTTGAAAGGATGTCGCTCCATGTTTTTCATTTCTCTAGCTCGTTGCTTTCTTATCCAGCTAGTTGGTTTTTGTATTTTCCCGTTTTTTTATCGGCATTTTCGAGGTCTTGTTTGAGTCAGGCCAAGAACGCAGGTCCAAAGCCAGCTCTTGGCCCTCCCTCTGTGTTTAGACTGTTCTTCATGAAGGGCTCTTGGTTTCTTGTTGCCCGGAAACTGGCTTCACAGTTTTCAGGTCCTAGCTGGTGCGCCATCCTTGCTGCGACTTGCGTGTTATCCGCCGTGCCGCGGCTTGGCTTGCTTCAGAAAAGAGCGGCCCGCTTTCGAAAGCCGCCGAAAGCGAGGTCCGAAGTTTCACCGAGTGCTCATCCGCTTGCAGTTGGATCATCGGCATGTTGGAAGCCTTGGCTCAAAGTAGCCGTGATCACGTGCCTGCCGAGCAAAGCGCACAGAGTTCGGCTCGA
Source organism: Effrenium voratum (assembly GCA_963377175.1). NCBI lineage: Eukaryota > Dinophyceae > Suessiales > Symbiodiniaceae > Effrenium > Effrenium voratum. The sequence continues at coordinate 43,019 of CAUJNA010001246.1, read as the reverse complement.
GGGGTGTAGGCCTGCACGACCTTACGTGAAACTTGACTCTTGGTCTCCAGGTGAGGTAACCACGCCAAGTATGGGGAACAATGCTGAAAAAGACGGTCTCGTTCTCCGCTTGACAGCAAGACAAAGTGAGCCAACATAGGCCCTAGTTCAGGCAATTGCTCAAGAAGAGCACCGACCGCAATGGCGCACGTTGTCGCAGCTGCCCTTGCAAACGTTTCTCGCCTTAGGTGAGCGCATACACGGCATGCTTTGAGGTATGCTGCCCCATCATCCTCATCCTTATCATCATCAGCGCGCCACCACCAACGATAAGAAGAGCAAAAGCAACAGGAACAACCAGAACAACAAGAGCAACATCAGCAACTCAACGGCGACAGCATCAGCTTCAACTTTGGCTTTCGTTTTTTTCAAGTTGAGTACCCACTTCGCCGGATGCAACGCGTTGCTTTGGCCTGCGCGCGAGACCGTGGCTTTTTTTTGGCGTGCCGGCCCAGGCTCAGGCAATGGCCCAGGCGCCGAAGGAGCCGAAACCGGCGCCGAAACCGGCGCCGGCGGCGGCGGCGCCGAAACCGGCGCCGCCCAATCCGCCGGCGGCGAAGGCGGAGGCGGGATTCGGAGTGGGGGGTTGGAAGGACAAATCCGAGCGAGAGCCGGTTTTTTGCCGCAATCCTACAAAACACGAGATGTTGGAGAAATTGGTTTGATATTGGCAAGTCGCAAAAAATACATCGCTTCGAGCAATCCCCACCCTCCACACTTACGAGCTTACGACCGTTACAACAAATTCCTCCGCGTCCTAGAGACTTTGACTCCAAATTCCCGTCCGCCCTTTGGGACATTAAGCGGCGGGCTGCTCTGGTGGGATACTCGGCGGGTCCACTGGCGGGCTGCTCTGGCGGGATACTCGGCGGGTCCGCTGGCGGGCTGCTCTGGCGGGATACTCGGCGGGATACTCGGCGGGATCCACTGGCCAGCTGCTCTGGCGGGATACTCGGCGGGATCCACTGGCAAGCCGCTCTGGCGGAATACTGGGCGGGATCCACTGGCGAGCAGCTCTGGCGGGATACTCGGCGGGATCCGCAGCTGCTCTGGCGGGATACTCGGCGGGATCCACTGGCGAGCTGCTCTGGCGGGATACTGGGTGGGGGCGTGGTGTAGAAGCATCGCAAACGCGGATTCCAATATGAAATCTAACAACCCCTTCCTGTTGGGTGGGGAAAATCATCGAGCGCTTGGCGAGTTGAGCCTTGCGCCCTGGGCCCGTGATCTGATGGCTGCCCTGTTCAGAGGCGCCCCCCCCATCCAGTGGCTATCGGCTCCATCAGCTTTGGGCGATGCTATTCAAAGGATCCAAGGTGTGGCCAGCTTCCGCGCTTTCAGGGGATAACCAGCGACTTGCAAAACGTTGCGACCTTTCACCTACGCTTGCAGAAACTCGGACTGGGCCAGCTGGGACAAAGGGCTGCCGTCAGGTGGAGGTCATCATCAGCGATGAAGACAGGCCCCTGCTGCTCTGAGCCCGCCTTTGCGGGTCACAACTGGAAGGAACAACAGCAGTGTTCTCCCTTCTCATGGAGAGTTCCCATTGATGGGCGACTTTGCGAGCATAGGTGTCCTTTTTGGTTTACCAGGTGATTTGCTCATCTACCAGGGAAACCCATCTATGTCCCCCAACAGGACACCTATGTTTGCGAGTCGCTGCTTGATCCATCGCCCGCCGCGCCTTGGTCAGGGCGGAGTTGGAGCGCCGGGCCGAGGAGGGAGAAGACGCCGCGTCGGTCGAGGCTTTCGATCGGGAGCGACAGAAGGCGCAGAAGGTGGCAGCTAGGCGCCTGTAAAGGAGCCACAGTGAAACACAAGTTCCATGAGCCCGCGAGTCCTGTTGTTCTGTTGGATCCTGCTGTTGATTGAGGAGTTTCTGTTTCCTTTTTTTGGGGCATGTTGCAGAGAACCAAAGAGAGCCAGAGAGCCTGAACCTATCAGCCGCAGGTGTCCTTTTTGTTTTAGTGTGGTTAAACATAGAAGGCACTGGTTTAGATGGTTTTCTTCCATTTACCAGGGGAGCCCATCTACTTTTTCAAAAGGACACCTATGCTATCGGCCCTGTCGGCCCCACCGGGCGCGCGGCGCGACGCGGGGGGCGAGTCGCGGGTCCGCAGACTGCGAGTCATTCGCCCAGGGCCGCCCCAGGAGATGGCCGAGAAGTCGCTAGCGGCGCTGCCACCAAGCGCGCGGAGGGCCAAGCTGCCGGCAGTGAAGGCGGGCATCCTGCGGAGGCGCGGGGTGGGCGGAAGGGCGGAAGGGCGGGCGACCGCAGAAGGGTTGGAGTCTGATTCTGGTGGGGGTTCAGGTTTTGGCTATGAAAGGGCCCTGCTTGGCTGCCGTTTATCTAGCGACCGCTTTGTGGGGACTGCCCAATTCGCCTTCGCCTCGCCCAGGCTCCTGAGCCAGGCCCGCCACGACGAGCCCACCGCCAGTGCGACGCCGGTGGGGCCCCCAGCATTTGATGCCGGTGATTTGTGGCTTCCGAGCTTCGCTTGGTGCATCGATGTTGGCTTCGCTGGTTTGCATTTCTGACTTGAATCCAGCAGGGGACCAGTGATGGGTGGCATTTGGCCAGTCATTTTTGTTCAAACCAACCGGGGACGGGTGATCCGTGGCTGTTGATGCATGGTCTCCCACGCATTCAGAAGTTTTGCCGGGCATGAGACACCGAAGCCAGAGATCCAGGCGAAAGCTGCGAGCGCCGACCCGGCCAGCGCCGGCCCGCCGGGCGCGGCGCCGGCGCCGCCTCAGCCGGATAGCTTTGCTGATGCTTTTGGCCAGCCCAGAGAGAGGGGGTCGACAAGGGGATCTGAACGGAAGCTTTCTGTGAACAGCAGATAATCTTTCCCACTTGATTGAGCTGGCCTTCTTCTGGTGCTTCTCCACTTTGGTCAATCCTTTTTGTCGATCGGAATGAAAGAACTGCGAAAAGGATCAAGATGGATGCTCATCATAATCTTGAGAGTGACGAAGTCCATTCATAATCTCCGCCGCGTAGATCATGGAATCTTCCGTATATGTCAGTGCACATACAGGATTGCAAGACATGGCAAGAGGAACTTGCCCTGTTATCCCATTAAGGCATTATGAACTTACCCTGTTATCCCTTTATCCCATTGGTCAAAGACCAAAGCCATAAGGCGTTCAGGTATCATGGATGCTCAGTCCAGCCAAGGAAACCAGGCACACCCCCGACATCGCACGTCGGACAGGTGACGATGAGGAGCTGGAGAGGCTGCGGTGCACGCTGCGGCGACCACCCACTGAGCTGCCCCCGCCGCAGGCGAAGGGGACCTCACCCCAAATGGCAAAAGGGGGGGGACGAATTGGGGCAGTTACTGCTTCTTCCCTTTGGCGTGGTCCAGCCTTTTTTTAGTAGTTTCTTTTTAGGCAGATGTGCCTTTAAACAGGAGTCAGCGCCAAAAAAGGGCCGTCCTTGTTTCCCAAATAAACCGCAAGCTTACCAAAGGATGTTTAGAAGGAACTTCTGTGTTTTTGGCAGAGCAAGAGAAAGAGCAAAGAGAAAAGGTACCGACACTATAGGTTGTATATTTTTGAAGCTTCCGGCAACCGGCATCGCCGGCTCTATTGGGAAAGTGTACAAAACAAATCTGGACTTGTCCTGAACTCTCGACCTAGCTCCACAGTCTGATCAACTCTATGGACGCTTCTGCCACAACTTGCATCATATGACAGAGACTCGTGCCGAGTTTCGGGCATTGCAATTGAACAAACCACAGAGAGTTGCGCTGTTCCACCTGGGAAACAGGACGCAGGGTTCGGGAGAATCAAGGTTTGAACGCTCCTCATCAGGGTGCAAGCAGTGCTTTCTTCATTAATGCTGGTGACGTCGACCCAGTTAGTTTGTGGACCAGTGCGCCAGTTGCTCTTAGTCAACGTGAAGCAGTTTTCTCCACTAAAACGCCCGCTCCAGGACGGCGTGGAAGCCTTCGGCCTCTTGGCAGAAGTGAAGCGCTTGTGCGGTGCAAAGCAGGGTCACGCTCGACAGCAGATTCGAGCAGAGCGGAATCACATTCGCAGAGAACTGCAGAAGAAATATAATTAATCTGGTTCCATTGCATCCAGCACAGAGGAGGAGGATGAGGAGCCGCAGTAATCATCCTTCAAACAGGCAAGGAGGTGCAATCAGCACGGTGATAGCCCTTAAATGACTGCAACAGGGAAGGGGCATGTTCTTGTAGGGTGTTTTGCATGCGGCGTTGTTGACAAACCCGACCTGTCCTTCCAAAGACGGCCCTTTTCTCCAAAACAAATCGGGCTGCTCTCGGGCCTTTCCGGGCCTTCAGGCGACGAGCCCTGGTTCGCGGAGCCCAAAGTGCGGCAGGCGCTGGAGGAAGCGGTGGAGGCGGCCCACGGGAGCTTCAAGATCCTGGCCGCAGCCTTGGCAACGAGCCGAGCCGAGCGAGCCGCGTTGGGGCGTTTCGAAGGGGGGGGGGCGGTTTTTCCCAGCTGAGCGTGCTCCAAACCCGGGTAAGTGAAGGTTAGCAAGGAACAGTCCCAGCCATAAATGGCTGCGGATATCCGCCTTCTTGATTCTTGAAGCATGGTTCTGGGTTCACCATTTTAGTGCCAGGTTTTGATTGTGGCACACCAGAACATGCGCCCTGCCTGTTGGCGTCATTCAAGGGCTAGCGTCGTACTGCTTGTGCCTCCTTCAAACCGATGCTGTAGTCTCTTTTTTTTTCCACGAGTTTGGGGTGTGTGCCACGGTCGATTTTCTCTTGAGTTGGCCAAAGGGCCTTTGAATAGTTGGATTTGGAGTGGGATGGTCAAGCAGGAGCCCTGGCTGCCATGATGTTGGTTCTGTAAGCCCAAAACCCTCACTGCTGCGAGGCATCCTGTGGTGCTCTGTGGTTTGAGGATGCTCAGTTTTGGGGATGACTCTCGTGATTCAGGTCGGGGATCCTGGGGAGGAGATTGCCAGGACGGGCCATGTGGGGTCAGAACAGTCCTTGGACAGTGGCCGTGATCGGGCGAAGGCTTTCAGGGAGAAGTCACGGTCGTGCAGTGACCAATGGGAACCAGTCGCACAACTTTAGCGTGCCAAGACCCGCATGTCGAAATCATTTCGGAAACCTCAAGCCCTTGGTGGCTTTTGCATATTCCCTCAGTCTTCTTTTGGGAGCGTTTGCGCATCCCTCGGTTTTTTCTCCCCATTTTTTTGGGGGGGGCGTCCCAGAGCACATCTTGGGGGAGCCTGAGCTGAGCGAAGCCGACGGAAGCGGAGGATCTGCCCCTCCAACAAAGCCACGCCGCTGCCGGGCGCGGTGCTGCGTCTGGGCGGTGCCCACCTCGGAGGCTTCGGGGAGCCGGACATCGCCTACGCCTTCCGCGGCTCGGCGGGCTGGGCGGGGTGGCGGGTGGCTGGGGGGGGGGTGCCTGTCAACAAGGGCGTGCACACGTAAAAACGTGGGCCCTAAATGATGGCCGGAAGAAAAGAGGTGTTGATGCCAAGTTTGAAGTGCAAGACATGGGTTTTGAGATTGTTTTTGGCCTGGGCTGGACATTTGACCGCATTGTTTTGTTCTTGGAACCGGGGCGCGTAGGCGACGGGGTGCTTCGGGCTTGTTCAATCAAGCTTGTCATCTCGTTTCTTGGTGCTTGCTGTAAGCGGCCCGTCAAGCCTTGCTTCTCATCACCCGACAACATTTGGTTCTCAAGTTTCGCTGTGGAGGTTGGTCCAATCTCATGCCGGGAGATGCCGAGGGCAACTCTCGAGAGCCTTGCACCCGGACAAAAACCCGGACAACCCGGATGCAGGCCGGGCTCGAGGGGGAAGCGCGGCGAATCGAGGCACGCGAAGAGCTTTGCACTGTTTTTGATCTGGGCGCTTCCATTAAGGCTTTGCTCCAATGCTGCAAACTGCTGGGTTTGCGACCGACTGCATAAGCAGCCTGATGTGTATCCAGCAAGGAAGCACGATTTAGTTGGCCACCGAGGGGAAATTCGCCTTTCCCATGAAGGGGAACTGCCTTTTGGTATCATGGACCCTCTCCATGGCATGATCAAGTTTGCCCGCTAGGCGACGCCTTCAAGCGCCTCAAGGAAGCGCAGGATGAGCTAAAGCAGAGCTGCTTGGATGTGGGCCATCTGGAGGGAACCTTCAAGAGGGTTTTTGGGTTGTCCCTCTCTCAGAAACCAGGGGTTTAAACAGGGCGGCGCCTGCACAAAGCCGATTTGCATCCCTTCATACCCCAGGAAGAATGTCAAGAGCATTGGACGCGACATAATTTTCATCACAACATGGGTCACTCTGATTCACAGCGACAAATACAAACCGGTCCTTGCCGCCAGAAAGTGCGTCCATCGCTCTTGACCTCTCCCTGTCCCCAGCTCCGGATTTGTCTCGTTTTGAGGGCATCCCGAGAGTTTTTGAAAACCGGGGCCAACAAAAAAACAATAGACATCTCCCTCAATTTGCTGAAGTTCCGTGGACGAAACGGCGCATATTTCCAGTATACTGTGATAGTTGTTTTTTCTTTTTCTTTCCGCCGACCTTCTGGTTTTTGAGGCTTGGATGCCTCCCGTGCACTTCAGCGGCGTTTGGCAGCCCCATTCCCCCTCCGCGCGGCAGGCACGCCCAAGCAAACCGCCGAACGTTGACCCCATATTGATCAACCCCAGTTGATATTTTTTTGGGGGGGTGTACTTGGTAGTTTTGCCAAAGGGAACACCTTTCCCTTAATAACCTCTGGGGTGAACACATTGCAAGGGACAGATGCACCATGGAGTCTGTGTCCACGGGGCGAGGGGCGAGGGGGGGCAGGCGAGCTGAAGCGGCCCCAGAGCGCCCTCTTCGCGGAGGCCTCGCGGCTGCTGGGCGCAGTGCTGGCGCTGAAGGGCCAAGGCCAGACCCGGAGGTTTCAACCGAAAGAAAAGAAGCTTCGCCACTTCTGGTTTCAAGGAGAAGGGCCACTAAGCCACTTACGTGTCCTTCTTGCTTGGACACCTACTGTTGGGGTGCGGTATCCAGAAATCGCACCACCCTTCAGAAACCCTGTGGAAAAGGGGCTTAGCCACTTCTGGAGGTTTTTGGACACGTATCTCGTAGGTTATCCATGCAAAAAGCAAATGACAGTTGGTTGTGTCTACATCCAAAAGTTTGCACTAGAGGTCCTTTTTGTCCTTGGACACCTGTGTCGCGTGAAAGTTGTTTGTGTCTAAATCCAAAAGGTTTGCACTGGTGTCTTTTTCGAGATGCTATTTGGGGATGGGTCAAAATTAAACCACCAATAAACCGCAGGTTTTAGTCCATGTTGTTACCCTATTTTTGACAACCACACCCATTGGTTCCTTTTCGCTTTTGTTTGTAGCGACGCCTTGGGGCACCACGCATTTGGATGTGGGTCAAAATTAACCCGCCAGAAACCGCAGATTCCTAGCCCCTTGTTTCCATTACTAGGGCAACCCATTTTATGCACATCTTTTTGACCCACACCCATTTGGATGTGGGGCCAGGCTGGGTGCCTCGCGCGGCGCAGCAGCGGGCGCAGACCTGCCTCCGCCGGGGGTCCCGGGCATGGCGAGCTCACCGATTCCTGGGGGCTAAAACGAGCAAAGCTTTCGCTTGGGGCTTCCCTTTTTGCCAGGTTTTGGACATATGGTAAAATTTGGAAGGTTGGAAGGGCGGGTCCTTTTACTTGGGGATCCAGGTTTTGGAATTCTTACTATTGGCCAGTGGCTTGCAGAAGGCTGGCTAGATGTTTTGTGCGGAGGCCAGTCTCCCGCTTTGGGTAAGACTTCAAAGTTGGTTTCCAGGTACAGTCGGTGCCTCAAAGGCCTCGGTGATGCCAAGCCGGCAAGCACCTGAGTCCAACTCCGAATCGGTGCTGCGATCTTGCTGGTGTTCGGAATTCCTAATAGCAACATTGGTGAACGAGGCAAGAGTGGTTGATCGATCCTTGGGGCAGAATCACCAGACCATCTCCCAGACCTCCCCCAGATCATCTCCCATACCATGTCCCAGTTCATCCCCCCCAACCCCCCCCCCCCACAGACCATCCAAATCCCCGCCCCGGACCATCCCCGGACCATCCCCCCCATCCATCCTGCAACTGGTCTCGCCCCATCGCAACATCCGCCGCGGCCAGGTCTGCCGGAGCGCGGGGGCTGGGCGCAGCCCGAGGCCGCGCCGGAGCACTTCGTGCGGGGCTGGCTGGCGGAGAGTGGGGAGCTGCTGGAGGCGCGCCCCCGCCTGTGTCGGCTGTGTTCTCACCGATCCTTTGGGGTAAGACAAGCTGAAGCCATGGCAGAGGTGCTGTTACTTGGGAGCTTCCCTTTTTTCAGGTTTTGTGAAATATGGTAAACAAATTGCAGATGTGTTGGATGTGTCGGATGTGACGGGTGTGCGATGTAAGCTCCCTTCGTGAGATTCCACATTTGCGAAAACATGTCGAGATGTTCAGGTTGGCAGTCTTCGCCCCTGTGAATTTGGACCATTCAATTTGGCGATGGCGATGCCTCGAGGCGATGGCGCAGCCAGCTCTGCGACACTTGGTGGAAGAGGGAGGGGCGGGTGCACGTGCACGGCTTCGCCAGAGATCCGAGACTCAGTTGCCAAGAGGCGCGCGGCGCGTGGCACACACCAACCAATCGACATGACTATGGCGTGATTGGAGAAACCGGCGAAAAAGGCCGAGGTCCGGGTCTATTGGTACAGGGTGATCCACGGAATGGTTTTGAACCGTACTGTGGATGGACGAAATTGTGCACCACCCAAGAAACCCTGGAATGATATGATTCCCCTGTAAATACCAGCAACCGTTATGGTTTCCGCATGGCTTTAAAGTGGTGCGAAGTGGATTTTGTCCATCCACAGTACGGGCCCAGGTAGCTCCTATGACTGCGCGCCCAAGCGCTATCGCGCGCACTTCCTCTGCCTGCTGGCCAGAGCCGCGCCGCTCGAAGCGAAAGGCAGTCGGACAACTGGGTATGGGTCAAAATGAAACCACCAGGAATTGGACCGCAGGTTTTGGTCCATGTTTCCATTTACCAGGGTTTCATTTTGGGCACCTATTTTAGACCCATTGCCAACTGGCTTTCATGTTGCACAGTGCGATGTGGGTGCTGTTACAGCCACCAAATGGTCTACAACCCGCTGGCTGTTACGGCCACAAGGTCTACATCCTACTCACAGGCTTGCATTCCACCTCCAACAAAGAAGTGACTGGCCCGAGGCAGATTGAGAGTGACAGCAGCGACGGCTGCGTGCGCCGGCAGTGGAGCAAGGCCGGGTCAGCGCGCAACTCTTTCTTTTCTTTTTTCCGCTTGACATGTCCACCACTGCCAGAGATCAGTTTTTCTACATGCCCGGGCCGTTTGAAACATTCCTGTTATGGCAACGTTAAGAATGATCGACTTGGCCAACAGCTGAGACTTCGCCGTGGTTGGTCGGTCCTTTGTTGGATGTTTGCCGCTCCTCAGATCTGGGAGACCTACCCCGAGATCCAACTCTGGCAGCAGCTGCGGCCGCGGACCCAGGGGCCTAGGGTTTTTGCTTGGGAGGCTGTGCGGGTGGTTCAAGAGTGCGTCTGGTTCTTGGAGGGTGGCCTTCTTGAGTAGTTTGGTTCAAACCAATGGTACCATTTTGGGATAGGTGAATTCACCACCCATTTTAGGACCTATTTTAGTGGTTGGATTGGGTCCCGTTCACTGGGGACTACCGATTTGGGTTTTGGCCCATGGCCGTTGAACTACGCTCCCTGGAAGCTTTGCACTACTGTGGATGGACGAAATCCACTTCGCACCACTTGGAAACCATGGTTGAAACCACTATTTGTTGGGATTTACAGGAGAATCAAATCCGAATCCAGGGTTCCTGAGGTGGTGCGGTTTATGGATTTCGCAGCCATGCACAGCATAAGCCGCTTTTGGGTCCCAGGCAGCTGATCCTCAAGAAGCGGCAAGTCCATGGACGACAGCCCAAGCGTGCGCCAAAGCGTGCGTTAAGAAAGGGGAAGTGGACGAAATCTTGCACCTAAGAGACCATGGACAACCCACTGCTTGTTGGTGTTTACAGGGGAATCAAATGAATCATTTGAATCATTTGAGGGTTTCTGACCGGGCCGAGTTCTGGATTTCGCACCCACGGTATCACAGCATACGGCACGTTTGCCACTTACTCGAATTCCAGCTACTTGCCGCCAGTCGAATTCCAGGTCATCGGTCGGCCTTGCATCGGTCGGCCTCGGGCCTCAGACTTCACTGAGTCGGGCCCACTGAGTCGTTGCCAGGGGACGCGGCGGGGAATGCCAAGATGGCGGACCAGGACTGGTCCAGCTGGTCGAAGCGCCGCTCGGCCGCGAAGCGACCGGTCGGTTCGTCGGTTCGCGTCGTTCGGGAGGGTGTGGCTGTGGCTCAAAATGGGAACCCCCAAAATGGGACCTTGGTAATATGGAAACAAAACTTGAACCTGCGTCACCCCAGCTGTTTCATTTTGAGCCACAGACTACTCCTGGTTTGGTCTTTGCTCCCGGTCGGGTGCCTGCCCAATTAACAGGGAACCTGAGGTTCGGGGGTTCCTTTAAAAGGAACAGGGTCTTCCAGAAGCCCCGTGTTCCATGTTAGCCGGTGGTAGGGCAATACTGTGGATGGACGAAATCCTGCACCACCTAAGAATCCCTGGAAGGATGATTCCCCCGTAAATACCGACCAACAGTGGTTTCAACCATGGTTTCAAAGTGGTGCGCCATGGATTTCGTCCATCCACCGTAGCCCTTCCTTTGCTTTTCATCCTACCGGTCATTGCAATGGCTGGCCCTCTCGGCGAAAAGCCGTCTGACGATCTCTTTCTGGCCATCGCCCCAAAACCCACCCCCAGACCCATGAAGAGTTCTAACTCGTTCCACTCTCGGCCGCAGCCGCGAAGCCTCGTGAGGTGTTTCGGTTTTCGGCCTTGAGCTGAGGTTGGCGGAAGCTGATCAGCGCAGTGCTGCCCGGCGGAGAAGACGAGGAGATGGGTGGGTTGGGTCCGGGGGGTCCCGATATGGCCGTGGGTCAAAACCAATGGGATCCCATTTTGGGGTAGGTGCACCACCCATTTTAGTCTATTTTAGTGGGGATTGGGATGTTCACTGGGGTACGGGGTTTGGACCCATGGCCATATTTCCCTTTGTGGTGGTTTTAAACATCACCTCTTTGGCCCATGAAAGCTGAGCGTTTTGTTGGTGGGAAACTGGCCGGGGAATTCTTGGTCTCGGAGAATGTGGATGCTTCGCTCTGCGAACTCATTTTGCCTTGCCTTTGAGCAATCAAACTAGCCACCCTAAAAGGAATCTGCTCTCCTCATTTCACCACATGGGCATTACTTCACATACTGTGGATGGACGAAATCCATTTCGCACCACCTAAGAAACCCCAGAATGATGAATCCCCTGTAAATACCCATGAACAATGGTTTCAACCATGGTTTCCAAGTGGTGCGGTTTGTGGATTTCGTCCATCCACCGTATGGACTCGGAGCCCCTTCCCTTCGCATTTGGGCGAGGCCTTGGGAGCCTTGGGAAGTTGCGGCAGGCGGCGCCCTGGTCGGACCCCGAGCTGCGGAAGCTCTGCGCGGCGCTGTGGCGGGACTTTGCAGACCCCCTGGAGAGCCTCAGCGCGCGGCGGGTGGGATGGGTGGGATGGGTGGGATGGGCTGGGGAGTTTGATGGCTCAGCATTCCGATGGAAAGCATACGAGGTTGTATTTGTGCAGGTTCATCCAGGCTGAAGCTGCGCGTGTGATCTGTCCGGGGCTTTTCTACATCCGCCCTCAGGAAGGATGAGGGTGAGGATGGCGAGTTGGCCAGGCTGGAGTCTGGCGCCAATTGCCAGTCTTTGGTTGTCTTCCTCTTCGTCGCACTTGACATCTCTTTGGGTGATCGGGGGTTTCCTAGCGTCATTATTTTGAGGGTTTCTGGCGGTTATCAAAGTCACAAAATGGGGGTGTTTCCCTTTAACCCACCACGTACGGGGGTGACTTTGATCATGGTAAGGTAATCAGGCCAGCATGATGTCCACCAAAAAGTCCCCCTTGCAAATTCCCCCTCCCCAGTCCAAAAGTGTGGGTTCTGCACTCAAACATACTCAAACCAACCAGGAGTTCAAAACCCCCCAGCCACTGACCCAAAGAGCCAAGTAGGTTTCTAGGTTTGCCTCTAGTTGGTCTGGGTGGCGGGCGGCAAGAACTCTCCGCGCAGGCGCTGCCTGATGCTCTTCCGCGCGGAGAGCCGTGGGGCGGCCGACGAGCCTCGGAAATTTTGGGGCGAGGATGGGCCCCCGCAAAACTAGCTTTCGAAAGAGCCGCATAGGTGTCCTTTTTGGTTGTTTTGGCAAAATAATAGATGGCCCTGGTAATTCCAGGTTTACTCATCTACCAGGGAAATCCATCCTTCTTCCCTCCAACAGGACACCTATGCAGAGCCGGGTTTCTGTGATGCCTCATTTGCAGCTGTGACATGGGTGTGGCTCAAACACAACCCCAAAATGGCGGCAAGCCCTGGCGAATTGATTGGGTTTCGGAATAAAAACATCTCCGACAGGTACCCCTGGCTTGACTCAGACCCATATCCAACATGTGGCTGTGGGTCCAAACCACTGGTACCATTTTAAGATAGGTGAATTCACCAGCCATAGGACCTATTTTAGTGGTATTGGTTGATCTTGGGATTACCGATTTGGGTTTTGAAAAGCCCATGGCCATAAAAACTCCGACGAAGACCGGAAGGGACGACCAGTCCGATGGGCGAGCGGCGAGCTCAGGTGGAGCAGCAGCGGGGCGCCGCACCGGCGGAGTGGGCCTTCGTGCCGGCCGCGGACCTGCTGTTGCTGGTGGGGGAAGGACGGGCCGGCGAGGGCTTCACGGCGGCTGGGGTGACGGGGGTTCTTGGATTTGCATTTTCGCAGGCTGAGGGGTTAAGATGTTTGTTTCGGGGTGGCCTTTTTTTTGGGGTGGCAATTTGTTTTCATTGAGTCATTGAGTATCAAATGAGGATGGGATCATTCAAGTTGAGCAACCCTGGCGGGTTGCAGGAAGTGGCATGGCCTGTGGCGTTCGTAGCATGTTGACATTTTCCGCAAACATGTGAAGCAGAGAAGCAGGAGGGGTCTTGGGTCTAGCTTGTTTTGCGTGTGGCAACTTTTGAGCAAGTTGGTGCTTGAATCTAGATATACCTCACACATCATCAACAAAGACACCCAGACAAATCGATTTCCTTTCTGCGGGCCTCGATCGACAAAGAGGTGTTTGGGCCGGCCCACCATGTGGGCCTAATGAAGCGCAGAAAGAATGAGGCGATTCCACTAACAAAACCCCCCCCCCCCCACCCCCACCCCCAACCCAATCTAGTTTGTGGTGCAGTTGATCAGTCTGTCGGAATTTCCCTAAGGTCCTACACCCCCCCTCCACCCCCCCTTCCCCTCAACTCCCCAAGGTCCTCCCCGTCCCTCCACCTCACTCCCCCCAAACCCCAGCGCGAGGCTTGGTGGGCGTCACCGTGGAAGGGGTCTTTGTGAGGGCGAAGGGCCGCCTGCCCTTCGCCTCCGCCATCTTTCAGACCATGATGTGAAGAAAAAAAATCCACGCGTCGGCACGGGCCAAGCAGCAGATTCGTCGATTCGCCGCAGATTCGTTGGCAGTTTGCTTGAGGATTAGCCGCAGATTCGTTTGCTGTTTGTCTGAGGCAGGCACAGTTTGCTTGAGGAAGGTGTTCTGGTTTTTCATGGAAATCCCGGTGGCTCTCCGTGCGTAGCTTGTGCCTATCGGCACGGTTCAGTGCGCTACACGAGTTACGGAGGGATTTGTTCTACCATATGTTTTTGTGGTGCAGGCTCCTCTCACCTGGTGCTGTATTCTTGGATGCTGGAGCCGAAATGCCAACATGACGTGCGGGTGGGAAGAATCTTCCTTCTTTCTCAGTCGGAAGGCCAGGCACTGCGGTGAAGTCCGGCATGCTGTGAATTTCGGATTGCGAGCTTTAAGCCTCATGGCCCGCGACCCTCAAGCATGATATGATTCTCAGCATGCAGGCAGAAGACTTCAACAAAAACGCCCGCAGTACTTTTAGGAATCGTCGCTGCCCGCACCCAAGGGTGTCCCATGAATTTCCCGACCCCGCATGTCGCGATGTCAAACACTCACGGAAGCTCGGCACCGTTCCTTTGGACGACCGCGGCCAAGAGTTCGCTTGGCAAGTCCGCCATGAGCGTGACAGAGCCTGAGGCCAGGGGCAAGGGACTGGCGATTGTAGGGAGCTGCGTCTGCGAGGTCTTGTAGGGAGCGTCGGTGGAAGAAACATGGTCCTCCAAACAGCTGCTTTCTTTCCCAGCGCTGGTTTCGGTTGTCCTGGTGCGGCCATCGGGGACAAGCTGAAAAACTGAATCTGAAGGAGCACGTGCATGTTGGAAAAGGCGGGGGACTGCAATCCATTTCCTTTTTTGAGTGTGGCAGCTCCGATCTGGGTTGACAGATCCAAGGCGCACCAGTGATGTGCCCAGAGTGGTGCATTGAAGCTATGCCAAGATGTTCTAATCTGCCCTCATTGATTGACTGAGCATGCTTCCACTTCCTTCCAATTCCTGCCACTTCCCATGCCGATTCTCCCTCACCGTGTTTGCCACGCTGCTTTTCCCCGGGGCGTTTGCCCCCATGGCCCACCACAGGCGGATGTCGGGGCCCCAATCGGCACATCTCTGGGCAAAGGTCGGCGACGCGGCAGACGACTTTGGGACATTGGAGTAATGGGACAATCCAATTGCCATGGGTGCGGAGATTTGGGCCCTGAAGGGGGTTCTTGAAGCATGGTTCTGGGTAGACTCGATCCTTTTTTTGTTTAAAGCGGGTTTTGAGTACGACGCAAATGCTGCCTTGACGCCCCCCCCCCTTGATGACTTTGACAAAGCAAAGGCGAAGGCCAGTACATGGCATTCGGCGCCTGGAGATCAACAGACCTAATAGTACGTGACCTCAGAAGAACGCCAGAACCATGTGAAAGCTGCAATCTTGTAGCACCACCTTTCAACATGGAGCGTTGAGACAAAAGTGGTAAGGTTGTGGGGTACTTCTCTGCTTGCTGACGGCTCCATCATGGATCCCCAGCACACATCAGATTGTTTCATGTTACCTAGTTTTGCTTTTGAAGGAGCAGAGTTCTGCCTTCGGCCCAAGCTGATGCCCAGTTGCCCTTGCCCGCTCGTGCCGCAGCTTTGAGCTATCTCAGCTTTAGCACATGAAGATGCCCCTGATGCAGGGCCCCTATTCGTTCCATTTGAGGGTATGGCATGGTGCAAGCCTTAAGCCATCAGGTAGAGCCGAAGACTTTCGGTTGAAACACAAGCCATCATGGAGCATTTGGGAAGCACCGTTTGAGCCATACTCAAGACACGGGTGGTTCTTTACATAAAAAAGGGATTACAATCATTTTTTACTACCAGGTTTGGATTGTGATTCATTTGGCTCCATGTCCCATGGCTGGAGTGCTGCGGTTGGCCAATGGCGAGGCGGTGCGGAGCGACCTGGCAGACGGGATCGAAGGTGGCCCTTGTTGGCTTTCTCTTAACATATTTCAGCGGGTTGGGGGGGTTCGGTTTTCTGTCGATCTTTCTGTGCCTGTCTCGAAACCGGCTTGGCAGGGTCGCCATTTCATGCGCCGGACGGCTCGCTATCTCTTCTGAACCTGGCCAGGGGTTCAGGTTCTCCCTCCTTAACGGCCAAACCTCCAAGCTGAAGAAGCTGAGGTGTGGTGCAGGTGTCACCAACAGATTGCCCACCCGGACAGGCCCACGGAGATCTCCGTGGGCGTTTTCTTTTTCTTCTTCCCGCGCGCCCAGCGGCCGAGGCTACCTCTTGGGCCGCTGGGCAGTGACCAAGAGCTTCGACTACCGCCGCGGAGGCGCGGCCGGCGCTCGGGGCGCTTGGGCCGCTTTTGAGGTCTTTGTTTCTCATCCGAGGGAAACCACAACGCTTGTTATGGTCGCTTCCATTCGGGGGAAGCCATACAGCTTTTTTGTTCCTCCTTTTTTTTTTCCTGTTTTTTTTCCTTTATCTTCTTCTTTTTACAACAGAAGCAGAAGCCAGGGTTTCTGAAACGCTGCGAAACGGATTTCACGTTTGTAACAGGTTCCAACGCCAACTCAAGCTCCTCTAACACCAGAGTTCCAACACCAAAGTTCCAACACCTGTCTGTTTTCCGTGGTTTCAAGCCAACGTAAATTGATACCCTCCCACCAACTAATATGGAAGTGCAAACAGGCCCTTTCCAAGAGGAAAGTAGTCTTTCTGCAGGGGTCTGTGCACTTTCATGTTAGCTGGTGGGAGGGTACTGGTAAAAGTCTACGGCCCCGAAGAGGTTTGGTCCCCGATTCGAGCCCGGTCCCTGTCTGTCCGCCGGCCTTTCGACTCGCTCGAGGCGGCCGCGGGGAGTTGCAGGGCTTCGCCACCTTCACGGAGACGCCGCTGAGCGGTGTCGGGGGCGCCCAGGTTTTTCGGCAAGAGGACACCGGAAGGAACGGCTGATGTCAAGGGGGCCAGAGCAACCCGAGTGCTTCCAGAAGCTTTCGGTGCCTGATTCAGGCGTCTCCGTAACTGGCTAGACATTCTCACAGCCGAAAGCCCCTCCAAGAAAGGCACAAATGTGTCACTGGGGCAAAAGTGGTTCAGAGGACCTAAGATTCAAACGGGCCAAGCAATTCTTCGGTTAAGGCTGGCAATGAAAGAGATTTCGGAGCCGGACGTATTCAATGTGTGGAAGCTCCAAGGCAATTGCAAAACAAGACAACAAAGAACAACAATGAGCGGAGTTTATCAGCGGACCTCGGGAGGCAGTTGTCAGCTAGAAGGCAAGTCAAAAAAGACAAGCACTTCAATGGAACCTTAACGTACTCGGGCTTTGACTCTAGCTCAAACCACACCTCCCCCCCCACAAAGACGCTTCTCCCCAGACCGCGACTCGTTTGTTTCTTTCAGACGTTCAGCAAACTGTTTCAGCAAACTTGCTGGTGCTCAGTAGGCAATGTGGGAATCAACCCAGAAATTCCCTTCAAGGAAGCCACAAGGGATGGTCTGTCGCCCATTGCAGACGAGTCCGCCGAGATGCCAACAGGTGCTCATGTACGAGGAGCGGGGTGACATGCAACTGGAGGGGCTTCCCCGGCCGGTAGAGGCGCGCATCCGGACCAGAGGATGGGGCTTCAGGTGAGGGAGGAGATCGGCAGAATGGGCGGAGGTTCCGAAGCTGGCCGTTCCAACTTCGGGTCGCTGGATGTTTTGGGCCTACCCTGCATGAGACTCAGGGGGAACACTTTGTTGCAAGCGGCTCACGTCGTGGCATGCTGAGCCGCGATCGAATAAAGTAGAAAGCCAGCTGTCAAAGCTAGACCGTTAAATAACAAGACATGTTAGGGGGGGCAGATGGCCATGGCATGTGCGAGGCTTATCGCCTCTACTGCTTCAACACCAGCAAATGGCCCGTGGAGGCATGGGAGATAGGGAGGGGGGAGGACATGAATTACTCTCGAGACCGTTTCTTTTTTGGGTTGAACTTCGTTACCTAGTTGAACACCTATCCAGTGTACGGGGTGTTTTTGGTGCCAACCGCGCGAGGGGGTCATGGTTTTTCGTATATCATCAAGATCCGGCGTTTTCTTGGGCAGTTGCGAGGAGCGCTCAAGTGCATTCGCATCCTTGGAGGAAGATGTGGCCATGGGTCAACATCCCGTACCCCCAGTGAACATCCCAATTGAACATCCCAATCCCCACTAAAATAGGTTCTAAGATGGGTGGTGAATTCACCTACCCCAGTTTTGACCACCACAGCGGGATTTGTCTCTGGCACTACAGCTGTGATCAACCGCATTGAAGACTCGCGCAGCCTCAAGTTGAGTCTGCTTTGTTTTCACCATGGAGGGGAGAAGAGGTGGGTCATAGAGCAAACAAAATTCATACGGCCGCGGGGCTTTGTGAAAGGCTGCTTCAGAACTTGAAAAGTGTTATGTTCTTGATGGCTGTTCGATGCTTTT
This sequence comes from Effrenium voratum, assembly GCA_963377175.1. Lineage (NCBI taxonomy): Eukaryota > Dinophyceae > Suessiales > Symbiodiniaceae > Effrenium > Effrenium voratum. Next base: position 24,960 of record CAUJNA010001246.1, on the reverse strand, counting down.
GCTGCCATATTTGCAGCTTGCCTCCTATTCTTTGTCCTTGTGCTTTTCCTGCTCGCTTTTGCTCCCTCCACATGGGGCTCCCGTTTCCTCTCACAGGAAAAACCACCGAGTGATGAGTTTATGTCGAACTCATCGACTGCGCAATTCCAAAAACCCGCCGTCACATGCCACGTGAAATTCTCAGACCGTGGCCTTTTCTTGCCAGGTCTATTTCGTGGATGCCGGGGCCTCAGTTGCGGCTCTTTCTTCGCGTAGGCCTGGAATGAGAATGCCTTCGAGGGGTTTTGGGGTTTGGTGGTTTGGTGGCTTGGTGGTTTGGTGGTTTGGTGGTTTGGCGGTTTGGGCTGTTCCCCGAAGCCAAACGAACGAGGAGCTCCCCACAGCTCCAACCGAGAAGTTGTCAGTTCTTCAGCCGCGCTTGCCGCAAGCGCGGCGCTTGCCGCAAGCGCGGCGCTTGCCGCAAGCGCCGCGCTTGCGGCGAGCGAGCTTCTCCCAGGATCCCACGAAGAAGCACCTGGCCTCGCTGCTGCCCGAGCTGCCGGTGCACACCTCCTTCTTCGTGCCTTTACCCTTCGAAGAGGGCGCCGGTGCGGGTCCCGGAGGCAGGGCATGGGGGGTCGGTGGGGTCGGGGGGTGGCTCCCGATTTTTTCCCCCAAATAATTAACAATAATACGAATAATATATATATATATATTAATACATATATATATATATATACATTTTGACTTTGTTGGTTCTCAACATAACCTGTTTTGGCCCAAAGGTGAGCGTCTCTTGGCGGGGGTGATGTTTTTTTTTGGGGGGGGAGATATAGGGAGCTCTGTTTGGTGTGCAGCTGTTGCTTGCGGCTGCCCGAAAGCATGAATCACCCAAGTTGCGAAGTGGGGTGCCCTCAAGCTGAAGGGGCCATCGAGGTGCTGCTGCCACCTTCAACCACCTCTGCGTGGACGATCTGTACAGTCGGGCAGCCAAGAACTAGGGCCACGTCCCAAGCGGAGCGGCCGGACGTGTCAGTGTGCTTGTTGCTCACCTTGTGCAGGCGGGAAGGAGAAGTTCAGTTCAGTTGGCTGGAGAACCAATGAGAAACATCGCAGACTGGGGTTGAGTACTCTAAAAATACTCCCTGTACTTCTGCACTTTTCTCACCACGTGCAGGAGAGAACTCAAAGCATTGATGCAGCATCAGGATCACTGGATCCACACATCATCAGGGCTTGAACTTGTTCATGCTCGCTGGACACTCTTAGTGCACCCTATACACACACATGGCTGTGGGTCAAAAATAGGTACCCAAAATGGAACCTGGCAAGCGTAAACATGGACTAAAAGCTGCGGTCCAATTCCTGGTGGTCTAATTTTGACCCACAGCCACATCTTCTACCTTGGGCTGGCCGCAACTCAAATCATCGAACAGCCGGCCCCGCGACTCAGGCGGGCACCTGCAGGCCGTGTCGCCGCGGAGCTTCGAGTGGAACTGGTCCGTGAAGGGGCCCAACAAGGCGCGGGCGGCTTTTCCGTGAAGTACAAGGAGCCTCACAAAAGTGGGTGTGGCTCAAAATTAACCAGGAGGGGCAAACCGCAGGTTTTGGTCCATGTTTCCACTTACCAGGGTTCCATTTTGGTACCGGATTTTAGAGCCACAGCCAAGTGCCGTGGCGTTCCTTTTTGAGCTTTGCGGCCGGATCATCTCGGATCCATCCGGTACCATGGATGTCGGCCAGGATGGCTCCATCACAGCGAGTTACCAGCGCGTGGAGCCGTGAGTGTTCGGAGAAAAGAGAGAGCGAGCGCGTGGGCGTCATTTGGAGCCCATGGCCACTGGGCTGAGTAGGAAAGAGCGCTCTCGCGCGGTTTGGGAAAGATGACCCTGGCCCCTGGCCATGGATAAACCCCGGTTCCTTTGGGGCATGGCTGACTGAATTTTCCTGGGATTGGTTGCGCATGCGCAAGAGCGTGAGGGGCGGCAACTGCGATTCTGGTCCCTGCAACTCGCTCTGAGGTGGACCCGGGCGACGCAGGCTCGCCTGGTGAAGGGACAGGGAAGCAGATTGGGGCAAGATGTTTCGGCGGGAAGCAACGAACAATTTGTGTTTCAGGAGGGCTCTACGCCTGGACCCCGATGTCTGCCAATGAATTTTTGCTAAGGTGCCTCTTGTCCCGTGTTTTTCGGCTTGCCGACTTGGCTGCCTAGGGCCTCGGCGGAGGTGCGGGTGCACGGGGACAGACAGTGGGGGCAGCCGGGAATGTTGCAAGCGCGCAAATGGGGACACGTGAGGGCACGTGTTGGAACTGGGAACTTTGACTTTTGAAGTCCGACTTAGCAGGTCGGCAAGTTTGAATCGGGCTTCGACAATGACAATGATGCTTGTCTTTGCACTCACAAAACGGGGGGAATGCAAACAGAGATTCTAAAGGAGAAAGTGCCTCTTTCTGCTTTGTTTGGCGTTGCAACTGCGTGGTGCAGGTTTGAAGACTAGGTTCTGATTGCGGCTTCAAGCCACAGTGTGACATGCCGGCACAGACAAAGCTCAGTGCCAGTTGCTTTCCCGTCTGAGGAAGCGAGTTTTCGCCGCAAGCACTGGGGGTGTTTTTGGTGTAAGCGCACTTGCTGGCTTGGCGTACTCCCGGACGGCAACGAATTCATTCCCTCGACTCGGCCTACGTCGGTCTGGAAAAAATCGATCCAGGCGCTGCCTGGATCGCGCCTGGCAGGCGACTCTGCGGGGACATAGGCGTCAGATCTCGAGGGTTCCTTTTTGTTTTCAATAGGAACCCAAACTACTCATTTGGGAGCGAATCTTCGATGTTCGCAAATTCAACTCAACAAACCTATCTCTCCGGTTCCATATGGGTGTGGCTCAAAATTAAACGATCGGAGGGGTTACCAAACCTGCGACCCATGTTTCCACAGGGTTTCATTTTGGAATTCCGGTTATTTGAGCCACAGATTTCCATATGTGAATCAATTCCACAGGTCTTATGTAAGTCCTTGGACTTCAGGATGGGTTCCTCGAAGGTTCCCTCAGACTGCCATGCCCAAGACTGTGGATGGTTGCGAAATACCCATAAACCGCACCACCGTTCAGACACCCTGGTGTCTGATATGACCCCCCCCCCGTAAATACCAAACGTTTTATGGTTGCCGCGCGGGTTCGAAGTGGTGCGGTTTATGGACGTCGCAACCCTCCGCAGGGCCGAGGCCGAGGGGATGCCATTGGCCGAGCCAATTGCTCCGTGGCCAGGTGGAGCAGGAGACGGACTTCGAGAGCCGCGCGGCGCTGGACAGCCACCTGGAGGCCTCCAAAGAGCAGGCGGTGGGAGGGGCGGTGAAGGATGGGCGGGAGGGGCGGTGGGAGGTCGGTCATTTTCAAGAGGACCCAGCCGTTTTGGTTTTTTTTTTGAGAGGGTTGAAGGAAGTCGGGCTCGTTCCATCTTTGTCGCGCATGCGGGGCAAGGGCCCCTTTCTCTGATTCCTAGTGCTCTGTTTCCCTTGGAGTACCCCAGTCAGTAGGTAACACCAGGCATATTCGGTGTCCTTTCAAAGTTCCGTAATGATCTCGGAGCGGAGCGGGCTTCGGGGGTTTCGGCACTTGTGGCCACAAAGTTTGACTCGGGAACGTTTCGTTGAGGAAAGTGGCCTCAAGATCTTTTGTTGTTTTGAGTCCTGGGAACGTTTCGTTGGAAGCCAAGGCCTTCCGATCTTTTGTTTTGAGTCCTGACGGGGAAAACATCGGCACACGACCCGTGTCTCCGTGTCTCCGAGTCCCTTGTCGCCAGGCCATCGCCGAGCTCCGCTGTGACGAGGCTCGTAGCTCGCGCTCGAGGTTGGCCCAGGTGGCTTTCGCGGTTCGGCGTGCGCTTGGTGACACTGAGTGTTTCGCTACGGCCACTTGAGCCACGTGCGCAAAAAAAACGGGTAGACGAAGGTTAGTAAGGGAGAATCCCAGCCAGAAATAGCTGCAGATATCCGCCTTATTAATTCTGTACATGGTTCTGGGTAGACCATTTTTATACCGGGTTTTGATTGTGACTCACTTGTTGCGAGCGAGGTTTGGCGGAGTGACCCACATGTTGCTACTTCCGTCGCAAGCCAAGACGATCCCTTGCAGATGCAGATGCCCCGGAAAAACCGGCGGGTGTCCAGTGAGGAAGATCTGTTGCTGTTCTCAGAGCTCGCCTTCCAGGTCGCTCGGTCCCCGGATCGGACATGTGCGCGCAGTCACTGAGTCGCGTCGCGCCAGGCCCAAGGGTCCGAAGGGTCTCACCTGGATTCGCCGCCGCCTGGCGCCTGGGCCGGACAGTGGGAGGCATTGGCGGAAAGTGCAGCCGCGGACAGACTGCGGATGGTTGTGAAATCATGTTCACGGGTCCGGGATTACCCATAGCCATGTCGCACCGTTCAGAAATTGAATGGAATAATTCGATTTCCCAACGTAAGTAGCAACAACGGTTATGGTTTCAAACCATGGTTTCATTTCGTGGTGCGACATGGATTTCGCAACCATCCACAGTATCTCAGCTCTCTTTGCCAGGGGCTCGCTCGCTATTTGCGCATAGGTCGACTTTCACATTCACACGCCAGCGATGGGCTATAGAAGTCCTGGATTTTCCCACAGAACCACAAGTAATGTTGACCCAGGATGCATAATAAACCCGTCCCACTATTAGGGGTGTTCCCTCTGCGTTCCACTGAGTACGACAGCAAAACCACTCCGCTCAAACCGTGTCCATTCAAAGTGACCTTCTTGCGCGGGTTCGAACCTTCCAGCCAAGATGGCCGAAGACCGGCATGTTAAGCCCGGAATAATGAAAACCCCTGGTTGATTAATAGGGGGGTGTACCCTTTTAGTGGTTGGATGGACACTTGATTCGTTGTTTTCTGGGTCCCGATGACTTGGGGGGTTGCTGGTATAGTGGCAGTTTTGCCTTCTGAAAAATCTCGCCAAGCTCTTTTTTGGGCACCACAGAATATCTTTTCTTGCTGGCGCGATAGGCAGGGAGTGAACGAATGACTTAGAGCGTGTGTAGTTTGGGTTTAGTGCTGGTTTAGGGGGGGTTAGGGATTGGTTTTGGGGTTGCCCTAGGGTGGGTTTAGCGGGGGGGGGGGGTTAGGGTTGGTATAGGGTTTGCTTAGGGGGGGTGGTTTAAGGCTTGTTGGCTTAGAGTGGGTTTGTTTAGAAGTTTCTTTATGGAGTCTTGCTGGTTTAAGGTTTCTTTAGGGTTTCTTTAGGGATTCTTTAGGGTTTGCGGTTTGGTTTTAAGGTTGGTTCTAGCTTCAGTGGCGGTTTAGGGTGGGTTTAGCGTTTAGGGTTGGTTGAGGGTGGTTTTGGGGCCAAATGAGCCACAATCAAAACCCGGCCGCCTTGTTAATTCTTTACATGGTTCTGGGTAGACCATTTTAATTTTGGGTTTTGATCATGACTCAAATTGGAATGCCCCCAGATGAAGCATCCCCAGGAACTCCCCATTCCTGGTAAACCCTGGTGGTTTTTTCCAGGGAATCCCATCAATTCCCCCTAAAAAGACACCTATGGTCTATTTCCAGGGGGCCATCATTCCCGGGCCATCTATCCTCCCCGGGTTCAGGGCCCATTTCTCGTTCCGCGTGCCGAGGCCCAGCTTTCCGCGCGGAGCTCCGCCCGGACATCCGCTCGGCGGAAATCCCGGCGGCCCAAGCTTGCGCCGCGTGGAACCTCAGGGCATCCGGGAGGGTTTTGCTGGAGGTAGCTTTTGAGGTGGGCTTAAAGGAAAGCCAGCAGGAGGTTGGGGACCGCCCTGTTTGGGGTTCCCTCAATTTGGGGTTCAAACGTCTACATGTGCCTGAGTTTCACCTGAAGATGGACTGTGGACCCCTCATACCCACCGTTTCTGAGGGCGTTCCAACCATGAGAATTCGCAGCCGCGTCTCTGCACTCGCGTCGACGCCCTTTGCGCGACACAACTCTCAGGTTGGCGGAGCGCTGTTTTTGTTTTGCGGGGCGGGGGGGGGGGGAGGGGCAGGTTTAAAGATGGCAAACCAGAGCCCCCGTCTTTTTTTCTTCTTCTTCTCCAAATCACCACGTTGCAGTGTCAAGCCGGTCTGAGGTCTGAAGCAGGTTGAGGCTGACGTGGCCTACGGGATTGAGAAGGCGAGCCGGAGCTATGACAGCTGCGTGTGTTTTGATGTGCGATGCTTGCGCCAGTTATGGTACGGTTTGAGGAATCCAACAGTGGACGTCCTGCACCACCGTTCAGGACCCCAAGGGAATGATTCGATTCCCCAACGGAAATACCGGAAAGGTTATGGTTTCAACCACGGTTTCATTTCGTGGTGCGACATGGATTTTCATCCACAGCGCCAGGATTCTGTTGGTTGAAACGAAAATATTGAAGCCCATGGCGCTTGGCTTTTCGTGGTCGAGGAGTGTGGCATCAACGTCTCCAGGGGTAGGGGGCCTTGGCTCGGTGAAAAAACGGGTCCCTTTCGGCGGGCGAGCGGCCCTGCTTTTTGGCGCAAGATCCGGTGTGGCGAATTTCTTGCAATACGCTTGGGGGGTTGCAGCTTTCTTTGGCCAGGGGCACGCCTGGAACGGAGCGGAAGAAGTTTTTTTTTTTTTCGTCTCAGCCACGCTCAGGTGTGGATGTCTTCCGCCTGGTTCTGACGAACCCGCGCCTCGCTGCTGAAGAAATGTTGGCCCTCCCTTGTCGAGGGAGGTTTCAGGTGGCATGACCTGCATGAGGGGTTTGGAACGGTCATAGGCCGGTTCATCATGCAGAGCGAATTCTATTCATGGGACCTTCTTTTTGCATGGCCCCATGGAGCCAGGCGAAGCATGTCAAGTCCTGCCATCCAAGGCAGAGCAGCTTGCGCAGCACCACCCGCGTGTTGCTGGTGTCCGGGGAGGCGCGTCTTGGGCTTTTGGGCGGATCCGAGCGCATTGGCACGAGATGCTACGAGGAGCTACTGTGGATGGTTGCGAAATCCAGAAATCGCGCCACGAAATGAGTTGCCATGGTTGAAACCACTGTTGGTATTTACGGGGGAATCATCCTTCCAGGGATTCTTAGGTGGTGCAGGATTTCGTCTATCCGGACAGCCACCCTCTGACAGCCACCGTAGGTGCTTTTCGAGACCAAAGATGGTACGATCTGCCCAGTGAGCTGTTTGAGGTGCGACTACTTGTGGGCACACGTGACTGCGGCATGAGGCCTTCGTCTTCGCGGCGCCAGGGTGCGGATACCTGGAAGGGCTCGGCACGGGTGGATTGCCGTGGACCCTTTTCAGACCTCGGGGCTCGATCCGCGAAATGCAGCAAAGACCGAGAGCTCCTAAGGCCCCGTGCGTCGCATGCTCCGGTGCAGGTGGGCCGGGGGGGGTTTCGGACATGTGGAAGCATGCAACGGTCTCAGCAGCGCTGCTTCTAGACTCTAGACCCGACCTCACAGTGGCTGGTTTTTCGCAGCCGGCTTTTTCCGCTGAAACCAACAAGCGTGAGACGGATACCCCCCCAAAAAAAAAAACAAAACCAAGCGACCGCAGGCGGAGTCCCAAAGCCCGGTGGCCTGGTCTTCGGAAGTTGCGTGCTTCTCACGGCAAAGAACCTGCCAGAGGTCGTGCTGCGCTGAGCCTCTCAACATCTGCGAATTCTCTTGGTCGATCTTCCGGACACTCATGGTTCGATTTGCGGTTCTGCCCAAGTGCGCTGAGTTGGGGCTGTAGGAGCTCATGTCGCCTCGGGGTCAACCTACATTGGCTTGCAACGATGCGCGGGGGGGCTGGGGGGTGGGGGGTGAAGCAAGACCTTAGCGGCAATGGTTAAACTTTTGGCTTGTCGTGATACAGCGGCATTCGATTTGACTTGGAGTGCATCACATATGTTTGATTTGCAATAAGACAAATTGAGCGTGCACTTTTGGCTCGTACGAAAATCACTGACATTTTGGATAATGTAAACGTTGTACCTTTTGGGTCAAGATAATCCAACTATATCTATACGTGATGAACATCATATCATAAACAGTATACAACTAGCAATACTTTTAAGTGCTGAACATTTTCCCAATTTCAGCGAAGGCTTTTTGGGGCAGCTTGAGAAGCGATTTCAGGCTCATAACTTGCAAATCCCGTGGTCTTGCGACTTGGAAGAGGCGCTTGTGCCCAAAGCCTCCAGCGGAAATTCTGGGCTCATGCCCCAGCAAGCAGTGGCTCGCCTTTTTTTCTTTCTTCTTTTTTCTTCGGATGCGTTGGAGCATGTTTAGAGCAGTTGCCGATGAGTTGCTGTCGCCTTTCCGAGGCTGGATCCAAGTGAACCTGCACTTCTTCCGAGCTGCCGCGCGAGGCGCAAGTTCTGCCAAAAACCTGGAGATTCACAGCTGGCATTTGAAATTCGCAGTCCCATGTTTGAGGCTGCAACGGGTTCATTGGGTTTGATGGGATGGATGGATGGATGGATGGATGGATGGATGGATGGATGGATGGATGGATGGATGGATGGATGGATGGATGGATGGATGGATGGATGGATGGATGGATGGATGGATGGATGGATGGATGGATGGATGGATGGATGGATGGATGGATGGATGGATGGATGGATGGATGGATGGATGGATGGATGGATGGATGGATGGATGGATGGATGGATGCGCATGTTTCCCTCGATACTGGCAGGCCCCTTGCCACAGCGCCTGGGAAGCTTGCCAGTGCTGCATGCGGGGGGCCTCGGAGATGTACTCTTTGGCTGTTGGAGCAGTGCTGTAAATGCGAGGACACACCGTGCTAAGATTTCATGGACGGAGCGGTGCGTGCGTTGGTCATGGTAGGGATGTCTGGATGTTTGGGGAGCAGGGTTGGTGCGTGTGCTCAACGTCGACGCGGATTTTCAGAGAATTTTATGGGCGGACTTTCAGGCTGGGTTACGCGTCTCTCGAGGTTGTGCTGCGCACCTCCGACGGCCTGGAGCAGGATCTTGGGGTTTTGGGCTGGGCAGTCTGACTGAAACGTTGGGATCTTTTCGGCTTGACGGCCTCTGGCGAAGAAAGAAAAGTCACCTAGAGCCTACACCCATCAATCCAGAAAGGGGAGGTTCCCAATTGGTGAGCAAAGCTTAGTCATGCAACTGAACTGGGCCAGAGCATGCAGCGTGCCCATATCCATCAATCCAGGCAGGTTCCCACAAAGGGCCCCATATTTCCCATTGTGGCGATTTTTTTTTTTTTTTTTTTTTTTTTTTTTTTAACATCACCTTTCCGGCACCATGAAAGGTGAGTGTTGTTTTGGTGTGTCCCTTGGTGGCGATGCTTTTTACGGGGAAAAAAAAGGCGGAGTCGCTGTCCCATCGATCCCCTTCAGAACTGGCGAGGCACGCGTTCAAAGATCCGGGCTCCACAGCTCGGCCGCCTTCGTCTCGGAAAATCCGTGCCAGGCCATGGAGTTTGTGGGGGTTCATCAGCGGTGGGCGAGCCCAGGTTCCGGGCTGGTTCCGGTCGAGTTCCACCCGAAACCTCCGGCGGCGCGAGAGGATCTCGGGGCGCGGGGCAAAAGTGGACGGACTCCAAAAGTAGAGACGACCAAACTTGAGCTTTTTTAGCCTCCGCCCGATCCATCATTGTGTTTTGTCCATGCTGGGATGGTTTGCGAAGGTGACTCCATGTCCTGATGGGGGAGGCGAGGTTGGAACTAAATGCAGCTCGCCTGAAAGCCTTGTCACAGACTGTTCAAAGGCCGGTCGGGAGCTGCGCAGAGTACCTCGAATGTCAGCAGGGCTGTGAAGAGCTTGTCTGAGCAACAGAAAATATGGTCCAGTGTCATTGCATGTTGCCAGATACACGTCACGTTGCGAAGCGTGTTCGGTTTCTGAGTTGATGTTTGCGCTAGATTCTAGTCAAGCAAATCCTTTGCTGAGGAAATTGTGAACTGGTGTTTGGCCTCACTTTCCAGTACTTCCGACTGAATGTCGAACAGTAATCCAACCCCAGTTTTTTTTAGTAGAAAAAGGTGATCCCCTCGAAAAGTCTGATTCAAACTGATTCAAACCACTAAACCCAGAGTTGGACACCCTATTCATAAATTGGTTGGTTGATGAACATCTGGGGTCAACAAATTCACCAAGCTCACCAAGCCCACCAAGCCCCGGGACCCTACTAACAAGCTGGGGTTGATGAATAAACGGCCTCGGGTCAACACCGTTTTGGGATCCCATTTTGGTTGCTAGGTGCCTATCTTAGTGGTTGGATTGGGTCCAAAAGTTCACTGGTACGATTTGGGTTTTGACCCATGGCCAAATTGGTCGGGTCTACGGAACCCTCCGAGGCGCTACCTGGCGGAGGACGTGGCCACGGACGCGATCTCCCAGCACTTGGCGCGGGATGTTGCGAAAGGTAAGGGGCATGGATTTTTTTGAGGCAAATGTCCACAAAGGGTTCCCAAAGCAAATCAACCAGGGACCAAGGGCAGGCCGATACAAGTTTTTCCTAATCGAGCGTCGCACCAACTGTGAGCCGTTTTTGGTGCTGGTCAGGGCTGTGTTCTTTTTCTTCCATTTGCGTAAGTACTTTTTTCATTTCCCCTGCTATCACTACGTTTTTTTTTCTTCCTTTTAATATAAAACAAATATAAATCCAGGGGTCTTAACCAAATGGAAGTTTTGGCCTGCGCGCGGTTTGGCAAAGAGCAGCTCTCGCAAAACCCCCTCTCTTTTGTCCGACCCCCCCGGAAGCGAGCGAGCCGTGAGCCGCGAGCCGGGATGCGCAGACGGAGAGCCTTCTGCGGGTGGCCCTGGAGCACTTGGCCTAGCTGAAGCATTGCTGCGTTGAAGCAGGCACCTCTACCCCCCCCCCCCCACCCCAAAAACTATGTAAAAACATGAGCAGTCAGGTGTTGACAGATTCCTGGTCTTTTTGGTTTAAAATATTTTCTGGCATTTTAGGGGAGAGCATTGGCTCACAGGTGTTGGTTGAGAGCTTGCAGCTTTCTTTGTGCGGGAAGGGACACCCACTTGCAATCTTGATGCTTGCAGAGACTGATGTGTTTGGCACCGTGTTGCACAAAGACGTGAAGCCAGATCATCCACTTGTTTCAGTAGTTGGAGACGGAGTCAAAACTTCATGATGCCGAGGTTTGTCTTCCATCCATCTCGGACTCGCTTCTCTAAAGACTTGGTGATGCTGCGTGAGCAGGGGGCTGAGGGGTCTGGATATTGCTGCTTGGATGAGTCGACCCTGCATTCAACACAGCAGTTTTTTGTTGAACGGTCTCAGGAACTTTTTTGGAGGGGCTCAAGCAAATGCCATCGCATGCCACTGACGCACGCGTGTCGAGAACTTGATGCACTATACGCATTGTGTTGCATGCCATGTACACCTCAGTGTGATAGACAAGCACAGAGGGTTTACCTTGCCATGAACAAACGGTAACAGGATGGAGGGCGCAGGAGTGTTGCACGCTATCAAGCCATGCATGTGCAGACATGCATGTGAGCGCACTATGGCTAAGCATGGTTTAGATGGCGTGCACGCCTGCGCCAAAGGTGAACACAGTGCACGCAGACAGGGAGCACAACTTTCCTCTTGACGTTTTGTGCATAACGGGTAGCATATGTGCGGGGGCGAGAAGCAAGCGTTTGGCGAACAATGAGGACAGATATGTTGCCTGTCGCCCAAACAAGGTGATTGTCAGACCTGACACTCCGTTATGCACATTGCATACCGTGTATAGTATATGTCACGGTGCATTCACCCTCTCTGGACCTTCTCCACTGGCCATCCCAACGGATGTTCAATCAAAATGAGCCACAATCAAAGCCCGGTTAGATGAAGGTTAGTAAGTGACTCAAATGGCCGCGAAAGCATTGAGTTTCAGCCATTTTGCCCACGAAGGTGCAGTGCATCAGCAGCGGAAGCGCAACTTCGAAGGGAGCACTTGCCCAGGCGGGGTGAAGCAGGAATTCAACAATTTGCCAACGTTTGTTTTGCTCAGGGCTGTGGGAACTAAAATCCACTTCTGTGATACACCAAGGGCTTCCCAAAGACTATCTCCCCATACTTTAGAGCCTCCGGCTCTGTGCGCCGACATTGTCCTCTCCCTTTTCTCCTTCTTCCTTTCTCTCGTGTCTCCTCCCCCGTGTGTTCTGTCGTCCTCTCTCCCTCCCTCTGCTCCCCATCCTCCCCATCCCCCCAAGCCTCTCTCTCCTCACTCTCCCTCTCTCTGTCTCTCTCTGTCTCTCTCTATCTCTCGTTTCTCTGTCTGTCTCTCTCTCTCTCTCTCTCTCTCGTTAAAATACGTTGATACTTTACTTCTAGTGCAAGTGTTGTTCAGTTATCACAAACACAAATGTAGTCAGCCAGCATGCACTCTTGGTGTGAAAACACGGTCCGGTGTAGTACTGCCAGCCTGTTGTTCGACGGGCAGAGTAGTCTCTGGCGCTGATGTAGTAACCTCCATCGGCATGACATCCAGCGTAGTCGCATCCATGGGCGTAGTTCCAGCCATTGCTGGTAGTTTGGCCTATCGAGATGCAGTGAAACGGGGCAGACAGTAGTGAGCCAATGTTAGCTCACAAAAGCACATGCGGGCATGTAGTAAAACACAAAACAACATGTAGTGTTGACTCAAGCCGCCAAAAGCCGCCAAAAGTGCAAGTGCAAATTACTGGTGGTTACAATTACTATTACTTGTAGTCACTGTTACTGTTACTGTTACTTAAATGCAGGTAGTTACATATGGCCATATACAAACTGTTGTGATTGATGTGCAACAGTTGTGAAACAGTTGTTGTTCGTAGTGCTAAACACGTATGCCAATGCTCTGTATGAGCCTCTGTAGTGTTTCTTTGCTAATGTATTTTGTGAACAAGTCTGAGCTGTTGTGTAGTGTGTTGATTTTGAGGATTCTGATGATGTCGTGCTTGATGAGGTCTTGTGTGTAGAGAAATTTAAGGTCGATGTGTTTTGCTCGTTTGCTAGTGCCTTGTCGTGTAGCAATGCTCTTGCCTGCTGTGGAGTCTGTGTGGATGCGTAGATTTAGCTTGCTGCAAATGTTGGTTTCAAGTAGGAAGTTTCTGAGGTGTAGTCCCTCATTAACTCCTGTGCAAATGGCGTAGAGTTCAGACTCTGCTGAGCTGAGTGCTATTGTAGCTTGTGTTCTGCTGCCAAATGCAACTGTTGTTCCTAAAAAGATGATGTTGAAACCTGAAGTTGACTTCCTGGTAGCAGGGCATCCTGCCCAGTCGGCATCGACATGAACGTCGAGATCCAGGATGTTGTTAGTGTTTGCTCTGAGTGTTGTTGTTGGTTCTATGGTGAATTTGTAGTGCTTGGTGCCGTTCAAGTAGCGTAGTAGATGTTTGACTCTCTTTTGTGAGAGTTCTGTAAGGTCTCGTGCTAGTTCTTTTGTGGAGTATGCGATGTCTGGTCGTGTGTATGCTAACCATTGTAGTTTGCCAACAATCCTTCTGTACCTTTTGTGTTGTTCGTGGTCAAGTAGTGCTTCATCTTCTATTGTCGGTTTGTAGTGTGCAATTCCTGGAGTGTTCACTGGGTTGCAGTTGTTCATTCCAGACTCCTCGATCATGTTGTCGATGTAGGAGTCCTTTAGTCCCAGGTTGCAGTAGTTGCCAAAGTGGTCGATGTTTCTTCCAAGAAATTGTTGTGGTTTGCCAGGTTCGAGGTAGCCGATGTGCTTGAGTAGGACCTGCTTCTGGATGGCCTCGAAGGTGGAGTCGACAGTAGTCTTGTCACCAAGTACCAAGAGATCATCCACGTAGACCATGATGTAGCAGTCGCGAGTTGCATTGGTGTAGACGTTAGGTTCTGACTTTAGTCTTACAAAGCTGAGCTTTTGTAACACTTCAGCCAGGTAGTCCTGCCATGCTTTTGGTGAACTGCGTAGTCCATACATGGCTTTCTTTAGTCGCCAGATTTTGTCCTGTTGTGGACAAAGTTCTTTAGGTGGCCAAAGGTAGACGTCACGTTGTTTACCGTCGTGGTCTTTTGCGATGGGTGCGTGTAGAAATGCTGTAGAGACGTCGCCTAGTCGCGCTATCCAGTTTGGTCGTGACATTTGTAGTGCGAGAAGTGTCCGGAGTGTCGTGAACATTGGTGTAGAGGCGTAGACGGAGTCTTCGTCCTCGATCTTCTCTGTGTAGCCTTTTGCGACGATTCGACTTCGCACTCCTGGTCCTTTCTTCCTGTGTACCCATCTAGTAGGTATCGCTTCTCTTATGACGTTGTCGTCGACGGTAGACGCATCTACTTCGTCGTAGACGTCATGTAGCTTCATTTGATTTGACTCGTGTTTCATTCCTTCCAGTAGTTGTGTTTCGTCGTAACCTTCGTTGTCGAAGATTATGGGTTGGTCTTCTGAGGTGTCGTCGTTTGTGTAGGGTGTGATGAATTTGCCGTTGGGAAGTGTCACTGCGTTAATTTTCTGTCGTAGTGGTGGTGGTTCTTTGGTTGCTTGCTCCGTTGATCTGATTGTAGTGTCCTTTGAGGTCTTCTGTGCTTTAGTGGGTTGCATTACTTCTTCCGGAGTTAAACGTCGTAGTGTTTGTCGAGGTGGTGCTGGTAGTGGTGGATGTTGTCGTCCGGTTGGTGAAGTAGCCATCGGACTATCCGGTAGTGGTCGTGAACTTGACGTCGATGTTGACGGAAGTCGTGGAGGTGGTGTGGTGCGTTGTTGTTTTGTTGCGGGTTCCGCAACGATGTCGTCCGTAGCGTTCGTTTGTTGTCCGAAATCTTGCGTGGACCTTCTTTTCTCTGACGGTGGTAGTTGCGCATCCAACAGTGTTGCGAACGATGGGTTGTAGGTGTTCCGTCGTGGTGCCCACGGTGTGCCGGAAACTTTGTTCAATAGTGCGAGGTCGTATTTGAAGTCCGGTTGTAGTCTCCGCACTGTTCGTACCTTTTGTACGCCTGACTCCGTTGCGACGTAGTTTTCTCCGGTTTCGGAAACTTTTCCGAGCCAGATGCATTTCTGCATCCGTAGGTCTGCTTTTGGGAGTTTCTTGTGTTGTGGTGGAAGGTAGAGTAGTGTCTCGCCAAATTCGCAGATTGCTCGCTCGTAGTTTCTTCCCCAGCGGCGTTCAAAGCTTGTGTAGCCGTCTGAGTGAATGACGTAGCGATTTACCGTCCATGCTGCGTGTCGTACTATCCAAGGTAGTAGACAGTGCTTTGTGGACATCGTCATGCTGTAGTTGCTTTCAACCTGAGCTTTGACGACGCGGATTTGTCCGAGAAGTGTTCTATGTAGTCGCTCAACGCTTCCTTGACTGTTGCTGCTGTAGGATGGTGAATGTCGTACAGTCATTGAGCCGACTTTAGATGCTGTTGCTTGTAGTAGTGCATTGAGTGTGTCTTCGTTGTCGCTTTGTAGTATGCCGTGTGTTCTTCCGCATTCAAAGATGAATGCTTGTAGGTTGTTGATCATGTAGTCCATCATTGATGGTTTGTCCGGAACCAATACCGCCATGCACAGTTGTGTAGTAACATCAACTGCCGTTAAGACTGGTATGGTCTTCGGATCTTGTTGTGATTTGATGTAGGCAAAATCCACTTGGATGATGGGTTGTCGTGATTGTTGTTTCTTGTAGTTGTCCTGGCGTCCTTTGCCTTGAACGCAAATTGGACACCAATTTCTGTATGGTAGGTGTGTCAAGTTGTGTTCTGCTATTTGTTGTGGAGTGGGCTGCTGAGGTTGTCGTAGTCCTATTGCTCTGTGTGCTTCATGATGCTCGTGTTGTTGTTCCTCATCGTGATTCTCCTGGATGTACTCGTAGTCTTTCTTCACGGTGAACCTTGTTGTTCCTTTCCATTGAAATGGTAGTGCTGCGTTGCCCATGACTGTCCAGTCATCTTTGCGTTGTGAAACTTCTCCAAAGTTGTTGTGAGTGATTGTAGTTCTGTGAGGTTCAAGTGTGCTGATTGGTGGATGTCCTGGTCCATCTGTTGGAGTGAATAGAGTTGTTCTAAGTGTTGTGTGGTGTCTTATCCAGTATTCACCTTGTCTTTCCCAGTAGTCTTGGTTGTCCTCCTGTGCTGTGAGTGGTCTGTGGATTGTCTCCTTTGGTTGTGTGGTGTCAAGATTTGTAGAAGGTGCTGCTTTAGGTCTCCATATCTTTTGTGGTGCTCGTAGTTGGATCTTTGATCTGGTTGGTGGTGTGTCCATTAGCCGTTGTGGTTGTGAGCTCTGCCTTGTTGGTGTTGTCTTTGATGTTGCTCTGCGTGTAGGTGTTATCTTTCTTCTGAATCTGGTTTCTCCAGTCCAGTTGTCACCTTCTAGTCTTCGTTGTAGTTCTTGCTTGGAAAGTTGTGTTGGGTTCTCTTGTAGTTGTTCTTGCTCTTGCCCTTGTCTGTTGATGATGGTTAGTCGCCAATCATCTAGTTCTTCTTCAGGTATTGGGCAGCCACTGTTGTGTGGTGTGAATAGTGCTTTGCGTGGTCGTTTGTGTACTCTGATGGCGTAGTCACCATCAAGTTTCCAGTAGTCAGTGTTTCCACCAAGGATCTGTCGTAGTCCTTGGTCTGTGTGTGTGAGTGGTGCGATTTGTTCTTGTTGTTGTGCTGCTCTCTCTGTAGGTTGAATCACAGCAATGGATTTTCCACTGTCTGTAGTCATTGGATAGATGTCGAATCCTGTAGGGATGTCGATCTTCTCTGCTCGTAGGTAGAAAAGTCCTGAGTGTCTGATGAGGTGTGCTTGTTGTTGTCCATGTGTGATGGTGCAGTGTCGTGGAGTGAAGTCAAGTCCATATCCTCTATCAAGTAGTCTTGATGCACTGAGGATTGGATACTTCACATCACAAACGTAGTAGGGTATCATGATCCTGAAGTTGTCCTGCTTGTAGGGAACGTACTTGATGCCGTAGACAGGAATCTTCTTGTTTGTAACCGTGTAGAGTTGTGGAACCGATTCTCCACAAGGTCGTAGCGGTAGGTCTGGTGCGTAGTCCTTCGGGCAAACGTGTGTAGACGCTCCTGAGTCGATCAGCAGGTGGTGGTATGACTTGAAGTTGGAGTACATGATGTAGTGTGTGATAGTGTTCTCAATCTTCTTGTTCCTTTGTTGTTGTCTGGCTGCTGCTATATCAAAGTGTGGCTGTGTGTTGTCTTCTTGTAGGAATTGTTGAAAGCTCTTGCTGTGGTCGTTCCATGATGTTGTGTGTGTTGTTCTCTTGCCAAGTAGTGATTTGTGCTTGTGTAGACGTGAGTTTGCTTGTCTGATGTGTCCAATTGTGAGGTGTGACTCGTTGATGCCTCCAATGTAGTTTGCAGTGTCCTCATAGCTGTTGTCATTCCAATCCCAGCTGTTGTCATAGTCGTAGTCGTTCCAGTTCTCCTCCATGTAGTTCACCTCGTGTTGTCCTTCTTCTCCTTCGTAGTACCAGTCCCAAGTGTCGTTCACATCCTGAGGTAGTTCATTCTTTATTGTTGTCGTGATCTGCTTGTTCTTGTTCTAGTGGATGTAGTTCTTCTCCTTCTCCTATGTGCCATACTGGCACTCTGCAGTCTTGTGCCCAGTGGCCTGGTTTGCCACATCGATGGCATGTTGTGTAATTGTTGTTTCCTTTTCCTTTTGATTTGTTATAGTTTCCTTGGCCTTTGTAGCCTTTGCTTGATCCATGTCCTTTGGATCCTGAGTAGCCTTTTCCTTTGTTCTTGTTGTATCCTCCGTTGTTGTAGTTTCCTTTGCTGCCTTTGTCGAATCCTTTGTAGTGGCCTTTGCTTCTGTACTTACCTTTTCCTTTGTTTCCTTTGTACTGTCCTTTGCCTCCAAATTTGCCTTTGCCTTTGTAGCTTCTTCCTTTTCTCCAAATGTTGTCCACGTCCATCGGTGCTGTCCCACCATTGTAGTTTGTGCCAACTGCTGAGCTCGCTCTTGAGAATGCAGAGATGGTTTTGTAGTAGTCCAGGATGACAACTCTGATCTCGTTGTAGTTCGTGATCTGTCCAGCACGTAGTTGGAGATGCTGTTGGAGTGCTCCTTTGGTCTTGTTGAGTAGTATTGCAATCTTTACTCCATCTGGTAGTGCCGTGCCGTTGTCTTTCTCGTAGCGGTTGATGTCGTATTCCCACTGTAGGAATTGTTCTTCAAATTGTGCTTCATTGAATGTAGGTTCCAGTAGTTTGGTGAGGTAGCCAACACTGCGTGTTCCTACTGGTAGGCTGAACCTGTTGTGCAAAAGCCGTAGTGTTTCACACCCATTGTAGCGGTTTTGTCTAACCACTGTAGCTGCTGCTCCTTGGCAGATGTTGATGAGGATGTAGTGTAGATCTCGTGAGAGGTCTACTGCTTTTGCTGCCTGTGTAGGGTCGCGTATGTGGGCTCTGATGTCTGCATCTTCAATTTGTCTTGTAGCTGCTTGTGCTAGTTGTAGCACCATGTCGAAGTCCCGGTCGATAAGTCCGAGATATGCTTGTAGTTTGAACAGCCACTCTTCATACTGTGAGTAGTCACCAGTGAAGAACGGCGGTGGCAGTTTGTATTTTTGTAGCCTTTGGACGTCTTCCTGCTCCTGTGTTGTTCCCGTAGTTGTGGCTCCTATTGTCTCTTCTGCTGTGGGCCCGTTGTCTGCTCCTGTAGTTGGTTGTGCTGATGCTGCTGCTGGTTCTCCTGACATGTCGTAGTAGTTGGGCATGTTGGTTGCCTGTGCAGTTGTAGTACTTACTGCTGTTACTGGAGCTCCCCTATGTTTAGGATCTCAGCTCCGCTACCACGTTAAAATACGTAGAATAACTGTTTAACGTCTCTACGTGCAACGTCGTTGGCAATCAAGATATCACCAACAACACAACAAGAATCAATAAACGTCAGCGTACCAGCATGCACTACTTCTCTTCCTCTAGTAGACTCAAGGCCTGCAGTCGGTAAGTTACATCATGCCATGCACAAGTGACAAGTCGTGCAACATGATATTTGAACAGCCCTCTTTGTTCTCTTTCTCTTTGCTGTCTCCAGGTTTCCTTCCTGACCACCGCCCCCTCTACAGAAAAAGGGTCCCCTTATGCTAACCTCTCTACTGGAGGACCTAGGGTCTCATCTCTCTCTCTTTCTGTGTCTCTCTCTCTCTCTCTCTTTCTGTCTCTCTCTCTCTCTCTCCCTGTGTCTCTGTCTCTTTCTCTGACTCTGGCTCCGGCTCCGGCTCTGTCTCTGTCTCTCTCTCTCTCTCTCTCTCTCCCGCTCTCTCGCTGTGTCTCTGTCTCTCTCTCTGCATTGCAGCGTCACGTCCCCCCTGAGTGGCCTCGATGTCCGGGCACTGCCCCTTCATGACCCTGAATTGTCTGCTTACTACTGGCTTTCCCCTTGATTTCCCCATCATGTCGTTTTCACGTTTCCCATGTCCTGGTCATGTCCATTCCATTCCTTTCAACTCCCCCTTCATGTCCCTGTCATTTTCTTGGTATGTCCGCTTCATTTTCCATGTATGCCCCGTTCTTTCGTTGCGAGTCATTTCCCTACATCTCTCGTCGTGCCGATTGGTTTCCTTGTCCTTTGTTTCCCCTTGATTCCCCCTGCACTCCCCTTGTTTTCATTCCTGTTCCTTTCATGTCCCTTTCAGTTCCCCTTTGTTTCCCTTTCATGTCCCCTTGCTTTCCTGTCAGGTCGACTTCCTATTTCCTCCCCTCATTTCCTTGCACTTCCTTGCATTTCCCCTTTGCTCCCCAGGATTTCACGCAAAAAACACGGTTTTCCCAGCGTTTTCGCAAAGAGGACGTCAAACAACACAAAGTTTTTCCACATCTTCGGCAAAAGGAGGCAGGAGACCAAAAGAGTCGCGCCCGAAGACTACGTTTAGTGAAAACGCATCAAATTGCCGCGCGGTACGTGGGGGACCCCCCCAAAAAAACAAAGAACAATACAAACCTATACAGAGGGGGAGATTCGCTCTGTATCACAGAAGTGGGGGGATCCCACAAGCCTGGTTTTGCTTAAATCCTTGCCGGGTAGGAAGAGGGTGCTTGCAAAGTTCTGCGTTCCAAGTGCTGTAGGGTTTTTGTACAGTTTCTTTGTTGCGCTGGTCAGGTAAATGTGTGCTTAGCCTTTTTGCCGTGGTTCGTTTAGGTTTTCGGACTAGAATTTCCCTCAACAGCCGAGACTGCGCCGTGAACATGCGTCTCACTTGGGTCATGCTGGCAGTGGGCGAAACACGACTTCTCCTGTGCTTGCCATCTCAGGATGGCGGAGACCCTGCGGAGCTGCAATGAGAAGGTCAAGGAGGTGCTTCTTGAGCAGGGCGCTGAGCATAAGAGAGCGTCGTGCTTCGGTTTTTTTTTGGCTTGGGCCGGCAGAAGGCAGGATGTACCCTCCCCCAGACTAACATAATAGAAGCTCCCAGGACCCCTTTGGAAGACTGAGTTCCACTTACAGAGGGCTTCCATGTTGGTCTGAGGGAGTGTATATGCTTGTGTCAGCTGTTTCTCAGCCAGCCTGTGGGGTGGTTGGAAGGGAGGTAGAATCGACTCTGGTGGTGGGAAGACCTTTGCAGAAACAGCCGGCGGTGGCTTTGGAGACGACCCGGACCCGGAAAGGGGTCAGATTTTGCCCCTTTTTCTTGTAGCCTTTGAGTTGGTCTTGCCTTTGTATTGGTTTACAGTATTTGGTTAGTTTATTGTGTAGAACTGTTAAGAATCGGTTGGTATTGTTTTGTTTTGCTTTTGTATCCTGCAGAGTGAAATCCGGTTCTCAATTGGGAAACCTGAAAAATAAACCGTAGAATTGAGTATCAGGGGGTCGGCTTTCCCCGTTGGACGAGTGTTGGCCGGATTGTTTGTTGCATGTGGGGGGTGGGGGAAAGCAGTACCAGTGGAAGACTGTGTGCATGCTTGATTGCATGTGTGCTCCCTAAGTTGTGTTGGTTTGGTTTGGGCTCGAGCCTCACGTCACTCAGAAGCTTTTAGGTGGTGCAGGATTTGGTCCACCCCACAGTATTTTACCCTCTCCTTGAAAAGCAGCTTTTCTTTGTGGACAACTGTATTTGGCCACCCTTTGATTCATCGGGGCCGGACATGACTCAGGCCGTGATTTCGATTTTGACTGTGTTATTCAAGAGGAAGATTCTCTATTCGTTTGTGGCCAACGTTTCCTTCTTAATCCCGCAGTTTGTTGTCATCGGGCTTGATTTCTCAGGAAGAGGCATTGCCTGAAGACTAGCGTGACCAACAGGCTGTTGCGTCCACTCAACTTTTGAGATCGATTGTCAGTTTGTGGCTCGATGTGAACTCATTGGTTGTCGAGTGAGCTGTTGGGCCTGCATTTTGCAGTGGTGCCAGCTCATGGCAAGGTTTGCCAACGAGCCACCCACACACGAGACCACGAAGGCAGGGGCAAATCATAGCATGGTATTGGTACCAGGCATGAAATCTTGAGAATCAAGTAGAATGCTGATATGATATATGTATTGTCTTGTGTACATTGAAATTGGATTGTTCGCATTTCGGACCAACCATGCTCCGGCTGTGCCACGCAACTTGGGGATATGCAGCGTGACATGCTGCAAGCTGTTGGGTTGTGAAAGTCAATTGGGGGCCTGGACATCGTCCAGATTATATATATATCTATATATATATTATATATTATTACATATATATCCACCACCCATGTGGCTTAGGCTCAAAAAAACGGAATTTTAAAAAATGGGTTGCCCTGGTAAGTGGAAAAACTTGGACCAACACCCTGCGTAACCCCGCCTGGTTAAAATTTGAGCCACACCACGTGGGAGGCTTGATTCCAACGAAATCCTGACGTGCCCTTTCAGGGAACTGCCCATGGCAGGAGAAGAGCTTCGTGGTCTTGGAATGAGGATTGTTGAAGGGTTTTTGTCGCTGCCAAAAGAGAGTTCAAAGCCCGGCGTCCAAGGCGCTGAAAGGAGGTCGCAGGTTTTTTGTGTGGCGTGGCGGAGTTGACGTGCGTTCGGATTCGCCACATCTTAATAGCGCGCAGGCACTAGAGCTACAATCAAAGCCGGGTAAGTTAAGGTTAATAAGGGCAAAAGCCAGAAATAGTTGCGGATATCAGCTTTGTAGTTCTTTTCGTAATATTCTGGGATTACGACCCATTTTAATACCGATCGGGTTTTAATTCTGACTCACTTGCTCTAAAATCAGAAGCACCCATGAAGAGCCACGTGCGGTGTGTCTCTAGTCGTTTCCCCTGCCAGACAACTTGGGCCCCGGCAAATCCGCCTTCTCGGCCCCTGAAGCAGGGCTTCTTGAATGGCAAGGTGGGAGCCGCCGGGTAATGTTTGACCCGGATTAATATTACCCGTCCCATTAATAGGGGGGTGTTCCCTCAAAGTGTGAGTCCCCCCACTAAAAGGGGACACCCCCGTGTTAATCAACCAGGGGTTTATTAATCCGGGTTAACATTATGCAGCTGGCGCGGGCGTGGGTTTGTCAGCGGTTGGTTGACAAACCCGTGGAAAAACGACAAGCGCCAGGAGCATGTGATTGGCATGTATGTGGGTCTCTCAAAGACATGGAGGCGTTTTGGTTGCTGAGGCCAACTGTTTGTTGAGGTGTTGGGACATTGAAGGTTCGGTTTGTGGGAAGTGGGTGATTCTTCAAAGTTTCTGTCCCGTCCTGTTGACTGTGTGCATCAGGCACCCGAGGGACAACTTCAAAGAGAAACACTCACAACCACAACACTTTATATGATGTATAAGGTTTGGAGGTGCATTTTGGATTGCTTGCTCAGACGTCAACAACCCTGAATGGCGTGCCAGGCCAAGCAAACCGGCCTCAGCAAAGCCTGCCCTGAGGCAAGAGAGGGAGGAGTTGGGGCATGGTCCATGCACTGCAGCTTTTGTTCGTTTGAGGGTGATTTGAATAGGGGACCCCACAAAATTGTTGGTTCGCCTTTTGCTTTTCCTTGAATGCCAGCCAAAACGGGCCCCTTCATTTCAGAGTTGCAGTCTCACCAGCATGGGCCACAAGTTCGAGAGCCCATTTGGATTTCAGCCAAAGCATCCAGCGCCATCAGCTCGTCTTGTCCGCTGTGGGTTTCTCCTTGCAGCCCAGGCGCCGGCGCCGGCGGCGCCTCCGGCGCCTCCGGCAGCGGCCCAGCCGGAGGCTGGGCGGCGATGTGCGAGGCCATGATTCCATTGCTTTCTTTGGTGCACGCCATGATTCCCATGGCTGGTCATAGTAGCATGTGAGTTGATTCTTCATATATATATATATATATATATTTCATTTCCGGGAAATTTGATCGAGGTCATTGACCGAGGAGGACGAGCTTCTTGTATGCTTGTGGGATGGGGCTGATGAGCGAGACAGGTGCCATGCATGTGCCAATGTGTTATAGCCTGCTTTGAAATGGTTTTTGCCGGCTGGTTGAGCAAACTCATTGCACTGGCCGCCGTCAAACGGTATGCAGTTGAGTAGCTGCCAATTGAGCCACAATCAAAACCTGGGTAGATGAAGGCGTTAGTAAGGGCAATCCCAGCCGGAAATAGTTGCGGCCCGCCTCAAATTCTTTACATGGTACTGTTCACGGAAATTTTTGTACCAGGTTTTGAGCATAGTGACTCACTTGCATACCCATCGCACCAACAGACCGTGCCCATCGCACCCGGCCCGCCAGCCCAGGGGGCAAGAGGCGGGAACTGGTGGTACGATCTAGCAAAGATGGATGACAGTAGACTTTCGGGTGGATACTGTGGCTGGACCACATCCGCAAACCCTCCCATGTGGCGAACCATGTTGAAACCATTTACCTGTGTTGAATTACAGGGAATCATCCGAAACCAGGGTCTCTGAGGTGGTGCGAGTCCGAGAAGCAGGATTTCGCAACCATCCAAAGTATGACAGTAGATTTGCTGCAGCGGAGCTCTTCTGAACATGCATGCGGTCATGCTGTGCATGCTGTGCTTGAAAACCAAAACGCGCCGTGTCTCTTGGATTTGGGCAGGCGGATCTCCACCAGTCAGGAAGAGAAGAGACAGCTGCTGCTGCCTGCGGCCGGGGGAGGGGAGAGAAGGGGAAGATCTCACTGAACACATGACTGTGGGTCAAGAATAGGGTAACCCCAAACTAGAACCCTGGCAAATGGAACCAAGGACTAAAAACCTGCGATCCCCTGGTGGCTTAATTTTGACCCATACCCACATTTACAAAGTTATTCTTCTTTCGAGTATTTTAGTTTAGCAATGTCAGTCACATTTGGATCACGATCAACGTGCAGTTTGGGGCAAGGCTTTGTGAGATTAAACCGCGCAATTAGACAACAGGTCCAATGTCGCAAGAGGTCCCCAGTTTTTGCTGCTTGATAGAGGGGGGGTCACGACACAAGTGCTGGCGCAAATTAGGAGTGCAGATCAACCCGGATACTCACCACTCACCAACAAGATGATCTGGAGTCCAACGTGTGATGCTCGTCAATGTGCGATTTTCTTGTTGAGTGTGGACAAACATATCCTTGGGACGGATGGGGCTGGATGGGATGGCGGTTGATGGGTGAGAATCATGGTGTGGGATGGGGCTTGGTTGGGTGGGGTGGGTTTGTGGGTTTGTAGGCTGGGTGGGCTCGAATGGGATGAAGTGGGGTGGAGTGGGGTGGAGTGGGTCCCAAGTTGGACCCACGTGAGCCACAATCAAAACCCGGGTAGATGAAGGTTAGTAAGGGATAATCCCAACCATAAATGGGTCCAGCCGCCTTGTTCATTCTTGACATGGCTCTGGGATTGCGACCATTTTAGTACCAGGTTTTGATTCCGACTCTCGTGTGGGATTTCAGAAGTCTCCGCCGTTCGAATTCGCGGAGCTAAGCATAGGTGTCCTTTTTGGTTGTTTCGCTAAAAAAACAAAACGAAGGCGATTCCTGGTGATCTATTTTCCAAAAAGGACACCTCTTCTAAGACGTGCCATGGCTTGGGCGTTCAGGCGGAGCGCCCTGCGGGCGCCGTGCAGGCGCAGGCACTGGCGCGGTGGCCCAGTTTTTACAAGTGGTACGGCTGAACCCCCTGTCCCCACCATGGTTGGCCTTTTCC
>CAUJNA010001245.1:0-96902 GCA_963377175.1 Effrenium voratum | reverse complement strand
CTGGGTTTAGTAGAAAACCCTTGATTTCAACCAAAAAGTTAACTGCAAAAAGTAATTTTCACTTTTTCTGGGTTTAGTAGAAAACCCTTGATTTCAATTAACAAGTTAACTGCAAAAAGTTCTTTTCACTTTTTCTGGGTTTAGTAGAAAACCCTTGATGTCAACCAAAAAGTCAACTGCAAAAAGTGTTTCGCTGTTTCCGGGTTTGGTGGAAAACCCTTGATTTCAACCAAAAAGTTAACTGCAAAAAGTGTTTTGCTGTTTCTGGGTTAGGTGGCAAACCCTTGATTTCAACCAAAAAGTTAACTGCAAAAAGTGTTTCGCTGTTTCTGGGTTAGGTGGCAAACCCTTGATTTCAACCAAAAAGTTAACTTCAAAAAGTGGTTCGCCGTTTCTGGGTTTGGTGGAAAACCCTTGATTTCAACCACAAAGTTAACTGCAAAAAGTAATTTTCACTTTTTCTGGGTTTAGTAGAAAACCCTTGATTTCAACCAAAAAGTTAACTGCAAAAAGTAATTTTCACTTTTTCTGGGTTTAGTAGAAAACCCTTGATTTCAACCAAAAAGTTAACTGCAAAAAGTAATTTTCACTTTTTCTGGGTTTAGTAGAAAACCCTTGAAATTTCAATTAACAAGAAGTTAACTGCAAAAAGTTCTTTTCACTTTTTTCTTGGTTTAGTAGAAAACCCTTGATGTCAACAAAAAGTCAACTGCATAAGTTGTTTCGCTGTTTCCGGTTTTGGTGGAAAACCCTTTGATTTCCAACCAAAAAGTGAACTGCAAAAATAGTGGTTTTTTGCTGTTTCTGGGTTAGGTGGCCAAACCCTTGATTCGGAGGGAAAAAAGTTTAACTGGTCATGTTGTTTTCGCCTGTTTCTGGGTTCTGCCTCCAAAACCCTTTGAATTGCAACCAAAAAGTTAACTCAAAAATGTTTTTCCGCCGTTTCGGTATGGTGGAAAACCCTTGATTTTTCAACCACAAAGTTAACTTTCAAAAAGTGTTTTCCGCTGTGTCCGGGTTTGGTGGAGAAACCCTTGAATTTCAACCAAAAAGTTAACTGCAAAAATAATTTTCACTTTTTCTGGGTTTAGTAGAAAACCCTTGATTTCAATTAACAAGTTAACTGCAAAAAGTTCTTTTCACTTTTTCTGGGTTTAGTAGAAAACCCTTGATGTCAACCAAAAAGTCAACTGCAAAAAGTGTTTCGCTGTTTCCGGGTTTGGTGGAAAACCCTTGATTTCAACCAAAAAGTTAACTGCAAAAAGTGTTTTGCTGTTTCTGGGTTAGGTGGCAAACCCTTGATTTCAACCAAAAAGTTAACTGCAAAAAGTGTTTCGCTGTTTCTGGGTTAGGTGGCAAACCCTTGATTTCAACCAAAAAGTTAACTTCAAAAAGTGGTTCGCCGTTTCTGGGTTTGGTGGAAAACCCTTGATTTCAACCACAAAGTTAACTTCAAAAAGTGTTTCGCTGTTTCCGGGTTTGGTGGAAAACCCTTGAATTCAACCAAACAGTTAACTGCAAAAATTGTTTCGCTGTTTCTGGGTTAGGTGGCAAACCCTTGATTTCAACCAAAAAGTTAACTGCAAAAAGTAATTTTCACTTTTTCTGGGTTTAGTAGAAAACCCTTGATGTCAACCAAAAAGTTAACTGCAAAAAGTGTTTCGCTGTTTCCGGGTTTGGTGGAAAACCCTTGATTTCAACCAAAAAGTTAACTGCCAAAAGTGTTTCGCTGTTTCTGGGTTAGGTGGCAAACCCTTGATTTCAACCAAAAAGTTAACTGCAAAAAGTTCTTTTCACTTTTTCTGGGTTTAGTGGAAAACCCTTGATGTCAACCAAAAAGTTAACTGCAAAACGTGTTTCGCTGTTTCTGGGTTAGGTGGCAAACCCTTGATTTCAACCAACCAGTTAACTTCAAAAAGTGTTTCGCTGTTTCCGGGTTTGGTGGAAAAACCCTTGATTTCAACCAAAAAGTTAACTGCAAAAAGTTATTTTCACTTTTTCTGGGTTTAGTAGAAAATTATTGATTTCAACCAAAAAGTTAACTGCAAAAAGTGTTTCGCTGTTTCTGCGTTTAGTGGAAAACCCTTGATTTTAACCAACAAGTTAACTTCAAAAAGTGTTTCGCTGTTTCCGGGTTTGGTGAAAAACCCTTGATTTCAACCAACAAGTTAACTGCAAAAAGTAATTTTCCCTTTTTCTGGGTTTAGTAGAAAACCCTTGATTTCAACCAAAAAGTTAACTGCAAAAAGTGCTTCGAGTGCTTCGCTGTTTCTGGGTTTGGTGGAAACCTTGATTTCAACCAAAAAGTTAACTGCAAAAAGTGTTTTGCTGTTTCTTGGTTTAGTGGAAAACCCTTGATTTCAACTAAAAAGTTAACTGCAAAAATTGTTTCGCTGTTTCTGGGTTTAGTAGAAAACCCTTGATTTCAACAAACAAGTTAACTGCAAAAAGTGTTTCGAGTGGTTCGCTGCTTCTGGGTTTGGTGGAAACCCTTGATTTCAACCAAAAAGTTAATTGCAAAAAGTTAGTTTCGCTGTTTCTGGGTTTAGTGGAAAACCCTTGATTTCAGCCAAAAAGTTAACTGCAAACAGTGTTTCGCTGTTTCTGGGTTTAGTGGAAAACCCTTGATTTCAACCAAAAAGTTAACTGCAAAAAGTGTTTCGCTGTTTCTGGGTTGTGGAAAACCCTTGATTTCAACCAAAAAGTTAACTGCAAAAAGTGCTTCGAGTGCTTCGCTGTTTCTGGGTTTGGTGGAAACCCTTGATTTCAACCAAAAAGTTAACTGCAAAAAGTGTTTCGCTGTTTCTGGGTTTGGTGGAAAACCCTTGATTTCAGCCAAAAAGTTAACTGCAAAAAGTGTTTCGCTGTTTCTGGGTGTAGTAGAAAACCCTTGATTTCAACCAAAAAGTTAACTGCAAAAAGACATTTTCACTTTTTCTGGGTTTAGTAGAAAACCCTTGATTTCAACCAAAAAGTTAACTGCAAAAAGTGTTTCGCTGTTTCTGGGTTTGGTGGAAACCCTTGATTTCATCCAAAAAGTTAACTGCAAAAAGTGTTTCGCTGTTTCTGGCTTTAGTAGAAAGCCCTTGATTTCAACCAAAAAGTTAACTGCAAAAAGTGTTTCGCTGTTTCTGGGTTTGGTGGAAAACCCTTGATTTCAACCAAAAAATTAACTGCAAAAAGTGCTTTGCTGTTTCTGGGTTTAGTGGAAAACCCTTGATGTCAACCAAAAAGTTAACAGCAAAAAGTGTTTCGCTGTTTCTGGGTTTAGTGGAAAACCCTTGATTTCAACCAAAAAATTAGCTGCAAAAAGTGTTCCGCTGTTTCTGGGTTTAGTAGAAAACCCTTGATGTCAACCAAAAAGTTAACTGCAAAAAGTGTTTCGCTGTTTCTGGGTTTCGTGGAAAACCCTTGATTTCAACCAAAAAGTTAACTGCAAAAAGTGTTTCGCTGTTTCTGGGTTAGGTGGCAAACCCTTGATTTCAACCAAAAAGTTAACTGCAAAAAGTGTTTCGCTGTTTCTGGGTTTAGTGGAAAACCCTTGATTTCAGCCAAAAAAATAACTGCAAAGAGTGTTTCGCTGTTTCTGGGTTTAGTGGAAAACCCTTGATTTCAACCAAAAAGTTAACTGCAAAAAGTGTTTCTCTGTTTCTGGGTTTAGTGGAAAACCCTTGATTTCAACCAACAAGTTAACTGCAAAAAGTGCTTCGCTGTTTCTGGGTTTAGTTGCAAACCCTTGATGTCAACCAAAAAGTTAACTGCAAAAAGTGTTTCGCTGTTTCTGGGTTAGGTGGCAAACCCGTGATTTCAGCCAAAAAGTTAACTGCAAAAAGTGTTTCGCTGTTTCTGGGTTTGGTGGAAAACCCTTGATTTCAGCCAAAAAGTTAACTGCAAAAAGTGTTTCGCTGTTTCTGGGTTTAGTGGAAAACCCTTGATTTCAACCAAAAAGTTAATTGCAAAAAGTGTTTCGCTGTTTCTGGGTTTGGTGGACAACCCTTGATTTCAGCCAAAAAGTTAACTGCAAAAAGTGTTTCTCTGTTTCTGGGTTTAGTGGAAAACCCTTGATTTCAACCAAAAAGTTAAAGTCCAAAGATCCAACCCAATAGCAGTGAAGGAAAGCAGTGCAACAGTTGCGCGAAGAACGCCTGCGCGGCCCCGGCCAGAACATCGAAACTGGTCAGCGTGAGAGCAGTACGCGTACACTTTCACAGGTCCAATCGTCGCGGCGCGTACTGCCGTGTTGGAAGCAGCATGCAGAGAACTTGCTCAAACACACTTGCTCAGAGCTTGCTGAGAGAACTTTGGGCAGCGCCACTTGCTCAAAGAACAGAATCAAATCATGCTCTTGTGTTGCGCGGTGAGGACGGGTTGTTGCATAATTATAACCTTGAAATCTATGATTTGTTCCTTTTGGTATTCCTACTATTTTTTGTTTAGTTGTTGAGCTGTTCTATGTAAAATACAATCAATTGAACCACAAACACGAATGCGTTTTTGTTTTGGTTTGTTTTTTTCTGCACATGGAAAAGCAAAAAAACACAACACAACAACGAGTTGCTGTTTGTTTTCCACTCCTGGCCGACATTATATATATATATATATACACAGTACACACATTCTGCACACACTTGGGTGCATGAGACGTGTTGCAAGCTCTTGTGGATATGTAGCTGGTGCTGGCTGGTGCAGGCAGCTGTGCAAAGCAGAGGAGAAGTGGCTTTCTAACAGCAGCGCTGCATTTCTTTCACAAGCTGCGCATGACTGGAAGCTCGGCCGATTCATGCGGCTGAGTCACATCTTCGACAGACTGGCTCGATCTGAAGACCTTCCATGCGGGGGTGGCGAATTCAAAGGGAAGTCAAAGGAAAAAACTGCACGTAAGCGGTTCCCGAATTTGAGGCGCCATGGTTCGTGCTGGGATTCTTTCATGGCAAACCACCGGACCCCAATGTACTCCCTAGGGTTTGGAAGGGGTTGCCAATACCCATAGATAGCATAAGGTTTTGCTGAGAAGCGCAGAGTATCATGTCACCAACTGTTGACTTCCCTGCTTGGTGGCTAGGGGAGTCAGTGTTAGAGATGTTCAGGAAACCGGCTCCAGGGGTAACCAAAAAACCGGCGGGTTGCCTTGGTGCTCGCTCCAAAAGGAATCCTCTCCAGTTTCAGGACCCGCTTTTTGGGACCTTGCTTCAAACCTGTTTCCCTTGGGCGGGTTGGTTTGAATGCTGTGACCCTTGCAACACACTTTTCAGCTTCCCTCCAATTGGTGCTTTGGTGGTGTTCCGCAAACATGTCCTATTTACCCTCCACAAGAGCCTCGGGTGCAAAACCAAATCCAAACCACCAATCCAAACCACCAAATAAGGTTAGCTTTCCACTGATTGGTGTTTTGGATTTGGATTTGAACCCCTGCTTCTTGATATGGGAAACCCCTCCCTGACCAAACCACCGAACCACCAAATCATCAATCAGCGGGAAGCAGATTGGTGAACAATTCCTTCCCAAGACCGATCGGCACAAAAATGCTTGACCCAGAACCATGCTTCAAGAACTGAGAAGGCGGATATCCGCAGCTAGCTATGGCTGGGATCCTCCCTTAACCTTCACTTTCCTGGGTTTTGAGTGTGGCCTCCCTCTCCGTCTCCGTCACCGTCGTCGTCTCCGTCTCCGTCGTCGTCTCCGTCTCCTTCTCCGTCGTCTCTGTGGTCTTCTCTCTCGGCGGCAAGCTGGTCGCCTGCCAAAATTTGGAGGGGACACGTTCTCTTTGGAGAAAAACTTCAAGACGCATGAGTCATAATGAAAGCCCGGTAATAAAGTGGTCTACCCAGAACCATGTAAAGGATTAAGAAGGCGGCCGCAGCTATTTATGGTTGGGATTGTCCGTCCATTACCAACCTTCATCTTTTCGGGTTCTGATTGTGGCTCAGGTGCTGAACTGGGCCGCCTGTTTTCTGATCCCCTGCTCAAAGTGACGAACTTTTAGTGGGTGAAATACGGAAACCCAGCCACCAAAGAAATAAAAACAACTAAAAACCGAAGAACAAAGATTTGCCGAGAACCGCCAAGTTGAAAAACCACCAACAAAAATGGGGAGGGTGTATGATGGAAACTTCGGGTCTGCTTCGCCTGGCCACCTTCTTCTACGATATTGTTGTTCTCTTTTTGTTGTTCGGTTCTTGAGTGCAAATAGACTCTACGTGTTCAGGCGCTTGGTTTGTAGGCACGAAACCCTTTGGAGGGAAATGCCCCCAACATGTTGCTTAAGAAGCCAACCAACGTTTGGGGAAACCAGCAAATGTTGCGAAACCGACCCTTCTCTGAAGAAACTGGCGCCCTGTGCCACAAACTCAGCCACCACAGCCAACCTTGCTCTCCGCACCTGGGACCCCAACCTTCCAGCGAAATCCCTACATCTCAGGCAAGCAACAAGAGTCACAATCAAAACCCGGTCATGAAATGGTCTACCCAGAACCAGGCTTCAAGAATTCAGAAGCCGGAAATATCCGCAGCGATTTCCGGTTGGGCTCGGCCTGCGGGGCCACGTCTTGCGCGTCCGCCTGGGCCTTGTACCAGTCGAAGACCTGCTGGAGCTTCTGAAGCTCCTCGCCTGCAAAATCCAAATCGGTTGGTTTTTCCCAGTGGACATCCGATTCAATCCAAGCACTATAGGTAGCCTAAAATGGGCGGATTAAATGGCTCGCCCTGGTGGAAGGCCTAGAACCGGTCCAGTTCCTGGTGGTTTAAGTTTGACCCATATTTGACTGGACACCGGAAATGGTGGACATCAAAATTCAGTGGTTTGAGCCATGTCCACAAGTCACTTTGAGGTGGTGCTAGCAAGCCTCTTCATCTTTATAGCCAACGTTGGTAGGTTTCACAAGTCATAAGGTTTATGATTGGCGCTCGCATGGACCTGGTTTCCCTTCAGTTTTCGAGTTTTCGTTGGAAGTTCCCTACCCTTTGAAAGGACGCAACTTGCTTTGGCAACATCAAATTGGTTCCAATGGAATCCCTGCCAAGAACTCTCCCCGGGGGGAAGGCCTAGTTGACTTTCCACGTATCAATTTTAAGAGTATGGGTGCGGCCACCCTAACGTAGATGCAGAAACCCAGCGAGGTTCAAAGAAAACATGTACCTCATTTGTTTTGAAGTGGTTGCAGTGGATCTGCTTTTGGGAGAAACTTGAAAATCTAAAATGTGTTGCAGGACGTTGGCCCAAAGCCTTAGGCTAACAAATGGTCCGCGAGTCGCTTGCCGTCACTTCGCGGGTTCCCGCCTGACAGGGAGCCCGCCGGCACAGTTGCCGCCGGCACAGTTGCCGCCGGCACAGTTGCCGCCGGCACAGTTGCCGCCGGCACAGAGCCCGCCGGCACAGAGCCCGCCGGAAGAGAGGCCGCCGGCACAGTTGTCGCTGGGACAAAGCCAGGGGGCACAGAGGCCGCCGGCACTGAGCCAGCCGGCAGAGAGGCCGCCGGCACAGAGCCAGCTGGCACAGAGGCCGCTGGCATGCTGGCTCCGAAAGGATCAGGACTGCCTCCCGCGAGCGGCATGCCGGCACGGGCGTGCCGACGTCGGCTTGAATTCTGTTCGGATCTTTGAAAGCCATAGGGTCCGATGAACAGGGCTATGGCTACCAAAGGCGACCAAGATGGATTCCGATGGTTCCAAATGGTTGCCGGGGAGGACACTGCTCCTCCCACAGGCAGAGTTGCCGCGAAGGCATGTCTCAAATAAGAAGACCTCATCGAGGTGCCAGGGCAATCCAACGCAATCCAATCTCTTGGAGGGGGGGCTGAAACTAATGGTTCACCCATCGCCAAAGCATTGACCTTGCCTACATTCACCTTAGCAACTATACAGCATACACAAAAAGCTCTTGCTACCTGGCCAAGTGGGGGGGTTGAGTTGGGGGCTGGGTACTCCGACATGGGACTTCGAAGAACGAACCCGCGCCTGCGGGCTCCTGTCATCGGGGACCAACAGGGAAGCGTGACCACTGAATGGCGAGCTGATCCAACAAGGCTTCAAAAAAGATATGTTCAATCAAGACTCGCATAAACGCCAGCTTTTCAACCAGCTTTTCAACGAACACTACTTTTTTCAAATTGCCCCCTTGTTCTGGTGGGCCTTGTCCTTGGTCGAGGCGCCTTGGAGTCTGCTGCCATGTGGCATGTTTCGCCATGCAACAACCTTCGAACCAAACCGATCGCTGTCCTTGCCCCGCCAGCTTGCGGCATAGGTGTCCTCGCAGTTCAGGAAGCCCCGCAAAATGTTGGACGTCATCTGTGCATCAACTGAACATGGGCCCTTTGGTGGCCGCTCTCTCAAAAAGGATGGCCCCGAAAAAACTTCATGGCGTATTCCCGAGCCGAAGACAACGCCGGGCAAGGGGCCAGCATGTGCAAATCCCTCGTGTTCTGCCAGGTCGAAGCCCACGCGCAGCGGAAACGGGGCATGGCTTCCGCTTCACCCCGGTCCTCTGGGAAGCGGCCTAAGATTGGTCCAGACTTCGGATCTCATGTTCAAAGCCCAGAAATCATCCAGTCTACGGCCTTAAAGTGTGCTTTGACAGGGACTTCAAAGGGAAACTCCCACTGCAGGTTCCCTCATGGCATTTGTTGAGGCCTTGACTTTCTTCGTAAGAGGTATAAGTCTCGCGCTTTTTTCAGTTGCAAGAGCTCCCCTGAGAAAAAGCTATGACTCCGAAACAGTATACTTCCATTTGCTTAAGCCCCCTGGAAAAAAGCAATAAATGTTGAGCAGTGATAGAGTCCCTTTAAAACCAACCGGGGCAAGCAAAACATATTCTTAGGCAAGTGGAAGTATAGCGGTGAACACGGCGAGGTGTTGGCTCGCTCTGAGACCGGTGCTAGAAGACCCGCCCCTGGGCATTCGCCAACCGCGCAAGGAGAAACGAAACTGAATGGTCAGATTCCCCCCGACCCGCCCAACAAAAAATTCGGGGCACAGGTTCTGATACCGCGCAACCAGTGGTCGTCCCCCTTGGTATGGTATTGGGGGGAGGCAGTGAGGGTTTCCAGCGGGGACCATCTTAGATCTCTGCTTTGAGGCGCGGGCGCAGGCTGCATGTTCGCCGGGATCTTCAGGGAGCTTTTTGGCATCCTGGGCTTCAAGGGGGCAGCTTCTGGCTGAGAATTCGCATGCAACAAATTTGTGCCAAGAGAGCCAGCGAGATGATCGGCCAAAAGCCGGCGCCATGAAACCAAAGCAAACGATGTTTACAAGGTTAGAAGAAATTGCATGGAAGACGGGGGAGAAAAAGGAAGAAAAAAAAGGAGCCTTGCAAACCCCAAAAAAAAGATGGACGCGCTGAAGCTGCACAGCGTCGGGGTCGAGAACACCGGCGCGGCAGGTGCTGTGGTGCTTGAGCGCGTCGTCTGGCGCCAGCTGATCGCTGCGCCGTCCTGCGGAATGATTTGGCCAGAGAACGGCACCAAGAAATATGGGGGTTGATCAATATTCCGTTCGGCCCCCAAATGACCATGGCTTCCTTATCCCATTTATTGGGGAGAGTCATCTTTTTTGGTGGTTTCCGTGATGGTTATCCCATGTAAAGGACCTGATCAACCCCCCATTGTGGTGCTTCTTGTTGAGGGTACCTTTTCTCAGGTTATTGAAAAGGAAACCACGAGAAAAACCAGCCGTTTCGGGGGGGGATTCTGAGAATCGTACTTCCTGTCAGATTCTTCTTTAGATATTCAGCAAACTATTTGGAGATGAGGGACGCATTTTGCCTGGGGTTTCTGCCCACCAACCATTTGCGAGAGCGCTCCGGCCCACCAAGACTCGTAGGCCTCTTCGTAGCTGTGTTTTGCGTGGGCCGTTTTGAAGGGACTGGACACCCCCACCCCCCCCACCCCACATTTCTTCGAAAGAAGCACAAAGCACCCGAGCGCCAAAAAAGGCGCTCTTCGGAAAGGTCCCCCCCCCCCCCACACACATTTCTTGAAAGAAATTCAGTCGAAAGGTTTGACCCCCCCCCAGATTTCGAAACAAAAAAAGCCGAACGGCGCCCGTTACACCCGGGGCTGGCCGCCGGTCCTCGGGGAAGCGGCCTGACAGAACACCCGATGCTTGTGGAACCCCCAGCCTGAGGTTCGTTCGGGAAGCCTAGAGAGGTCTAGGGAAGCCCAGAAAACAACTTGAACCCTGTGGGTAACAGTCCAGTCCATGTCACTTTGCAACTCTGGCAAAACCATGGATTTGTTGCTTTTCGTACAGGGGAATGGTCATCCGCAGGGCCTGGGTTTCCGGTAACCCAAAAAACCGGCTGAGGCAAGAGCTTGGAGGCGCCACCCTCGGCACACCGCCCGGATTTGTTTTCACGGCGTGACACGAGCCACATCATCAAAACCGATCGGTATTTCACATGACTCACAACCATGTAAAGAATTGTAACGAGTCGGCTGCACCCATTTATGGTTGTGAGCTCTGAGGAAAAAACACTTAATTTATTCGAATCGGTTTTGAGCAAGTGGCTTGCAGGCTTCAAGAACCCTGACCCATGGTCTCACTTCCTCAGGCCGTATGTTACAAACACCCTCCCCCCCCCCCGTGGCTTGCCCCTGCCCCTTCCCCCCATGTGAGTCCCAATCAAAACCTCGTATCAAAATGGTCGTAACCCCAGAACCATGCTTCAAGACTTAAGAATCCGGCCGCTATTTGTATTTGGGATTGTGCCTTGCTAACCTTCATCTACCCGAGTCGGTCTTCAGCGAGTGGCTCATGTCCTCCGCGAGACCCATGCGCCCTGCGGCCCATGCGGCCCATGCGGCGCTCGCGATATGAGGCGCCGGCACGGCCCGCATCTTCGCCGGAAGCTTCAGAGGAATCCTCGGGCTCCGCCAGATTTTTTTTCCCCGCGGACGCGGACGCGATTTCCGTCCCACGAAACGCGAAAAAACGTCAGAGAGCGCCGCCTCACGGATTTCCCTTTGAGCGAATCGAAAGCAAAAGGAGAAAACGACTAGCACGTCGTTTGATGGTATGTTTGAAGGTGAGGCCAGGCAAAGCTCTCCAGGACATGCAAACTACAGGCAAACCGCCCAGCAAACAGTTAGGTTCCTCGGTTTGGGCTGGAACCGGGCCCCGAACCCCATGGGCGTTTCAACACACAAATTCCTGACGTGGGCCATGGTCATTTCCCCAACAGCGATCCTTACTTCTGCGATTGATTCCCTCGAAAGAGTGCATGACCATGCTTGCCGGCCCCAGACCTTACTTAGCAAGATGTTTTGACACGTGGAACTTGGACAACCTCTGAACGTCCGAGTCAAGTGTCGGAGTTTTCGTGGTGGTGGATGCCATCGTTGTGGTCGCGGCCGTGGAAGTGGTCGAAGTGGAAGAGGTTGTTGTGGTCTTGGCCTGGCACAGGGCTCCTGCCACATGCAAGTCCCAATCTTCCTCTCAAAAGGCGATCTGTGCACCAAGCCATCTTGGTCGCTGAAGGGCATTTGTTTCCTTTGCAATCCCTGCAAGAGGGGTTTCAGGGGCGCATCAGTTTTCTTCTCCCATGAGGTATCGCAGTTCCATGACGCGTCTCATAAGTCTTGGCCCGTGTATACGCATATATATATATATAGATATGTATGTGTGTGTCTGGCATTTGGCCGTACTCCCCACCAAGAACCATCCAGCCAAAAGCAATCCAACAACTATCATTTCTGGCACCCTGCTTCCCACGAAAAATGATCAAGAAGTAGCAGATCTGGAACTAATTTGTTTTTTGGGAATGTTGCGCACCATTCCCCCAGATTGAAAGCCATGGTGGTGGTAGGATTGGCTTTGGCTTTTGGATTGTTGGTGTTTTGGTTCAGTGGAAATGTTGTGCAACGTTTCCCGAATGTTGCGCAACATGTTTGCCAATATTGGCAAACTGACTAAAAAGGACAACAAGAAAAGCGACAACACAACCCTCCCCTACACCTTGTTTTTTCGTGGCTGGAATACGTTGCAACATGCGCGACTCGTTTCAAACACTTGGTCTTGTTGCTTGAAATCAAGATTCCAAAGATATTGTTACTGTGCAATCTCGGATCTTGAGCCCAACCCCCAAAAAAAACGTTTATTTCTTTCACAGGCCAGCTTGAGGGGAAAAATGATATGCGCAGCCCTTTCTTTTGCGGGGAGTCAAGATTATCTCACACATGCTGAAAATACCGCATTGTGCTTTCTTTGCCAAGGAGCAAATCCATGTTTATGGGAACACTTTCTTGTGATTGGCTGGGTTCAGTTTGCGACGATTGCATGGACATAGACAAGGGCAACTCACCTTTCGAAATGGACGCTGATCCTAATTTCAACATGCAAACTCAATGGTTGTTCTTTGAATGCAGAAGGACATGCAGTTGCTTGCGGCTGAGTTTGGTTTGAACTTGAAACGTTCTTTTGATTGTGGCTTCTTCTCATATTTAGGAACAGGCTGCATTCTGGAAAACCGAACTGGCTTCGAAAAACAGTTCATCGCATACTACAAGTGGATAAGATTCAAGATTCAAGATGCTGGAGAAAGATGGCCCCATGTACCTCAAAGTGGCTCTACGGTCACGCTTTCCTCAAGATTCAAGATTCTGAAGAAACAATCTTGGAGGAATCTTGAATCTCAAAACAGAAAAAGCAATTTGGGGGGGTGGGGCATATAAGCATAGTCTACATATATATATACACATGCCAACCCCCGCCCCCCCCCCCCAAAAAAAAAAAAATGGTAAAAGTAGGGGGCCTGGGGGGAAGAGGGAGGAGTGTTGGGGTTATTGGGTCAAATGTTGTTATCCAACGTTTTAACACCCTTGTTTGATTTCTTCCTATATTTTGTTGTAGGGTGTTAGGGGTGGATTTTCTGGGGAGTAACATTTTGTTCATTTGAAAGAGTTAGCCCTTTTAGTAATTATCAAGTTCTGGGGTGTTTGGTGGTGCATTTGTTTTGATATATGTTTTGTTATTGACATTTTGTTATAGGTTAAAATTACAGTATAATGAAAGGTTATAAAAGTTTATACTGTTTAATCATATTATAATTAAATATTATGATTAAACCATGAAATCATTGTTTCTGTTATGTATAAATTTCAAATGTAATATGTTCTATAGTAATGATTTCTTCAACTATTTTTTCAATATAAAATTGTAATGACGCTCTACTTCTTATCTTCACCCCAAAAATATGTGTGATGATTACCCCTCAGTCAGGGTAAGGGCTACCCCCGAAATCTGGGCAAGGGTAAGGTTTATACTGAGAGAAGGGTAAGGTCTACCCCAAAAACGGGGTAAGGGGTACCCCAAAGCTGGGGTAAGGGGTAAGGGTTACCCCAGAATCGGGGTAATGGGGTAAGGTTTACCCCAAAATCGGGGTACACCACACCACCAACACCACCACCACCACCCCCTTTTCTCCCGCCGCTCCCCACATTTGCTCTGTCCTGCGGTTGGGAAGTCATCCTCGCTTACCTCTACAAGACTGACTTCTACTAGGTTCGACGGCGGATGGGATGAACTATTGTGTTTGAAGCCTTTGTTTTTTTCCTGTGTCCCTTCCCTAAAATAAACAAACAAATATGTCACTAATCAATTCAGAAGGGACTTTGTATAACTCATCTTGTTTATGTTTGATGTATCCTTCACCCCAATCTGACTTTGTACCCGATGGCAACCGTTGAGCAGTTTCTAAATGTTTCCCATTCCTAATTTTCCCACAATCCCTGTTACATAATGGTCTGGGTTTCCATGTTTCAATGTTAGTCCAAAGCCTTGTTCGCTTCCTTCTCCAGCTTCAGTTGGTTGTAGCGTAGTCTATTGTATTCCTGTTTCTTTTCACGGTTTTTTAGGTAATACTGGTGATAGTAATCTTTCATTTTCTCTGGGTTTGCTTCAACATACGCTTTGTGGTTTTGTAGTCGCTTGTCTTTGTTCTCGTAGTAATACTGTTTGTCTCTTTCTTTGTATGTCTCTATATGTGTTTCACGATGTTTCTTCTTTCGTTGATTGATTTTGTCTTTGTCTCTTTCATAGCGTTCTTTGTCGCGTGCTTTTATTGTATCAATATTTTTGAAATATCGCTGTTTGAACAAGTCCTTTTTATCTATGTAATATTCTTGTGTGTTTCTTCCTGCCTTTCTTTCATTTAGTTCTGCCTGCTGTTCAGCTATTATATCACCTTCTCTTTTTCGTAAAATTTTCCAAATGCTCAATGAAGAAATTGTCTATACCAAGTCTGCTCATTTCTTGATGTATCAGCATGTTTCCACAATGTTTAGCATCATGCCTATGCTTTGCCATCCGTTTGTGTAGTGTTTGTTTAGTGCTTCCAATGTATATTTTGTTGTTCAATGTGTTTTTGATGACATAGATTTGACCCTTGGTGATTTCTGCTTCTATGTTTTCCATAGTCTTGATTATTATAAGATACAATGTATTCTTTAACTATATTTGGTAAAGATTATGGAGAAAGTAATTCTAATAATTTCATATTATTAGAACTATTTAGATAATTATTTTATGGAATAATGCCCATATGGTAATGAAGTGAAAGCATCAATATAAAACCTTTTATTTTCAAAATTACTCAGAGATTGCTTAACTTGAGACATTGAGAATAACTGATGGTTTCGACTTCGAATAAAATTATATGTTATTTCATGCTTTTTGTATTGAAATAATGCTTCATGATAGTTTTGATATGACAGTTCTTTTTTCACCTTGTGTTTTACTACACCTTTTGACTTTTTATGCTCATCATCCTCACCGTGTATTGTAAAAGCATATGACTTTGGTTTGAGAGCTATGAATTTGGTAATTATCTTTGAAGAGCATTCGTCCTTAAACATTCCTAAGACCTTCTTATTAGTTTTGTCATGACATGGATGCTCAACAGGATAGTCGCTAAAATCCATGTGTTGCTTTATATCATTGAAATCCTTATAGACATCATCAGTCATTGTTTGAATTACATAACTGTCAGTATCGGTATAAACCAGTTTTATGTTTTCATTATACTTCTTTTTCAATACATCATAGTAAAACTGATACATATGTAATTTGCTTAAATCTAAAATGCTCATTCCCAGGAAAATCGGCTTATCCAATTTCAGCTTCGCTTTAGTTTTTTCAACTCCTACCAGATTTTCATTTATAAAAAATCTGTTTTTGAATGTTGGATTATTCACGCATTTTTCATATCTTACCTCATTATCAACTAATTCAAAATCCATATGGTTTCGTTTGTCTTCCATAGTTTTTCCGTACACCGCGTTATTCATTAAATTGAACAAATCTTTCTCAAAATCGCTTTTGGCTTCTTTCCTTTTACCAGTGTTGAAGTCAATCCACGGTTTCAACCATGCCCTCTGTTGAAACTTTATTATCCTATGGACTTTACCCATTTTCATTCCCATTTTCAAATAATACTGTAAAGTCTTGATATGAACCACATATTTTTCTTTATCCTTTAGATTTAATATTAACTTACTTGTTTTCTCGTCCTTGGGACTTTTACCGTCATAATATATTTTGAAGACTTGCTTTTGATAGTCGGAAAGCATATTCACATTTACATTCATTATTTCAGGCGCTAGTGGATAGTCGGAGTGGAAATCATGCAATGTTTCGGGATATTCCAAATCAACTTCCATAATATAACCGAACTCATCGCTTTCATTCCATTTTTCAACACTGGGCGTTTTCTTTGTCCACTTGATATTTTTTAGCGGTAACTTCTGGGACATTGCTAAGCCATACAAGTTATTAGCATCCAAGTAACTAATATAATTTGATGGCTTGTTCTCATCATATGCTTCCCCCATGTACTTATTATTTGCCACTGCTAATTTATGACTTACCTGACACATTCCTCCTCTCATTCCCTTTTCAACCAACTCAAACATTTCTTGGTCATGCAATTGTTCTATTTCAACACCAGTTTTTAGAAGCATCGCGTCCCATGCGAAATTTGGTAGCGTATAATAATGAGCGGGGTCTAAACCGTAGTATTCCATACACAAGTCTCTAAAGTTTTCAAATACATCGGTCAGTAGTAAAACATCAGTTCTTAAATACAAGTCGTGATACTGCCCGAGTGTTCTAATCCCGAAGTGCTTCCATACTTTCAGTGCCCTTTCATAATCTTTATCACTTACATGTTCTTCACTCAATTTACTGTAAAACGCTTCTTTCGGTGGTAAAGCCCTTTCCTTAAATCTTTCAAAATCATCAAAGTAGTCATAGGGATAAATACCCTTATCGGTCAATAAATCAAATCTTCATCGGTTTTAACATACGGGTTTCTAACGCTGTATCTGAAATTGTTCTTCCAGTTCTCACGCTTTTTATCATCCTCATATTTACTCAACTTCACCAACTTATCCAACGAAGACGATAAGAAACTGAAACTGTCCTTGAAACAAAGATTTTTAAAACCAAAGGTTGTAAACTTTTCGCTGTTCTGAGCGATACATTCTATTTTAGAATTCTTGTTCAGTTCGTGAGCCTTGTTGATGATTAAGTGGGCATCATAGTTTTTAAGGTTATGAAGAAACACTGGGATTTTATAATATCTCATACTAAAACCAAGATTACAATCATCGTGGGCGCATCCTCTGTAAGCTCCAGTAAAGTGACAATGGTCACGAACCTTCCTTCTTGAAGGAAGGGAAGTCTCGTGAGCCTCTGGCGAGGCGTCTCGAACCTTCTTGTCCTCAGGTTTAAAATCATTTCCACAGATAAAGCAAGTAGTAGCATTTTCAAAATCTTCCTTGTCCTTTTCAGTCATGAGTATCTCTTTTACTTCCTTCATCCTACTAATAATATCTTCTCTGACTTCATTGATTTTTTCAACAAACTTATCCATACAATCTTCACCTCTGTATAAGTAAGGCTCACTACTTCCGGTTATAGCATTGACTACATTAATCATAAAACCACACGGACGATGATTTTGATATGATGTAGTTTTAGCTTTTGCCGATTTGCTTTTAACATCAATAGGCACAGTTAAACATTCAAAGTCGGCATAGATTACGAATGGAGCTTTAAGTTTCTTGAAATGGTTTTTGAATGCTATTGTTTCACCTGCTTCTGGCATTTCTATTTTTTGACCCTCAACTGCTAGACATCCTTGTTCTTCGTGTTTCTTTAAAAGTTCTTCTGTCTTGAAACCATGTGAGCAGGTTCTACAGTGACACTTCTTCGCCTTCATCTTGTTAGTCTGACTACTCATTAACTTATCGTAATTTTTGATATAAGCGTAATGCGATTTAATATCATCAGTCAATTTAATCAAATCGATTTTGTGTTGCGCTTGTGGGTTGTTGCTTCTTTTGTATAATAAAATCGTTTTACTATTCGTATCGGGGTTTATGTAATAAACATTGACCGATATGTGTTTGTTCTGTTCTTCAAATAGTTCAATCTCATCATTACCTACTGGAAAGTCTATTCCGTCCCATTTGATAAATTTGTCATCTACATATTTCTTATAATGATACATGTCGCAGGGATGGTCTTTTTTGAATAACTCATAAAATCCACATTGAACGGAATATTTAAAACATAAGTCGTCCTCATTTTTAATATTAATACAAGCCTTTTTGTTTGCCACCCAGTCGGGCAATGGAATAAAGGATGAACCACGGGTAGGATTGTACCTATCATAACTGATGACTAACTTTTCAACTTGACCAAGAACCAATCCCGACTGAATGTATTCGGTTATTTCAATTTGTGTCTCAATGTCGTGCCCAATGTTGTTTAAGACGGTGTTCAACTCGTCGGGATTATGAATATTGTATCTTCTGCTTCTTAACCGCCTTTGAATAAGTTCGTTGTCGGGATTTTTGAATGATAAATCGGTTTCCACGATTATTTTCATGTTCGGGTTTCTGTTCAGGAATTCGGCCAGTCGTTGCTTCTGGTATTTTAAGTAGGATAAACCTTTCAACCCCTTTAATCTTATATCACTTACCGAGTAGGTGTTGGCGTATCCCTTGAACGCTTGTTGCTCGTCTGTGATTTTGGACTTGAATCGCTTGACATAATCCTGTAAGGGTCTACCTCTCGTTAGTTTTAGATAATTAGCACCTTTCATTAAAAGGCCATGCTTTCTATATCCGTCACTCCTCGCCACTTCCTTGAGTTTCGTGTTCAATACGTTTGAAACTGGTTTGTTCTTAGCATATCTGTAGGTCTTATCGCCTATTTTGAGTTTTTGTGTTTGCCTCCCTTCTTTTTGTATTAGTTCGCCTTGTTGGCTGTTTAAAATGAAATCTATGATATTTTTCTGACATGGTAACCATAATACTATACTCTATATAATATAAGGTATTTTCTCTTTAAGTAGTTTTTCGGGCTGGGGTTGACTGTTGGAGAAAATGGGTTTCGGGTTGAGAATGAACGCATTAATCTCATTAAGTGTTTTTAATAAGATGAATGATTATTATTTTTTCATAATGTGCATTGTCGCGAAGCTTGCGAACAAATTTTAGATTTCTTGTGTTTAGATAAATTTGATTTGCTTGATATCGTCCTTCCGCAGTCCTCGCAAGTGTAAGACTGTTTTAGGTTTTTGTTGTAGTAATTCTGGTGGTAGTTCTTCTGGTCGTCCCTCCACCTCACGGGTTGCTCATTGCCATCGCTCGAAGTCTGGTTCTGTTCGCTTATCATCTGTAAGACGAAGTCGTTTTCTGCTTTCATCAGTTCAACCATCATATCAAATTCATCATTCGTTATTCTCTGTTTACTATTACCGTTAATAAAAAGTCCTGTCATTTTACTATATTAGGGCGTTTTGTCTTTAAGTAGTTTTTATTTTTCTTCTTGCCTCGGCTACTTTTTGTATTTATGCTTTCTGGGCTTCTGCTCCTGCTTCTTGTTTCCATTTGTTCCCTCGTCCATTCACTACCTCTTGCTATTTCTTGGGGTGAGTTGCTCCTGCTTCTTGTTTCTAATTGTCTTCTGTTCATTTGATTACCTCTTGCTCTTTCTTCTGGTGAGTGACGCTCGGACGAGCCTCGCACGCTCAGCGAGCGACTTCTGCTTCTTGCTTCTACCTGACGTCTTGACCAGAATGATGCCCTTGGTTGTTCTTCTTCCTGTTCCCTTGATTGTTCTGATGGTGT
Source organism: Effrenium voratum (assembly GCA_963377175.1). NCBI lineage: Eukaryota > Dinophyceae > Suessiales > Symbiodiniaceae > Effrenium > Effrenium voratum. Next base: position 77,775 of record CAUJNA010001245.1, on the reverse strand, counting down.
GGATGTCTTCTTGTCACGTTTGAATAGTTCAAATACGCTCTTGTCTTCTCCACCTAAAAATATGTTTCTTAACGATTTTATTTCTCGGCTTTCCTCTTTCTTATCTTTTTCGGTTGATGCTGATGACGATGATGATGTTAAATGAAGACTTTGTAAATCTTCCTGCTTTTCATCTTTTGGTTCATCTTTTGGTTCATCTTTTGGTTCATCTTTTGGTCCTGAAGTTGCATTACTATAAATTTCATCAGCAAAATCTTTTGCTATATATCGTGTTGTTTGTGCGTCTGCCTCGTTGTTTTCATATAACTGTGATGTTGGCGCTACTTCATCAAACATATCAGGGAACAATTCATGATGAAGAACTTGTTCATCAGTTTGAACCCTAGCATTCAACCGTAGTCTCCTATCGTATTTTGAAAGGTCAAAATCGTCAAAATCTATATTGTTGATTGACAAGTCAATTACCTGTCTTTCGGGGATGATTTCAATTTTTAATCTGTGCGTCATCGCTTCCTTTAGCATTTCTTCAAAAGTAGGGCGTCGGCGTAATCCATAATATTTATTAGTCATATTAAATATTATATATTTTATTAAACTTCCGCAGGTATTTCTTTAACTGAACCATCCATCACGGTTGGACTATCTTCTTTTTCCTTAGGTCGTGGGTGGAAAACTGAGTAATACACTTTATCATTGTAAAACCTTACTAATTTCAATCTGTGTTCCTTCTTGATAAAATCACCATCGCTATTAATTAAAGCATTATATAACTCAGTGAATTCTTCATGAACACTGTCTTTAATCTTTCTAAATCCTTTCAGTTTGTCCATGACTTTTTTCATCTCTTCTGGTCTGCTTGCAAGATAAGCGGGTGTTAGTTCAGACGCTCTTTTCTTAAACTCGTTGTAACCATAAGCGTCTTCTGCTTTTGATTCTACTTCAACAACTGGGTCGTCTTCTCGTTCATCTTCTTCTTCGCCTTCCTCTAATGGTTCTAATTCTGGCATTTCATCAGCGGACACCATTGAATGAACTTCTACACCGGCAGGATATGAACTCTTCGATACAGCACTTGCCATTTCTTCGTGTTGTTGTCTCCAAAGTCTCATTCTTTCAGCAAGTTCTTCTTTCTGTTTCTGTGCTTCCGTTAGTCCTTCTTGAATGAAAGACTGGTGTTGTTTCAGTGTGTCAGCAAGTTTCAGTTCGTCATTAAGTTTAGCTCTTACTCTGTCAGCGTCCGACATTGCTCCTTTCATAACTTCTCCTCTCCGGTCTAGTTCTTGTTTCTTTTGAATGTCTAAGGCGTCCTTATTATCAAACTGACTACCGTATTGGTTTAATCTGTATCTTGTCGCTTTTCTGTCTATCACATTTTCAATTGATGGACGGTTCTCATCTCCTACTAAGGTTTCTTTCAATAATTCATCATAAGAAGGTCTCAAATGTAATTGTGATTTCAATGACCCTACTTTTACCGGTCCTACTGTATTCAATCTATTAATTGATTTAATCATAGTATATTAATTATTTAGAAAAATAAATTAATCAGAGATATTCTTAATCATTTCTTCTAAATGCTTCTTTCTTACAGTTAGTTGTTCCTTTGTTTGTATTCCGTCTGGTGACCGTGCGTTGTCTAATATGTTTCTTATTCTGTCTAATTCCTTTCTGTAACTTTCGGTTCTGTTGCTTTCAGCTAAATCATTTCTATATTTTATTAATGCTCCCTGTGATTGTCTCGCTTCCAGCGTTTCCTTCAACTGCTTAAAATAATTCATTCTTGAAGCAACACCCCATAAACCTGAAACATTATAATGACGTTCTACTTGTGGCGCCCTTTTAAATTCTACATTTCTATGACTTCTCATAAGCATGATTAATATATAATATAATTAGATTATTATTTAAAACATTGATGAAGATAATTTGTTTATTTTTTCTTGTTTATCTTGTTTTTTCTTTTGTTTAAGTTCTTCATAATGTTGGCTTAATAGTTCTGTTGCCGTGGGTTTCTTAATAGTTTCTTTAATCACTTCTTGTTTAATCTCATTCTTAATTTCTTCTTTTACTTCTGGTTGTATCTTTCTAATATTCTTTTGTGGATTGACTGGGAGCATCTCGGTTTTTGCCCCTTTACAATTTTTAGGATGTGAGTGTCTCAAACTTTTCAATGTCATCTTTTTAGAGCATTGTTCACATTCTACTAATTCAACTTCTTTTTTAGTTCTTGGTAATGCTTTTGCTTTCGCTTTTGGTTCAGGAATGGCTTCTTCTGGTTCTTCATTAACTGTTTCATTTTGTTCAACGACTTCATTATTAACAGGTGCTTCTTCTGTTTTAGTTTCATTATTAACATCTACTACCTCAATACTTGACATATAATATATTCTATATATTTTCTATATGGAAAAATTAAAGAATATATTTAAATAATATCGCTTTTCACAAACAATAATGACAGGGATACATTTACCCCATTTAAATTAATTTCATTTCCTAATGAATTACTAATCCAAAAATCTAATTGTTTAAAGCTTCTACTTGATACATCCAAGTAATCCAGAGGGTTTAATTCCGAATCAAAGACAATTCCCGCGTGTGGTGCTGTGACTGGTACTTTCTTAACAACTGTGCTATCGCCGGTTCTTAAATTTACTTGATTATAATTAGACAGTTGAGAAGAATGAATATAAATATTTCTAATGGGTTGAAGATTAACGAAACCAGAAACATAAGGATTATTATATTGATAAACTACCATTTGATAATTTCCTAAAACTTCATTAACAGATTGTAAGTTATTAGCATCAAAAGTTCCATTCCATATATAATCTGCATATGTTAGTTTCATTTGTTCATCAGTTAACACAGCGAACTTTCTATCGGCATAGTTTGAATAAATTGTTATTTTATTAGTTTTCACACTGTAAGTAACTTCATAAGTATTTGAGAAATTAGTATTATCTACAACACCATTTATTTTTGACTTTAATTCTGTCGCTAGTTCTGTGCCAGTATATACTCCTTCGTCCAATTGTAACGCTAAATAATGGACATTTGTGTTATCTTCATCTGGAACTAGTGGAGAAGAATACAAGTATAATATATTATTTAATCCTGACTGAATTGAATACCACGAGTTAGGTAATGTTACTTCGTGAATGTAGCAATGAACTCAATCTTGCCCGCCCGAAGGTGTCCTTGTATTCCTCGACTTCAAGAAAATACGTTGTCCCCAATTGGGCCACCCAGCTTGTCCTTTTGCAAACGGACAATCATGTCTTATGTCTTCTGCTCCAGTTCCAGGCACCCTTTTAAAAAGGTGGATGAGCATCCCTGTTATCCCCAAGCGTCTGGAATGCATGGCGAAATGGGGGACTCCTATCTTTTGGTACGAATTGAAAAGAAACCACCAGAATAGTCACCTCTCCTCTGTTGAAACAAGCCCACATCGGTCGCCCATCTTCGTCCTCCGGGTAAGCCAAAGAGTCGTCATAGAGCATGTTGAACTTCCAGGAAGCCACCTCACAGCACCGCAACGGTTTTCTTGGACGATCCCGCCAACCAGCTTCAGACAAAGGGCTTGGGGTTAATTACAGTTAAAACGGTCAACTCTAGATGAAAGCGACCACCCGCTTGACCACTGGTCGGTAGACTAAATAAAGAACGACTAAAGGACCAACCAAAAAAACGATTGCTTCAGCGCTTTACGTGTCTTCTTCGATGTGTGTCTTGCAACTGGCTAATATCTCTCGGAAACTCTGTTCTGGGTATCGCCGCAATCCTGAGTCCCACCGCCCTCCTCGCACGCTGGGGGCTCGGACGACTTCGCCCCGATCAGTGACCACCCCCATGCGCAGCCAGAGTGCCTCAGATCGCGCAACCGTCCTGTCGCAAAAGCAACCCAGTCACACATGAGGAGCGCATATTCAACCAGCAGAGCTCGGTCAAAGCATAATCTTCCCTGTCAAAAACCAACGTTCTTTTTCTCTTGCAGGTTTGCGAAGCTGCCACGAGGACATGCCCTACTGTAACCTGTTCAACGGGCGCGTCGGGATGGAACTCACTTGGTTCCCCCCAAGCGTGGCGCCGCAACGTTCTTTGGCCAACGAAATAGAAACTGTGTTGACGAAAAATGAAAGCAACTGGTAGCTTTCACAGGTCGGGTACGCTGGGCGCCCGGCTGGCGACAAAGCCACATTCCAGGCCACACGCAGGTAGTCAAAGTCACAAGGATCTGGCGGGCTCAAAACAAGGATCACAAGCAATAGCCCGGACGCAGGTACATTTGCAAATCACGCGAGCCTGCGTCACCTTTCAAGGGAAAATTTGACCCCCTGTGGTTTTGACCTTCTCTGAAATCGGAAGCGAAGAACACCCCTTTGCCCCAACTCCTTCAGCTGGGCGCGTGAAAGTTGCCACTAAGCACGAAACGACCTGTCAAGGGCGGCGCGGAGTCCTGCCTGCGGCGCGCAACGGCAAAGCTGCAGAGCAGTCGGGCATCGCCGCCTGGCAGAAGGCGTCGTCTCCTCCCAGCTGGAAGGTAATTTTGGCAAGTTTGTTGAACGTCACCCGTCTGTCACGCGACCTGTTTTAGAGACCCGGCCCACCGTCTCCCCAGCACTGCGTGCCTCAAGCGTGACTCGCCTGCGGCAAAGCGCGGCCTCACCCAGGTGCCGCCTAAGCATGCAAAATAACGGAAATGAGGACATGAGCACTTCATGCATTTTTGAGGGAAGGCCTGGGATTGAAGTCCGGCACCTGATTGGGGATGGCTCCTCACAACCTGGAAGCTGGCATCTTGAGCGTCCCAGCATCTCGCTCCGTTGTCTGTTTGTAATGTTTCCGGCAATTCAACTTTGAAATTTGATGATGTACCGCTAATTCTATGAGCGCTGTCAATATAAACTTTTTTATATGTAAGCATTATTAATTAATTGAGAAATTAATTTATAACTTTAAATATATGATTAATAATAAAAAGTTAATTTATGAAATGAAGCATGGGAAAATTAAACATTATCAACCTGATAAGAAAACAACTAAAATAACTAATGTTATGAAACAAACTGACAAAATATTAAATAGTTATTATCCTAATTCAAATTTAACTGATGCACAAGGGTTGAGTAGAGCATATAGCAATGGTAAAGGTTTTTATATTGATGGTGATAAAATGTATGTAAGCGGAACATTTGGAAAAGGAACTTTTGGAGGTGCTATTAATGACATTCTGGCAGATGTAGGACTTCCCTTTAAAATGACTAAATATTCACAACGATATAAAGACACATCAACAGCATTGGATGAAAACAATGAAGTTAAACATCTTATAACACATAGTCTCGGTTCAAGTGTAGGGGCACAGATAACAAAAGATTACCCTGAAAGAGAATTAACTTTAACCACTTATGGAGCGCCGTTTATATCACGAAGGTCTAAAATTACCGATGATTACATTAATTTTAGAAGTATCTTAGACCCTGTCAGTATTGCTGACCGTGGTGCTATAACTGTTTATACTGGTTCATTAAATCCATATACTAACCATGATTACATAACTGGATACGGAGACCAAGGTAAAGATGTTTCAAGAAGCAATGAACCGGTAAAGGAGATAATATAGTTAAATAAGTACTTGAATATATAACCATATAATATTATATATGTATAATCAGTTACATGAAAACTTGACAGAAAGTGAAACAAAATATAAACCATCAACACTTGTAGAAAGATTAAGGGATTTAAATAGAGATAATAAACGAACACATGTAAAATGTCAGTGTGGGTGTTTCATTATTCGGAGTGTCAGAGTTAGACCTGACTATATTGATTATAACTGGATTATTTCATTTTATAATATGTTCATACCAAAATATAAAAGGGTTATGTTCTCATCAATGACAACACTAACAATTGTAATCATACTCAATCAGACCTTGATGAAATAGTAAAAAGAAAAAACGCAAAACTATTTTCATATTATTATTATGATACAACATAAGAAATATGACAATGAAACAACGGATGATATGATTAAGAATGAAAATAAAAAGTATAAGAAAAGTACATATGAAGAAATTAGAGAATTAGTAATGGAGAAAGAAAAAGGGAATAATCCAGTTGAAGATAAGATTAAGAAAAAGAAAATGAAAATATTTAAAAATAATAACTCTAATCAAAAGGATTACACTAAATTATTTAATTTAGTTTAGTTTAAATTATTTCTAAATTAAATTATATATAGCAATGGAAACTTTTAGTGCTGAAGATATTCTAATTGACAACCTCTCATTCAAGTTAAATAAAGGTGCAAGTTATATCAACGACCGTCGTTCAGTCTCGTTTTTCCCTTCTGGAAGTAATATCTACACCCCTTCATCTGGTCAACGTGTGTTGAAAATAGCTTTAAATGCTGAAGATAATACTTGGCTTGACCCGCAGAGTGTAATGGTTTATTTCACCGTTGAAAACACTGACCCGTCAGACAATAAACGCTTACGTCCTCTGTCTCCTGCTTATTCCTTTTTTAGAAGAGCAAGACTAATTGCTGGTAATCAACTTGTTGAAGACATTGATTATTACAACCGAAATCATCACATGATGAGTTGCTTGATGTCAAAAGGAGCAAGAGACAATGAAGACGCCCAGAGTTTTGGTTATAGATATGATGATGATTTAAACACACGTCGTGCAGTTCCTGCATCGGGTCATATTGGTCCTGCATATGACGCTTACACAATTCCAGGCTTTAACAGAAAAATGGTTGTAGGATTTAAACCGATGCTTGGTTTATTCAATCAATTTAAGTATATCCCGTTAAAAGCGTGTCCTCTTGTTTTAGAACTTGAATTAGTTTCAAATTTTACCGATTGTGTTGTTACAGCGGGTGGGTCGAGGTTTCCAGCGAGTGGCAACACAGACACAAGCCTTCATACAAATGAGCAGTTCTCAATTAGTAACGCATTCCTTCAAACTGATTTGGTAAGCTTGGACAACGACCTTCATAATAAATATGTTGCACACCTACTTGATGGGAAAGAATTACCTATTACTTATAATACTTATATTTGTCAATCTAATCAAGTTCCCGATGGTTCGTCGTCAATTAACACTACTGTTGTTCGTTCAGTGTCAAAACTCGCTGCCGCGTTCATCTCTTTCAGTAAAAGCGCAGTAGGCGATACCCACGTTATGAAAGAATACAACAATTTCTATCATCCTATGTATTATTTGAATTATCAAGAAAGTGGATACTACAATTCCGACCTTGATTTAGAATTTCAACTTCAATTAGGTTCAAAACTATATCCTGAGTATCCATGTCGTTCATTAACACAAGCATTCTATTATTTACGAAAGGCATTAAATTTACCATTGTTCCATCAACACCATTTATCGATGAAAATATTCTGCTTATCGTGTTGATAAGTTTATCTTTGCTATGGATTTCGAAAAGGTTCCCGATAGTTCACAAACTGGAATTAACACGAAAGCTGGGCAACAACTTCTAATTCGTTGCAAACCTATTGGAAATATGGTAACAGCAAATATGCCAGATACAATATATATAACGTTAGTGAGTGAACAAATATTATCCATACGCGATGCGGGCGTACAGATTTTAGATTAAGAATAAGTAAAAATGATAACATTAAAATAAATAAATATTATCATTTTCTACTATTAATATATAATGCCTTCAATAAATTTAACAAACTTTGAGAATGTTGTAGCGCACACAATTAGCGAAATCAATTCTACAAGCGGGGTAACAAACATTAGAAACATATACGCTAATCAATCAGATATAATTGATTTACTCAACAACAAAGCAGACCAAGTAGATACTTACACAAAAGCACAGATTGACGCTAATTTTTATGATATAACTCAATCATACAATAAGACGGAAGTTAATGTATTATCAAATAATATTAGTTCAAATACATTTTTAATAGGTAATCTGACAATAACTTCAAATACAAATTTTAATAATATTTCATCAAATACAAATTTAATAAGTAATTTAAATTCTACTATGACAACTAATTTTAATAATATTAGTTCTAATTCTAACTTAATTAATACAAATATTAATAATATTTCATCTAATACACATTTAAAAAAATGAATTCTACTATAACAACTAATTTTAATAATATTAGTTCTAATTCTAATTTAATAACAGGATTAAATAGTATAGTACATTCACATATTTCAGCAATATCAGATTTACAGAATGGAGGTTCACTTAATGAAGCAGATTATGATAATAAAATAACAACTAATAATTTATTATCAAATAAGTTAAATACATCAATATTAAATAATACATTAATACATAATATAACAACTACTGCAACTTTCAAAATAGCAGAATTTGGAAATTATAATAATTTCTTTGAAATGTATAATAATTATTTTGATAGTTATGCTTATGGAAATTTAAGTGGAGCAACTATGTTTTTGCATCAAAGAGGTTTTGGAGATGTAGAAATTAATAATTCTTCAACGTTTCAAAATGATAAAATAATATTAAATCATAATACTACAATATTAAGTAATTTACAAGTATCTGGTTTATTTTCGTGTTCGTCAATTTTAGATAAAGTAGGTTCTGACGCTAGATATGTTTTACAAACAGATGGATTAAGTGGATTAATAACAGGAAATACACAAATACAATTAATTCAATACTTACAAATGACAGCGCGCAAGATACAACAATAAGTCAAAAATTAGACAAAGTTAATACAACTGCACAAACAGTAAACTCTCCATTAATACTTAGTTTAACAGATAATACTAATCCAATTTTTAGAATTCAAGATGCTGTAAGTAATCAACGTTTAGAATTTAAAAGAGGTTGTCAGTTGGACTCTTATCAAGGACTAACAGGTGCTACTCCTTATAGATTATGGTTAGGATGGAATACAGGAGATGTTATTATTGGAAGACCTAATAATGCTTCAAGAATTACGATTAACGGTAATGTTCATACTTCGTATAATTTTGCTCAAGCACACGGAACATCATATTTCGAAGGTGCTGTTTATATGAAAGGAAATTTATTTACAAATAATGATTTTTCAACAGATATTAAAACAAAAATAGATAATATCAATACTTCAATAAATGGATTAGAACCATATTTAGAAACATATACACCAGATGCAATAGAAGGTTTTTATATACATCATCCTAATTTTGTAGCGTGTAGTGTAGGAGATATAACTAATGCTTCTAACCAATATTTTATGGCTGATGGGCTTGTAGGAAAAACATTTTTTAGTAAACCTATAGATGTGTTAGGTAATATTTATACGAATGCTGATGTTAATTGTGATAATGTTAATATTGATACTGATGGTAAATTAACAATTGATACAAACTGTGAATTATATAGATATGTTAGTGCTTTTTCATCTTTTGATATGAGAAATACCGATTCTAATTCTTCAATTAGATTTATTTGTGGAGACCCCGCTGTTCAGTCTAACATAGTTGGGGCAGTTAATATTACTAGTGGATGGACTTTTAATACTGCTACTGCTGATTTTATGGGTAATTTATTTGCTGATGATGTTTATATTAAAACTAATGGAGCATTAAGAAGCAATCATTTAGCACCTAACGGAGGAACATTAATAACCGTTGATACTAACTTAGCAGTTCAAAATGCATATTTAGCAACTAATACCATTCAATCATTCGATTTAACAACGGTTTCATTTTTGAATAATATTTCAATGACTACTGGAACTGATATTAAAATGGGAACATCGGAAATATCGACCTATCACGATGGAACTAATCTATCAACATTTGATATAATATTTAAAACATCAAATACTGCATTCAGAATAGCAGATAGTTCAACTACACCTTCAGTTTTATTATCTATTGATAAGACATTTGGAACAACAGTAAATACTGAAAGTTTTACAAATAATGCTCCATCAACTTTTAATGAAAATGTAACAGTTGTTAATACAAAAACATTATTTGTTAATGATATTCAAGATGCTTCAGGTGATGCTATTGATATTACTGCTGGAACTGTAACTATAAATGGAAGTCTAATAGATAATTCTGATGCAAGATTAAAATATGATGTAGATTTACTTAAAAGTAATTGTATTAGTATGATTAAGAAATTCAAACCTAAAAAATTCAAAAGAAAAGATAGAGACGATAAGGATGCAATCCACATCGGTTACATTGCTGATGATTTATTAAAAGCAGTTCCAAAAGAAATTAGTAATGTAGTTCATAGCAGTCGCGAATATTTAGGCATTGAATATACAAAAGTACCAATATTATTACATAAAGCTTTACTTGAAGTAATAGATAAGGTTGAAAAATTAGAAAAAGAAATTAAGGAATTGAAAAAAGAAAATTCTAAATAATAATATATAATGGGTAATTCAAATAGTAATGTTGAAACTTCAAGTATTGACAAAATCAATGATATTGATGTAGAACAATTAGATTTAAGTAATATTGACAAGTTACAGTTGAAAGCAATTAAGCAAATGAGTGGAAGATTAGAAAAACTGGAGAAAGTAAAATGTGACAAACTAATATATAAATTACCAGCGTTGAATTTGTGTAGTTATAGTTTGTTCTGAATTAATAATATTAAACGTTATTAACATTATTAATTAAAAAATATGAACAAAATTTACTAATAAAACTTTGTCTTTCATCATTGATGACTTTAATAGTTATTTTTTTCACTTGTAATGAAATAAAATTAACCATATTACGGCTATACACTAAATTAATTTCATAAAGGTCGTTATTAAGAAAATAATAAATATCAAATAAATTATTTGATGTTAAAGTACGATTACGAACATGATTCAAACAAGTAAATGAGGTAGATGTAGCAAATATATCATATTCAATTAATAATTTTAATGGTTTATGTTTTTGATGTAATTTATCTAACTCACTTAAGTTAAAAATATATGATATGCCGTTATTGATAATATTTTTCATATTGATATTATCAATTTCAAAATATTGTGTATTCTTTAATTTGTAAGACTTATACACTGGTTTAAATTTATTAATATAATTTTAATAATATTATTATTTTTTATTTTTAATAATCTAACATCACCTAAATTATAAGATAATACAAGGTTTTTAATGTCTAATGGTAAATCATAAAATATCATATAATATTAATATATTTATTTATTTAATTGGTAATTTAATTATGTATTTAATTACTAATTTCAGGTGGTTCTTCTGGTTGTTTCTTTTTGTTGTAATAATATTCTCTACTCTTTTGATTTCTTTGTTCTTTGTTATTATGATGATGCTCTCTATCTTTTTGCCTTCGTTCTTCCAAATTATTTGGGCGATACTCTCTACTCTTTTGATTGTATATTTCTTTATTCTCATTATAACGTAATCTGTTCTTCTCATTAATTTTATCTTTATTATTGATGTAATATACTTGCTTTCGTTCTTTAATCTTCTCTTTGTTAGTTTCCCTATATTCTTTTCTTTGTTGAATTATATACTCCTTGTTGTTCTCTCTCCATTCTTTGTTTTTCAATGCTAATTCTTCCTTATGCTTATTCCTGTATTCTTTTTTGGCTTCTCTTATTCTATCAGCATTAGTAGCGTTATACTCTTTTGCCCTTTGCTTGATATAATCCTTATTATTTTCTAAATATTCCTTTTTATATTCTTTCAACTCCTCATCTGTTCTAAATGGACGAGCTTTGTTTAATGTTGCGTTTAGTTCTTCTATATATTCCCTCTCACGCTTCAAAGCCATTAGTCTATTTTCACATGCTTCAGTGTTTATCAATATCATATCAAAATTTTCCCAATCACCATTTTGACGAATAAATTTGTATAATGGCTTATCATAATGTGTTTTGTCATTTTCATTGTAACAGGTTCTTTTATGAGCCGACTTTCTGTTTTTGAAGTTTATTGTATGACCCACATAGCAGTCTTTGATATTTAAATCATTACATACTATTTTATAAAAATGTGTTTTGGTGTAATTCATTTCTTTTCGTGGCATTATAAAGTCCTATTATGTAATATAAGTTAATCTTTAATTGTGAATCGTTTCTCGAAATTAATATAGAACATACTTTTAACATCTTTCGAATTCAAATTGACGAAAAAGAATGAATATGGAGAATGATTTATTGCTGTATGGTACATTTCTAAAAGTTTGTCCTTATCAACTATCGCTGCGTTTTCTTCAATAAAACTCATTAACTCTGATATATTCTTTAATCTAAAAATGCATAATGAACTGGCATTGACACGAATTATATTGGCGATTGTTTTATATTTTTGAAGACTACATATACAAGAGATGGCGGCATGTCTTCCGCGCGTAAATAAACCGTGAAATATTTTTGAATATCTTAAAAATTTAGGGTCATCTGAAAAATCATCAATAACAATAAGAATTGAATGTAGTTTCTTCATCTTCTGTTCTTTCATATAATGAATTATCTTTCTTTGTGTGTTAATTATTTCTTCTAGTTCTTCAGGTTGGTAGGTGTCATAATATAACTTTTCTTTTTCATCATCAACCTTCATATTATCTTTTTGATATTTCTTGACTTCAACGAAGGTAGGGTCATTATGAACCGACGGGCTAAAAATGAATATACGGGCGAAGCAGTCCCTATAAACATTTAGGATAAGGTTTTGAATTAAAACTGTTTTGCCACCCGTTGATGAAGCAACAACAATTGAGCGAAAAGGTAGTTTTGGTACATGTTCATATTTAGATTGTTTGAAATCGTAATCAGTTATATTTATTGGTTTTATTATTGGAACATCAGACATAATAAAATAATATTAAAGTTATTTAGAAAATATTTTATATTTATTATTTTATATGAATAGAAGTTATTCAGATTATATTGATATAATAGATAAAGTAGAAAATATAGAACAAGTTGTTATAACTGATAATAGATTTAAAAAAGTATGCTATTTTGTTTTAGAATTAATTAAGTTTGTGATACAATATATTAAAAATATAAATATTAATATAGATGGGAAGAAAGAAAAAGAATAAGACTGAACCAGTTGTTTCTTCAACTGATGAAGAAATTGTTAAAGAAACATCAGTTATTGAGTTTGCTTGTCCAATGTGTAAAAAAATCTTAGAAATGAAAAATGAATTAGAAATACAAAAGAAAGGACACTGTAAATGTTCGTGTGTTCCAGCCAGTTTCAAAATAAGTAAAAATGATAAGAAAATGAATATTGATAAAACTAAAGACAGTATCAACTTAGAAACAGATGTTCATAATATTGCTATTCGCTTTGGGAGGGGAGTTACTCCATCAGATAATGGTGAATAAGGAAACTCAGGAAACTGTTAAACAAATAATGAAAAATTAGTATTTAAAGAGTAGATTTAACATAATTGCAACATTTAGTTTTAAAAGTTTAGTTTTATAATTTAGTATATATATGGAAGAACATTTAGAGAACATTGACAGTAGTTTGGAGTTGTTGTTTCCAAGATTAGAAAAAGTGTTGGAGCAAAATGAAAACATACTGAACATCTTAAAGAGCATGAATATTAAACCTACATATAATAACAATAACAATTACCAAGCAAAAGAAGTAGATAGAGACAGTAGCGAATACAAAAATAAACGAAACATTTATGTTAAAAAACTGAATGAAAAATCATAAAAGAACCTAAACAATCAAGTCTGGATTACTATCAAGTCAAGTATAAAGAAGATACCAAGAAATACGTTTAATCATTAACTAACAAAATTTCGTGTCTCAAAAGCGGTTTGTTTATTCCTGCTACTTTGTAAGTTTTATTACCCATAATATCATATTCAATTTTATCAATATTGAATATTTTATTAGACCATTTAGAGTTATACTCCTTTCTGTCGGTGTAATTACCCCTTTTCTTTTGGAACACTTTTACCTTGTCGTTCTCCTCTATTTTGGGATACTTTCTTTTGTTTTTTTCTCGTAGTTTAAGATTGACCTTTACATTTATTTCATTGTCGTCCTTGTGTGCTTCAGACGGTGCCATCCTTGTTGATGAGTGAGATGTGCTGTTATACTGTTTCAATGCTTGCGTTAGGGCATCGGTCCATTTCATGTTGTTAAACCTAACTCTATCGTGAATTTTGTTTTTCATCGTTCTAATAAAACGCTCGGCCACATTTGCGTGGGTCTTCGTGACGATGTGGTTTATTCCTTCACTGTTGAAGAAATCCTGAACTTGATTTTTAGTTGCAAACGCTCCGTCGTCATCAGAATACACGGACATCGGATAACCCATCTTTTTAAAGCCTGCTCTCAACGCCTTCAAAACGTGCTCTCCGTCTCTTTCCTCCATCGGTATTACATCTGCTAATTTACTGAAGATGTCAATCACGACTAAAGCATACTGTGGAACGTTCTTGTCTTTTGCCTAAGGGTGACATATGCATTATGTCTATTTGATATTCATATCGTGCGAATGGAGCGGTATAGGAATTAGTACCTCTATAATTTTTGATTTGTTTTTTTGGTTGTTTCTTCAAGAAAGACTTTACATCGTCTATTGTTATTGTTGGGTCTTCTTCCTTTGCCTTCTTGTGTGTCGCTTGTGTGCTTCCGAAACCCTCGTCTAAGTCGTAATAGATGTTGCTGATTATTTGGTCTTTTGTTAATCTCACCATTATATTAAATTGTTAGAAAATATTTTTATCAGTATAAACCCCCACCCCTTAACATAAAATAGAAACTACTTAAAGAAAAATGGATATAATATAGTAAGAGAAAAAAATGACACTGTTTAATTATGATAATTGTCCTTGTAAAAATAAATGTAAGTCTGTCGTGGCACTAGCTAATATTTTACCTGTTGATGTGTGTAATCTTATAGGTGGCTATATTAGAGAAACATGTTTTGATTGTTGGTATTTGATGGATGAAGAAGAACATTTTATGAGAAATAAAGACATTCCTGAAGAAGGACTGGAAAAAGCAGAACTTCAATTACAAGTTATTAAACTAATGCAAAATAATGTTTTTACACTACTGGTAGAAAACCGATATAGTATAAAAATAAGACATTACAGAAAACACATTGACCGAGTATTTGATATACAAGAAGTTAAAGAACGATTTAAAAATAGAAAAATGTATTATCAAGCATTAAAATCATACTGTAAGAATAATGAAAATGAAGTTTGTACCATTTTAAGAAAATGTCTTAACATTGAAGCTTTAAAACAATTTAAACGTTGTGGGTTTAGCTTTCCAAACCTAAACAGTTGGTGGTCATATAGAAATAACAATTATTGTATGAGATATATTCTTAGCGAATTAATTGAAATTTACACAGACCAATTAATAAAAGGATACGAGCATTATTGTTGCGAGTATAGTATGAGTTGTTATAGTGGTTGTATCGCTGGTGAGATTGAATACGGGTCAAATTAACTTTTGTTTATTCATATTATTATCTTATAATATGATTAAACATTGTTTTATAATCTAACAAGAAGGTTAAGACATTTAAATTAAACCTGAAACCCAGACCAGCCGACCAGCAACCCCCTAGCCAAAACTACTTAAAGAAATATTATCTTATATATTAAGAGAAAAATGAACGGTGATGGAATCAATAATTATATCGATAAAAAATGCTATGATTGTTGTCACTTCAAAAAAGAAAATATAGAATTGTATAAATTGAGTTTACCTAATAAAATAGTGAATAATATTATTAATTATTCAATGGATGGTGAAGAAGACATATGTAAAAACTGTAAAACATGGAGAGATAATCAATTTTTAATCAAATGTCTGTTGGGAATAAAAAGAATACATAAGAAATGTAGAAGATGAGATTTTAATATTTCTAACTGTAAATAAAATACCACCTTACGATTATATTAAACAGTTTCTTAAAATCAGTAAGAAAAAATATAAAATGATTGATGATATATTATGGTTGTTGGGTTATAGTCAAGAGAAAGGAGAAGATGTTAAAGAAAATATCAAATTATTTATTGAAAGTAAAAAGTTTAATGTTCAGAATACAGTGAGAGATGTTAATATTATTTTTAAAATGATGTATGAAAGAAGTAAGACAAACCAATTAGATTATTATCCTGAACTGAAATTATAATCATAATATAATAATAACATGTAAAATCTTATATGTTATAATTATACTGAACTTTTAACCTATAACACCCCCTTAAACTTATCTAAAGAAATAACCCCTTAAACATATAGAGACCAATGACAGACAAAAAGCAATGTTCCAAATGTAAAGTCTTTCAATTGTTAGAAAAGTTCAACTAAGGAAGAAAACAATGTAATGTATGCTTGGAGAGCAAACGACGGTATAGAGAAGCACACAAAGAACAAATACAGCAAAAGTCAAAGGAGTATTACGAAAACAACAAAGAGCAGATTGTAGAGAAGAAAAAGACATATAGAGAGAATAACAAAGACACTATACTGGAAAAGAACAAGATTTATCGTGAAAATCATAAAGACGAAATAAAGCAAAAATCAAAAGAATATAGAGAAAAGAACAAAGAAGACATAAATGAAAAACAGAAAGACTATAACCAATTGAAAGTAGAATGTCCTTTATGTAAATGTATGGTAGGAAAATACAAAATGAAAAAACACCAACAAACAAGTAAGCACCAACTAAGAGTGAAAGGTCAAGAAAACAATAACGATACTGTGAGAGATTACATGGAAACAACAAGTGACTTTGAACAAGAATAGGAATAAGCAAATGAACCACCAACACCCCAGAACTTGATAACTACTAAAAGGGCTAACTCTTTCAAATGAACAAAATGTTACTCCCCAGAAAATCCACCCCTAACACCCTACAACAAAATATAGGAAGAAATCAAACAAGGGTGTTAAAACGTTGGATAACAACATTTGACCCAATAACCCCAACACTCCTCCCTCTTCCCCCCAGGCCCCCTACTTTTACCATTGTTTCCCCCACCCCCCACTTGGCCCTTCCTTCTTCCTCTCTGTGGGTATATACATATACATATATATATATACATATATATATATATATATAGTGTAGATATATCTGCACCTACGCAAGTTACATATATGTATACCCTTGTCAAGTCCAGACCCTTCCACCTCAAAAAACACACACCCAAGCGTTCGGGGGAAGGCCTCGCGCCAGCTCATCGCCTGCGCGTCCTGAAATTCAAAGTCCGGATTCACCGTTGACCCCATGTGGATGGACGAAATTCATTCCGCAGCACTTGGAAACCTTGGTTGAAACCACCGTTGGTCGGTATTTACAGGGGCATTCCAGCATTCCAGGCTTTCGTAGGTGGTGCGGGAATTCGTCCATCCACAATATGAATCAAGCAACCAGTTTATTGGGCGGTGTCCCTGAGTTTCGTGGGGAATCAGACCACTTTTGGAGTCACAATCAGCACCTGGAATCAAAACTCGGCTGCGAAATCTGCGAAGCCCTGCTAAAAGTTTAACTTTTAGTGGTTTAGTGGAAAACCCATTATAAGGCAAAAAGTTAAAGTCCTAATAGCCAAGCAAAATGCACCAAAGAAAATGTCATAGTTCCTTTGTTCCCTCTTCAAAAGCAAGCTAGTAAATGGGTCTCCCGTAGCCAAGCAAAGAATGAACCTGGCACAGATACTCAAGTGGAAATCAACCCGAGGCTGATGGCTGGGAAATGCGACAAGCCCACTTCGCGCTCTTGTCCTCATTGGAGAAAGGACCTCGGCCCAATGTCCGCCGTGAGTCTCGGATGCAGTGCTCGAAAGTCGCTTGCGATGTTTCCCGATATGTCCACTAGACTTCGACCCTTTGCCAGTCCAAAATAGGTCTGCTTGAAGTGGGGCCGGTCAGGCTAATATGGGACATGTGGGGTCACTTCCAATCGCGAGATTTCGGGGGCAACAAACACCTTGGACTTCCCCTTTCGGACCCATAGGGGGATTTTCAGCATCACTCCAAACCTTGGGTCTCGACTTTTGGGTACCAAGCGGAAGCCCAGAAGCAAACGCCCCGCAACCAACAAAACAACAACCAAAAGGCGCGCTCGGCGCCCGGGTCTCTCCGGAGCTGCTTCCTCTTTGACTGTTTTTTCGGCCACGGGGCGGGGCGGCGCCGCCACCGCGTGCATGTTGGCCGGGAGTTTCAAGGGGATCCTGGGCAGAAACTCCAGGAGTAGTGTGGGTGTGGTTCCTGTTTTTGAGGGTCATGTTGGCGGTTCGAAAGGGAAACCAAGAGGAACACCGCCCATTTTGGGGTCCCCTAAAAAACGACTCACACGTGTGGCTCAACATTAAGAGCTAGGGCAAACCGCAGGTGTTTCTGTCTTTTGATTTTGCCAAGGAGGCATTGTGTTACATGTTTTGGAGCCAACACCTTGAGAAAAACAATTATCGGGACCAAGAATGTAAAGAAATAGAAAGGCGAAGGCACCCATTAATGGTTGGCACCACCCCTAACCTTCATCTACCCGAATCGGTGTTGAGCAAGTGGCTCAGCATGGAGAACTTTTTGGGTGGGACGCAGTGGTCGGACGGCGTCAGATTCCCCAAAAGTGGCCTCCGGAGGGTCCATCAAGAGGACACGAGTCACACTCTCCACGTGGTTTCTGCGTGGAAATTGCGTTGCCCCCCAATGTCCGCCCCAACCAAGAGTGGACTTGTTCTTGCCTTTGCATTGGAACTTGTCTTTGGTGTTGTACTGGAACTGACCCTGACCCTTTCGACATCTCGCATTTGTTTAGTGTCCCCCCCCCCACCCCCATTGATACGGGTGTCGAAAGTCCTTACTTTTGTTCCGTGCCAGTGACAGCAACTCGAACTAAAAAACAAACAAATGATGACAAGCAAACAAACAAACAAACAAACAAACAAACAAACAAACAAACAAACAAACAAATGATGACAAACAAACAAACAAACAAACAATTTGACTACTTCAAAGTGATGAGTGAAATGATAGATTCTGCCAAGCGGCGTG
This sequence comes from Effrenium voratum, assembly GCA_963377175.1. Taxonomy (NCBI): domain Eukaryota; class Dinophyceae; order Suessiales; family Symbiodiniaceae; genus Effrenium; species Effrenium voratum. The sequence goes on along the minus strand of CAUJNA010001245.1, from coordinate 58,752 downwards.
TGTGTGACCATGGTGGTGGTAGACGTTGAGACTGCGGTTGTGGTTGCCTTGACCTTGAGAGCGCACTCTGGACCCCAGGCATGTTAGACCAGATCCCAAAATGACTGGGAATGTCCAAAAAACGGAAAGAAACCCAAAGGAAACCAATTGCCGGGCCCGATGAACGCAATCTTCAACACACAAAACACTTGGAGCCTGAGCTTGACCACGCCTCCCTCCTCTTTGCCACATGTGGAGTGCCAAAAAAGACAACAAACTTCACAAGACACATCCAACCCAAACGCCTTAGTTTTGGCGATCTTTGGGCCGTCTTGGGGTGCCCCTACCCAGGTGCCGCCTGGATCTGGAGAAGTTGTCTGGTGCTTCCCAGCAGAAGGCCATGTTCTTTCCCCCCAGAAGCGTCCTCGCCTCACCTCACGTCCTTAGCCCAGCACCGCGGAAGGCGCCGTCATGGTCCGTCGTGTGGTGGTGGACATTCTCCTGACTGAAGACATTTTCCCACTTTGGATGGACGAAAACTCCCAGCATCCATCGCTAGACAAACTTTTTGCCTGGAGTGGGGAAATCGCGCAGTCGGTCCAAGCTAAGATGTTTAAAGTATCCAACCAAAGAGCAGCCAAGAATCCCCAAACACAACGTTGACTATCCTTCCGGTTCACCTCAATGCGTCAGGTGGGTCCTGCTCTACCTGACTCCAAGGTTGATGATCATTCCCATTGCCCTCAAGTGCTCAGTGAGTGCGGAGCACATGGGGGGAGGGATGGCTTAGAGAACGACAAGGAAGCAGCCCATTTTGGGGGGTCCGAATTTTTCAAGACACACCATGAGCATCACCAAAAGGGCCAAAGCCGAGATTTGCCAACCGCAAAATGTTGCCCCCAGCTGCACGGATTTCACCTCGCCAACAAGCTACAGCAAACGCCCAGAGCGGCGGCTTCCGCCCCCGCTTCGCTGGCTCCTGGGTCCTACATAGCCGCCCTGCCGCGCGACTTTTGGGGTCTCTTCTGTGGACGAAAGTCCGGCTTGGCGCTTGTGCGTCTTTTTCTGAGATGCTACCTCTTCTTGGCGTCTTTTTTGGGAAGGAAAAGACGGAAAACGAAGCACCCGGTTGGAGGGCCCCCCGAGTTTTTAGCCAAGCTTCCTAAAAGGCGACCACCCAAAATCGAGCCTTTCACGTGACGAAGCCATGAGGGAAGCCACAGGGAGCCAGCCGTGATGGAAATTGCCCGCGCCAAGCATGTTCGGTCTTCCAAATCGCTTCTTTCTTTGAACTTGTTGACGGGAAACCCAGCCCCTTTTATTACAAAGCATTCTGGAGGTTCTAGGTTTGAAACATCACTAGGGGAAGCTCACCTAGAAGCCCTGTGTCCCTCGCAACTACCTTTTTGTTGGTTTCCATTTGGTGTTCTGTCCATCCGAAAACTTTGTTCTGTATCAAACTGACACCATGCCGCTAATTTCACATACCCAAGCATGGAACCTGACCATTTAGTTTGACCACCCCTCCGCGAGCAAATCCACTCGCTTGCCTGGCCCCACTGGGAACCTGGCGTGCGGGCAAAGGCCCCAAACCCGTGACTGGGGAAGTCTCAGAAAAAGCGCTACCTTTTTGGAGGATGGCCTGAGGATGGCCTGAGGATGGCCTGAGGCCACCACGGAAACCGCAGGTTTCAGTGGTGTCCATGTACCGGGGCAACCCATGTTGGGGCTGCCCGATGTTTGACCCACAGCCACCAGCACCCTTGCCATTTGTTTGGGATTTGGCGAGGGGAGGTGCCCCAAGATGATTCAAAGGATGACGTTGCACATGTGCAAGCCACCGTTTCCCAGGCGCTGAAATGTATGTCATCAGGCCCAGGCCCCCCCCCCCCTTCCCCATTTTCGAGGCGCAGCTTGCTTTGAGGCCATGCCACTCTCCAGCAAGAAACAAAATGAGCTCCTTTTCCGGAATTCGGTTGGCCCCTCTGGGCTCTGCGCCAAGTCACAAAGTCACAAAAGTCGACAGAAAAAAAAAGGGGGGGGGGGAAAACTCTTCTGCCCGGGATCCCCGAGTTTCAGCGCCCACTTTGCCGCGCCAAGCACGGCGTGGATTTCTGCCAGGACCGCCGACGCCACGGCCACGGGGGCCCCCCGCCTGCCATGGCCTCCGCTCGCCTTCGGGCCTCTTCTTCCGCCGCGGCGTCCAGGGAGCTGGTGGCGGGTCTGCTGGTGCTGGCCTGGCAGATCCTTTGGAGTTGGTGCCCCAAAAACGGGGATCCCGGCCACGCTGTGGTTGTCAAAACCGTTTTGGGATCCCATTTTGGTTGGTAGGTGCACCACCCATTTTAGCCTATTTTGGTGGGAATTGGGATGTTCACTTGGGGTACAGGATTTTGACCCCCATGGCCACATGGTCTTGGACACACTATGAACATAGGCCGCTTCAACAAAAAAACAACACGATATGTTTTCTAGGGTTCAACCTTAGGCTGCAAACGCCAAGGGTGAGACCGTCCTTGTCATCAGTCCCATCCCAATCCCCCCAAAATCATAAGTGTCCTTTTTGGAAAATAGATGGCCCTGTTAAATGGAATAAAACCTATCTAAACCAGTGGAACCCATCTATTTCTAATCAAGCTAACCTAAGGACGCCTATGCCCAAAAGAGTTTAATGAAAAACAAAGCACCAGACCCAAAAAACCACACAAAGGAGACCTCCTCAAGCCAAATGGCTCCTGCCTCCGCCTGCGCGCTGGGCCCGTCGCCCGCCTTGCCGGAGCTGGCGCCGGCGGCGCCGGCGCCAGCTTCTCCGGCCGAGCCGCTCGCCTGGCTTCGACTGCCGAAGCCGACTGCTAAACCCAATCCCATCGTCCAGGCACTCAATCAGAGGCTTCAAACGGCCTTTGGGTCCCGTGTCTTTTCTTACTTGTTAAGACGCAACAGGCTGCACATGTTCCTTCTTTAAACATCAGACCACAAGGAAAACCTCACTTTGGATAGGCAAACAACCAAAAAGGTGGTGCTTTAAAAAACCACCCGAAAAAGCAAATGTCGGACTTGCAGAAATTACCCAAAAAGCTTCATACAAGTCCTTCCCTTCCAGAAAAATTGCCTGAAAGGCCATTTTCCCCAGACTCCCAGCAGCCATGCGGACAAACAAGGCGCCCTTTAAGCAGGAAAAGGTCAAGAAGGAGATTCCCTTGTATCATGACACATCAACCCCTTGATCCCACCTTCCCGGAAATATCTGAGCACCACGCCCCAAGACCGAAAGAGAAAAACAAGCAAAAAAAGGATGACGCCGACGACGACCTCGGCTTCTCCGGCCGTCGGGCGCGCGAGGCGCTCGCGGCGCCTCGTTTCTTCGCCGCGTGATGGAGGCGTTCGCGGCCGAGGCCCGGCGCGCGGCATCCGCCGCGGCCTTCGCAGCGGCCTCCGCCGCAGCCTGGCGCTTCGCGCCGGAACCGGCGCCCAAAGTCGAGGGGCTTCAAACCTATCAGGCTGCTTTTCTGGGGGTACTCCAAAATCCCAGGGTGCTTTTTGGGGTAACCCAAAAAAAAGCACCCAAGAGGCTGAAGCCACATCTATGCCCTTTTCGAGTAGCCCAAGACACACACACACACACACACACACACACACACACACACACACACGTGGTTGCTGCCCCAAGGTCGCGCACTCAGTGCTGAGAGACCCGGATTCGTTCGTTCGTAACCCAAGAGATGCAACCAAGAGAGGTGGTCGAAACTTTGACAGTGGCATCGTTGAAACATAGCCCTTTTACATATTCCTTGGGGTAAATGATGGGAGGTAAGTGTTTTTCAAACATCCACAGGCTCGCCTTTTCTCTAAGGCGTACACACTTTGTTGCCAACCAACTTTGTACGGTGGTTCCAGCTCTGCAACTTCCCAAGCTGTGGGAGTGTGCAGGATCACAGGGGGCGCATCATTTCTGTGCAGGATTTCGTCCATTGCCACTAGAGCACCACGAGTAGAGGCTTCAAAAAAAATGCCGAAAGAAAACCTCGCGAAAGAGGGGTGCCCTCCAAAAAAATGGCAAGTGGCTGTCCCTTCAAATCTCGCGAAAGAGGGTACCCTCGAGAGAAAGCAGGTGACGCCCGTGTCACTTGAACGCCAAAGGAACTCAATGTAAAATTGATGATGTGTAAAGCGCACCCGTCTGGGGTTCCACTTCCCATTTGCAGACACACCCAGAGTTCTGCCCTCTGTTTCCGCTCTCTCCTGTGCTGCCGCCACCATCTGCGCCACATTGATCTGGGCACACGCGGGGTAGCAATCCGAGCGGCACCGGGGAGCGCGGCTGGGGGCAACAGCCCCTGAACCATTTGTCTAGTCCGCAGAACAGGGAAGATTAATTCCAGGGGTTGAATCTCTCCTCCCAAAAATATGTGGCCATGGGTCAAAAGCCCGTACCGCCAGATGGGTGGTGAATTCACCTACCCCAAAATGGTACCGTTGGTTTTGACAACCACAGCCACATGTCTCTTTAAAGGGCAGCTGGTCGTGAGCGGCTTCCCTTTAAGCCCCCCGCAGTGGTGCCATCAGACTGTCCTGCAGGCCGGTCACATCTCATCTCGAAACCCAGCAGCCCCAGCCAGCCTCTGCTGACAGTCATGGTGGTGGTCTCCGTGGTCTTGGCCTGGCGAAGGAGAGGGCGCGATTTCCGATCTTTGACCTGGACTTTGGCCTCAAGATGCCCTGAAAAATGGCCCATGGCCCCATGACTTTGGTGCGGCGAGTGCCCCATATTTGAGGGTAGTTCGAGGGTCCAGGTAATCTGCAATCCATCCGGAAGGTTCGCAGGGGAGACCGGCAGTCTCACGACCACGGAGGAACGATAAGGCTTGTCACCACCTGAAGACCGGGCACATTGAGTGAGTCCACTCACATTGCTCAGCTCAGCTCAGAACTTCCGCCCCTTTCCCAGTCAAGAATGGTCTCACTTGGTCCTCTAGGCTTTTCTGTCCTGTTGCTTGTCTTCGAAGAAGGGCTACAAGAAATCAGCTCGTTTTGATACACAGCTGGTCACTGCCAACTGGGTGCCCTGCTTTTGGGATCTAGAGGGTCAGCTGCCGGCGCCTAGGCCAGAACCAACCTTGAAAAGGCTGAGGCCTCTGCACTCGGAAGGGGAGCAAAAAGACAAATTTTAGCAGATAAGTGGGGATGTCAACCACTAAACCACAACGGGCAAAGATGTAAAATGCCCAACAACCAACAACAACCAGCAAACAACAACCAACAACCAGCATAAATGTTTCCCAACAACCCACTGCCAAACATTTCCCCCCAACCACGCTGCGACATCTCTCGCTCTCTGACGCCCCAGCGGCAGTCACCGAAGTGGCAAAGCCGGGGGCCTTGTGGCGCCATCCGATCCAAATGCAAGGGTGTGGCTCAAACTTAAACAGGAGGGGTTACGCAGGATTTGGCCCATGTTTCCACGGATCCATTTTGGAATTCCGGTTTTTGAGCCAAAGCCAGCTGGCAACATGCCGCAACTGCAGCTCCTCCTTTAACTCGCGCATGTTTGGTACGCAACCGCGAGACGGAAAAAAATGACATTGTGATCTGAAACTCTGGAGAAGAAAATAACTGAGAAATCGAAAAGCTGCAAGAAACAACGAACAGCAACATGCGTGAGAGTGAGACAACTTTTGAGGCTCGGCCCAAGCCCGCAAAGTTTCCACGACCCAAGCCACCCCAAGACAGTGGCTATGTAGTGGTTGTATATCCTTTGCACTTGGGCGCAGTGGTTTGAGGGTGGAAACCTCGGGGATCCATAGCAGTCCTGCACATCCGACCCTTGCTCAGCCCGCCTGCTTGCGCGCGGTTTCCGCACCAGCCTTCCAACGAACGGCCAGGCAATCACTTTCTAAAGCATTCGTGCCAACATGAGCTGTCCCCAGATCCCCTGCTAAAAGTTTAACTTTTTGTGGGTTAAATGGAAACCCGCACTAAACCCCAAAAGTCTAAAGAGCTAGGAGGATGGGAACCACCAAGTTACCCCAACCTCGCCAAGGCTCAACCAATGCACAAGAAAGCGGTCCGGTCGGGTCCGCTGGGGTGCCCGGCCGCCCTTTCCCTCAGCGCCTCCCGTCTCATGAGCCTCAGCTCGTTTTCCCAACACCGAGACGCTCGTTTTTTTCCCCCCAATTTATGGCTGCGGAGGAAAAAATACATATATATATATATATATATATGGTCCCGTGTTCCGTGTTGCTACCCCCCCCCCCCCATATGGTATGGGTCCCCCAGGACCCCCCCCCCCGATCGAGACCCCGAGCCCCCGGATCCTGTCACCTACGGTCCCACCCCCACCCCGACCCCCTGAACTCGCACCCCGACACCCCGGCACCCCCACCCCCAGGACAAGCCAACCCGCAACCAACCATAAACCAACCCTAAACTAACCCTAAACGAACCGTAAATACCCTCTAAACCAAACCCTAAACCGTAGACCTCTAAACCTAAACCAACCCTAAATCAACATAAACCAACCGCAAACTAACCCTAAACCAACCCTAAACTAACCCCAAATGCACCCTAAACCAATCCCTAAACAATAAACCCTAAACCTAAGCCAACCCTAAACCAACCCTAAAACCCTAAACTAACCCTAAACCAACCCTAAATACACCCTAAACCAAACCCTAAACCGTAAACCTAAACCAACCCTAAACCAACCCTAAACCACCCTAAATCAACATAAACCAACCCTAAACCAACCCTAAACTAACCCTAAATACACCCGAAATATACCCTAAAACAATTCTAAACCAACCCTAAACCACCACAACCCAACCACAGGACCACAACCACAGGGGGGGGGGTACTTGTCTGACCCATGACCATTGGTGGGGGGGGGGGGGCTGGCAACGCTGTACCATATATACCCTCCCACCAACGAACATGGAAGTGCAAAAAGGCCCTTTCCAAGAGGAAGGTAGTCTTTCTACAAAATTTGTGCACCAAACCATGTTGGCTGGTGGGAGGGGAGGGTACCCAAAATGGGTTGCCCGATCGGGAAATGGGTTGCCAAGGACTAAAACCTGCGGTCCAATTCTGGGTTTCATTTTGACCCATACCCCAATTCGCTCCCTGCAGCCAATAGCGCCCGTGGGTCTCATCCTCAAACCGGCTGCCTGGCACACATCCAAAAGCGGTGCCGGGAGATGGCCGGCTTCGCACGGACTGGAAAGACACTCCCCATGGATCCGGGAAAACGGAAACACGAGATGGTCGGAACCCCAAGGACAAAGCAAGTGTTCATGAGCATTGTCCTTTTTGGGAAAATAAATGGCCCTTGGCAATGAAACAAAGGAATACAACCAAGCTAAACCAGTGGAACCAACCCATCTATGTCTAACCAAAAAAAACCTGAAAAGGACACCTATGTGTACGAGAATTCCAGAAGCTGAGTTAAGAATCGGGTCCCCAAGTCAAGGAGCTCGTTTTGCCCCCCAGAATCGGTGAGCTCGCTATAAAATAGACAGATAAACAAATGGCTTTGAGACACATTGACATGCAACTGAGCTCCAACTACTCGCCGCGCCATGTCTCCCTTTGGCTAACTATTTGGCATCCAAGCTCCAGGCTATGTAGGGTGTCGCCAGCGCAACTGAGTGGCAGCCTCACCAACTCCATTTCTGGCTGTGGGTCAAAACCAATGGTACCATTTTGGGGTAGGTTCACCACCCTTTTTAGAACCTATTTTAGTGGGGATTGGGATGTTCACTGGGGGTACGGGATTTTGACCCATGGCCATATGATCACCGCCCATCACGCACAGCCGTCACTGGAGTTTGAGCCCGGGGCAAAATCGCCACCAGCCGAAACATCTTCAAGCTAAAATAGTTCAACCTCGGGGTCGGGCGTGTCACTTGCCGCAAGCGAAACTCCGAACATTGAGCCATGAGCGTGCACGAAAGATGAAGATCTTCTCGGTGTCTGGCGCAAGAGTCAGGGCGTGTGGGTGTGGGGGTGTGTGGGTGTGTGCTGCTCTTGCGGGTAAAGGCCTGCAAGCATCCGTGAAACACCAACAGTCATGCTCGCGCCTTTATGGATCAAGCGCTCTCCGAGAAAAAAAGACGCCGCCTCAGCGGCCACGGGATGGTGCTGATTGGCGACGTGTGGACTCTGGATACTGAGTACTGAGGTTGGCACGCTGAATATCGCGACACACGTAAAACCTCACGACAAGCAAACATGCGAGTTGCGGCTGACTTTTTTAAAATCAAATGCCACATGCCGACCGCCGTTCCAGTTGAGCGCGGCGCGAGGAATGCGCAGAGCGACGTAGTTCTTAGCCTGCACGGCACATCCAACATACCCTTTCGCTTTGGTGTCTCAAGCATCTTGCTTCACATTGTCACCTTTGGCCAAAACAAAAAAGAACTCAAAATGGCACCTTAGTGGAACACAAGGACCAAAACCTGCGGTTTGCCCCAGCCGTCCGATTTTGAGCCACAGCCATTCCCGCCTGCCCATGTGCGCCCATGAGGCGCCATGGCCAGCTTGAGCCCAGTGCCGAACACGTCCGAGGCCAGAAAAATGCCCCATGCGTGAGAGACCTCCTTGGGGGAGCGCAAGATGTACTTGTTACCATCATCATCATTTACTTGTTACCATCATCTTACTTGTTTATCATCATTTTACCATAGGCGCTGTCTAATGATACAAATATGCGCATATGTACTTTGCTTTACGCTTGTCTCTCACTTATCTATGGGGAAATCACATGTTCTGGGCAGCCTACGGGGCACAAATACCGGTGGTGTCCTTTCGGCTGGTCTTGTAGCCTGCGGTTTGATTCCACGGGCCACGTCATTCCCAGAATCTTGACTACGCACTGGGAAGATGCCCCTTAAACTAGTATGTATTACTTGTTTCTCAAGTTATACCTTTCAGAAGTCTTACGGGAAGTCTTACTCACCTTACTTTTCTGTATGGAAGGCATTTGTTCCGTTTGGCACCCTTGCGTGGGCGTGAGGAACTGTTTGTCTACTTCGATGTTTTACTTTTTATACTCTTCTAGGGGGGTGTTTGTTCTACGTGTATATAGGCTTTAGGGCTCGGCGCACTCGTTTCAAACATAGCTTGCGCGCGTGACCAGACTCAGCGGAAGCGCTGGCTGTGTGCGTGATGAGCTTTGCCGTGATACAAAATCCAAGGGTGCCACCCGCGGCTCCTTTGCCAAAGGATTGAAGGGCATGCTCTTTGAGGGAAATCGGTTCATCGGGAAAAAAGGGGAAAAAAGAAGAAAAACAAAAAGAACCATGAAGGTACCCGACCAAACAAAACATCCATCGCAAAGCAATCGTCCGGACACAGGAATGAAATGAAGCCTGCTAACAACAAAAAAAGGCTGCACAACAAAATGTCTCGGAGAGCGGCGCGTCCTGAATTTAAGGTCGCCGGGTCAAGAGAAAGGGTCCATGTCATGCAAATTGTCTCATTGCGTGCTCTCACAATTGAACTTCCCGGCGGCATAAGACAAGCATGTCCAACATCAGTAAAACAAATACTGTACAGCGAAATCAGACTCGAAGAAGGAGGTCCACACCTGCTGCACCTTGCAACAAACCCGCCACAAATGGGGTACGGCTACCATGAAAACCAATAAAATGTGACACCTTGCGGAGAAGCAAACAAAGAAACACAAAAATTGGGTAACCACAAGGTACCAACCTCAACCTAAAATGAGGATGTCAAACAGGGGTGGCATTCAGTTGAAAACAATTGGTAAATAACACATAAAACGAAATCAAACAACACTAAAATTATCCTTTGCTTGTGCCCTTATGTGCGCCCTAAACATCAAAGAACTCCTAGCATCGCTAGTTTGTTCTTGATGCTCTGTACCCTTTTCAGGTCGGATTGAAGCGAACACAAAGGACAACCAGTTTTGGGCCGCCTATGTTATATCACATACTGATTGGTTCGGTTGCAACCAGTGACCCTCATAGAAGATTAGTTGGACCCCTAAATTGTTTGGTCCATGTTTAGTGGAGTAACCATTGTTTACCCTCACACAAGCATGGTTCGGTGCAAGTTCATGGTGGGAGCCCAGTTGCAGCCTACGATCCCGACAAAGGAGAAGACTTTTTCTTTTTGGGGTTCACGTGTCGTAGGGCGCTCACCAAACAACACCTCACTTGCCCAAAGGGCGTGGAAAATATGGGTTTACCTTTGTTAATTGTTGTTGTGCTTCGCTTAGATATGAAAGATGCAGGCAGGCTCTAAACCTTGTAGCCATGAGCCCGCCACATCCGCGGTCGTGCGCATGCTCTTGTCGCTGACCTGCTGGGGACATGGTGTGCTTCCATAACCCGACTGCCCTCCGGTCGAGCAAATGCTGCACTCCCCGAGCTGCTTGACTCGAACAACTGGCCTGAAACACCCACGCCTCAAGGAGACTGGGTAGCACAAAGGGCCGGCGAGTAAGCCGCCCCATGTCTTGTCTCGGGGTCGATGAGGCGATGTGGAGACGGTGTACAAGAAAGGCAAGGTGATCCTCTTACGAAATCCGACACTCTTGAAGAAAGTCGGCGAGGTTTGTTCATGGTTGCCGGAGAAACTTGCTGGGCGTTCCAGAACGCCATAAATACCGTGAGTCCGAGGATACTGTTCCATTCGTCAGGCGCACGGGACTGGAAGCTTCCCAACTTTTGAGACCCCACAGGACGCCGAGCTTTTGGAACAGGTGATACGCCGAGCTTTTGGTTTGCACTGGGTCTCTTAAACTTTAGGCAACCTTTCTTGCACTGGCGTTGGCTGCCGCTTTTTCTCCGTGTAACCACTTCCCGTCTGCTCTGCCACTTCTAGAGTCGCAGGCACGACGAGTAACACAAATGTTGGCTTCGGATTGATCCGGAGGATCCACCTAATCATGGGGTGGCTTCCACTCAAGTATGAACAGTGTCAATTTTAGGGCGTTCCTTTGACTGGTATGGTCCTACGGCTAAATCCGAAGTGAACACTACAAATTTGTCGCATGATGGCGCTTCACAAAATCAACATGTGCATCCCTACAAGTGGCCACTGCCTCGGGAAACCAAAGCACACGAGGATTGAGCCACCCATGCGTGCCATGCGGCGCAATCTACGCATCTACGTACCGCAGCTTGCGATATACCCAGGCAAGCACCGTGCAGCACTCGTGCAACATGCATTTCAGCCAGTCAGTGCCCCGAATTGATTGACACGCAAAGACAAAGAGTGAATCAGTTTGCATTTCAAATGAAACACTCGCGCATACACAGCCTATCTCCGTGTACATCAAAGTGACACTATCAGAACGATTCTGAGTATGGCAAACATGAACATTCCCGACCCGAACATAAAAAGTCAACCATTTGGGTCAGGACCAAACACGGACCACAAAACAAGAACCAAAAGGTCACAAGGTCGATTCGCTTGGGACAACTACAAATGTTCCCTTTTTGGCCGGATTTGGTCTTCTGACTCGCTAAACTCTCTCCGAATTTACGCCAGGATCTCGGGTTCAGCTCCAAGCCGCTTCCGCCAACCAAAGGTCCCCACCTATGGGCGCCGTGCCCCCGCCCAGCAGACGGCTCGAAGAACCGGAGCCCTGCATTTCCCCAAGGTTCGTGCTGACTCCTCATTTTTTCCCTATCCTGTGTGGAAAGCCCGGATTTTCTGGACCCTAGAGGTGGCTCGGGATTCTTGCGAGAACCCTGACACAAAAACTCAGGGTGGTTCATTGGTTGGGTCTCATTCACGGACCAGTCTGGTGGTTGATCAGCACCCTTCCCACAAGTGGGTAGTCCATTTTAAGTGGGAATTCACCTATTCACAGTGATTGCAAATAGGGTGTGTCTGCTATTGCTTCTTCTTTTTTTGTTGGGGGGGGGCTTTGTTCTTGCTGGTTTTGAGGGAAACCAAAAGGAACATCGACATTTTGGGGGTCCAAAAATTCTACAACAAACCTACATGCTTTGATCCGCTTTTTAAAATCGGTAGGAAAACAAAAAGGACACCTTGACCAAATTTCTACACTTGCGGCTTGCTCATTTTGAGGATCCGAACAACCATGGTTCAGGCGGGAACTGTCTTGGCCCTAGGATACATCAGATTCAGATTCTCCGATCCTGTTTCCTGTCAGTCAACCTAATGAACTTATTAGAAATGTGTCATGAAAAAGGGGAGCAACCCCCGTTTTCGGTTTCGGCTTCCCTTCAAATCAACACCCAACCCCCACCCCCCCCCCACCCAATTTGTCGTGCCACGCCTGGCGGCTACGGGCGGCTGCTAGGGAGTTGAACCTAAGGGCCAGACGTCTATCCCGAATTCACTGCGCCAAGGACATGACATCTGGACCATCAGGAACTTGTTTTGCTGGAGTTAGCCCGAATCTCGATTCTCGGTGGCCATGTGGCATAATTTGCTCCCAACTTTTGTGCAGCTGGTCCCTATGACAAAACCCCCCACAAGCCCCCGCGGTTTGGTGGCAGCATCCTTCGGTGGCCAAGAATCAGAGGCATTGTTGGTCCTTGACGTGTTCCCGCATCCAACGCGGGGCATGTGTCCAAATGGGACAACTCCACACCGGACGGCCCCTCGGGGCCAGGGATACTTAAGCCCCTGTTAGATAGGGGTCTCCGGGCCAAGGTGACCCCACCGCGCAGTCTCCCAGTCTCGGGAATAGTTGCCAGGGAATAACCCAGCCATAGCTTGTTTGAGCTTCATACCCTGTTGGGAGGAGACATGCACGTCCACACTGGCAAAGGTCCTCGCAAGAGGAAAGTGACATTTCGGTTTCTCTTTAGGCTTCCTTTTCAGACCAACCCAAAACGGGTACCCTCAAAAGAAGACGCCAGGTCCCGAGGCTGGTCCTGGAAGCTGCTTGAGGTTCCGCCGACCTCAGGAGCGGTTACACCTACCAAAGACCTTGCCCCCATTCAGACATCGTCCCGCCACACAAACTTATTACATAAATGTTCACAGATATTTTTCAAAATATAAAATTTTATGAGAAAGTTATATCATAAAATTCTACCAGCATCCTTACAAATCGCGGTTTAAATTATCAATATGTTTTTTTGCATTTCAAATGTCTAGACCAGTTAGGGTTTTTAACTTTACAACCGCAAACCTCACAATCTCTTTCATTTTGATTATATGCCTTTTTTTCTTCGCGGTGCTCAGCATCATATTTCTTGCTTACCTCCTTAATTATTTCTGGATTTTTTGCCCTATACCTCTTCCAACTTTCTGCGCAAACTATGCACCAAGTTTTCCCAGCAACTAATTGACTAGGAAGTTTTTTACATCTACATGAAGTGCATTTTGTTTTTTCAGGTTCATCCATCCTTACTATAGTTACATAGTTTTCCTTTAGGTCAAAACCATCTTACACAAATCCCAAATTCCCAAAATATATTTTTCCAAAATCCCAAAATATAAAATCCCCATAATTTCAAAACATAAATCTTACAATGTTTTTTATTGTAAGGTTTATGGTGTAATTTCAATTCATATTGTTTCAATATCAACAGGTGTTTCTTCAATAATAGTTGGTGTTTCCTTTTGCTTCTGATTGTTATTATGCTTCTGAGTTTTTTTATGTTCCGACCATCTACATTTTTTAACTTTGCACTGACAAATATCACAAAATACTTCAATTTGATTATATACTTTGCTGTATTCTTTCATTCTGGCATTTATTTCTTCCTTATGTGCTTCACGGTATTTTTTGCTTTGCTGATGTCTTTGTTCCTTATTATTCTGGTGTTTTTCCCTTTCCTTTTCCAAGCACCTTATACAATATTTATTTATTCTGTTGAATTCTTCAACTGGTTTAGTTGCATTACATCTTTTGCAATACTGCTTCTCCATAATTTACTAAGGTAATTTACCTTTAAACCTGTATCATACCATACCCTAAATCCCAAAATCCCAAAATATAAAATCCCCATAATTTCAAAACATAAATCTTACAATGTTTTTTATTGTAAGGTTTATGGACTAGTATTAATTAACATGCAAGAAGTGCTACAAATGAAACAACTGAGACAATCACCATACCGATACAGAAATGACAATTTCCTCATCCAAATAGCGATATGACCATCTCCTCATTCAAAATGAGACGCCACTCACCAAAAATGAGGAAATGACCATTTCCTCATTTTTAAAAGGCATTTTACCTTTACAACCAATGAGAAAATGACCAAATGACCATCCAAATGAGTAAATGACCATTTCATCATCCTCCCAACCTCAAATTCCTTAATCTGTCAAACTCGTCAAAATCTCACAAATCAATTCAGCAGGTATTTTGTATAAATCTTCCTGCTTATGTATTACATAATTATCCCCCCATTCTGCTTTAGTTTTTGATGGCAGTCGTTGCGCAGTTTCAATATGTTTATTATTCCTTATTTTTCCACAATCTCTATTACATAAATCTCTAGGTGTCAAATTCGTAATGTTATTCCAAAGTCTAGTGCGTTTTTTGTATTTAAATCCATATTTGCAATAATCAACATCTTTAAAATCAAACTCATTCATAAACTCCTGACTTTTTAATAATCCAGTTTGAGGATTTTCGATTACAAAATATGTTGGATTAAAATATTTGATAATCTCAATAGTTTTTAAAACTATACTATTAGCATATTCAATATTCCTAATTCCTGTCGTTTTTGCTTTGCTGTATTCGGTGCACGGGGGACTGCTCCAAATAAAATCAAAATGGTTTCTGTCAAATTGTTTATAATCCCATTCCAAAATATCACAATTAATATCAGCATTTTTCAAGTCTAATGAGATGACATTATAACCGAGTGACTTTGCTATGGTTCCTACACTTCCAGTTCCACTAAATAATTCTAATAAATTCATATTGTTTATTAGAATGGTTTAGATAATGTTTTAGAAATATACATATTTATCATCTTCCTTAATGATCTTATAGTATTCTAATGTTTGTTCTTTTGGACTTTTGATTTGTCCCTTATTTAACATATCACAATATTTTTTACGCTTCGTGTCATAATCACCGCTGGGTCTGCCTATCCCTTTCTTTTCAAAGATCTTATCAATCTTTTCCTTCTCTTCATTGTTATCTTTTGGTTCGTTTGCCTTTGCATCAAGTTTCTGGTCAATAGTTTTTATCATCTCGTACAACAGTTTAACATTTTTACTAACTGTCATTATCTTCCTTGATAGTTCAGAAATAGCATCATTCTCAACTTCAGACATTTCTATATATATATTTATTTATATAATTATTTATTTAAATATGTATTTATGCGTTTCATCATACAGTTTACCTGAATAATCTAATGTTACATATGTAAATAAATCATATTCTAACAGTCTTTCGCCAATTTTATTGTTCATTTTTATTAAACCTTCCTTGTCATTTGTGAGTTCATAAAATTTCAATATTTTATCAAATTTATCCGGTTTAGTTATACCTTTCATAAAATATTTATCATTGAATTTAGCATCAAACCAATAAAAATATTCTTCGCTCAATTGTTTAGCAAAGTTTTCATCACCATTGAATAGGTCTTTAATTTCTTCATCGTCAAAAATTATAACTCTACGGTCTTCTCTTTTCATAGTTGGCATTATGATTATACAAATAATTAGATATTTATTTATTTAATTATTTATTTATAAAATTGATTTAATGTAAAATCTACTCTTTAAATACTAACTTATGTCCCTGTTGAAACTAACATTAATCAAATGTTCGTTAGTTTCAATAACCATATCGCCTCCTGAATTTTTCTGAATATTAAAATCTTTATCTGTTTTTTTAAAAGAAAACATACATGGGACACAACTAACCTTAACACCATCTTTTTTATCTGCCGTCAATTCATTCTTAAAATGCATAACATGATTACATTTATCGCATTTTACAGCTTTACTTTCACCCTTTGATTTAGCACTTTCCGTTGTTTTTTTCCGAGCTTCAATATCTGGCATTGGTCTTTGTTTGCTTTTACTCTTTTTCTTTCTTGGCATTTATATTAATATTTACATTTTTATTTTTGGTATATTGTATTCCTAATTTTATTAATTCTAATGTATAAAAGCATACTTTCTTACATCTG
The DNA here is from genome assembly GCA_963377175.1 of Effrenium voratum. NCBI lineage: Eukaryota > Dinophyceae > Suessiales > Symbiodiniaceae > Effrenium > Effrenium voratum. Next base: position 42,661 of record CAUJNA010001245.1, on the reverse strand, counting down.
TTGTCAGTTATTATTACTTGTTCTATATTCTCTACTTCATCTATTATATCAATATAATCTGAATAACTCCTTTCCATATTAAATAATACGATAAATTATGTTTTTCATTTCTGTCTTTCTTTTCTTGTACAACTTGATAGAACTTGATAAGTTCTATCAAGTTCTAGAACTTTTTTCCTAGAGTTGTACAGTTTTTTCATTGTATCGTCTTTATTCCATCTATATTCCACAAATTTATGATGATGTTTTGAATTTAGATGTTTAAATAAATATTTGTCATCATAAGTTTTACCACAACTGCAATGGATAATAGTCATATAAATAATAAGATGAAATAATTATTAAAAATAATTATTTGATCTTATTATTTTCATGCATAATAGAATATTGGTGGGGCACAGCACTTGGGTTTTCATTGCACACGCGAGCAAGACACAAAACTAATTATCTTCAATGCTTATTGATTGAAGTTGATGAAAGAGCCTGTTCTACTACGATGGACACCATTCATATCATAGCAATGCTTTCATACAATAAATAATATTAAATTATTTTCTAAATATCTTTAATATTATTTTATTATGCCTGATGTAAAACCAATTGATGAAATCAAATATGACTTTAAGCAAAGCAAGCACGAGGTCGTCCCTAAATTGCCGATGAGAGCTATGATTGTGGGCCCGTCAGGCTCTGGAAAATCGACGCTACTTGTATCAATGATACTTGATATTTATAGAGGAGCATATGAAAGAATTTTTATCTGGTCCCCATCTGTAAATTTGGATAGCATTTGGTTGCCTGTTAAAAAATACATTAAAGAAGGTTTAAAAGTTGATACTGATAAAGAATCGTGTTGGTGGGATGAGTTCAATGTTGAAGATTTAGAAAGAGTTATAGAAACTCAAAATAAAATAATTGAATACCAGAAAAAACAAGGAATGAAGAAGTTATTTAATATTTTGATAATTTTAGATGATGTATCTGATAACCCAGCAATAACAAGAAATAACAAATTGTTAAATTCTTTATTCTGTAGGGGACGTCATAGTGGAATATCAACGCTTGTCAGTCTTCAAAAATCATCAACTGTGCCACCAATTATTAGAGTAAATATAAGTCATTTGTTTTATTATAAAGTTAGAAACTACAAAGAGATAGAAATATTACAAGATGAATTATCAGCAATTGTTAGAAACGATAATTTACACGAAAGCAAGAAACTAATTTATAAAATATATGAGACCGCAACTGACGAACCACATAGTTTCTTATATATTAACCTTTTAGAAAAGAACCCAGATAAAATGTTTATGAAAAAGTTTTCACATTATTTAAGAATATCTGATAAATAATATTTAAAGATATATCCTATATAATCTTATACAATGCCTAAAAAGGTAATGGACTATTCTAATACTTATTTTTATAAAATTGTTTGTAAAAATTTAAGTATCAAAGACTGTTATGTTGGACATACTACAAATTGTGTTAAACGAAAATGTGCTCATAAAATAATATTGAGAAAGAAAACGGTAAAAACTACAATCAATATGTATATCGATTTATTCGTGAAAATGGAGGATGGATTAATTTTGAAATGGTTTTAATAACTAATTTGAAATGTGAAAACCGTTTAGAAGCATCAATGAAAGAAAGAAAATATAAAGAACAACTAAAAGCGACTTTAAATCAAATAAATCCAATAGCAACAGATGAAGACAGATTAGAACAAGCAGAAAAGTATAGTGAGTGGAAAAAGGAAGACAGAAAACAAAATCCTGACAAATACAAAGAAAGAGACAAAGCAAAATACGAAAATTTTAGTGATAAAATGAAAGAAAATGCAAGAGAAAGATACTGGTTAAAAAGGATGAAATTAAGGAAGCGAGGAAAGACAAATATCATAATCACGGAGGGAAGGAGAACAACTCAATACAATGTAAAAAAATATAGAGAAGAACATAAGGAAGAAGTAAAGCTAATGATGAAAAACTGGTATAATAATACGAAAGAAGAAATTGTTTGTGAATGTGGTCAAAAGTTATTGAACCATAACCTACCAAGACATATAACAAGGAGAAAACACCAAGCATATCTAAACTCAATACAACAACCAGAAGAAACCCCAGAACAATAATTAATAATATTAATATTTTTTAATATTATTAATTCAGAACAAACTATAACTACACAAATTCAACGCTGGTAATTTATATACTAGTTTGTCACATTTCATTGTCTCCAGTTTTTCTAATCTTTCACTCATTTGCTTAATTGCGTTCAACTGTAATTTGTCAATATTACTTAAGTCTAATTGTTCTACATCAATATCATTGATTTTATCAATACTTGAAGTTTCAACAATACTATTTGAATTACCCATTATATATTATTATTTAGCTTGATTTTTCAATTCCTTAATTTCTTTTTCTAATTTTTCTACTTTATCTATCACTTCCAGTAAAGCTTTATGTAATAATATTGGAACTTTTGTATATTCAATACCTAAATATTCACGTTCGGTATGAACTACATTACTAATTTCTTTCGGAACTGCTTTTAATAAATCATCAGCAATATAACCTATATGGATTGCATCCTTATCGTCTCTATCTTTTCTTTTGAATTTTTTAGGTTTGAATTTCTTAATCATACTAATACAATTACTTTTAAGTAAATCTACATCATATTTCAATCTTGCATCGGAATTATCTATTAGACTTCCATTTATGGTTACAGTTCCGGCAGTAATATCAATAGCATCACCTGAAGCATCTTGAATATCATTTACAAATAATGTTTTTGTATTAACAACTGTTACATTTTCATTAAAAGTCGATGGAGCATTATTTGTAAAACTTTCAGTATTTACTGTTGTTCCAAATGTCTTATCAATAGATAATAAAACAGAAGGGGTAGTAGAACTATCAGCAACTCTAAACGCTGTATTTGATGTTCTAAATATTACATCAATCGTAGATAAACTAGCTCCATCGTAATAAGTTGATATTTCACTTGTTCCCATCTTTAGATCTGTTCCAGTAGTCATTGAAATATTATTTAAAAAATAAACCGTTGTTAAATCGAATGATTGAATGGTATTAGTTGCTAAATATGTATTTTGTATTGCCATATTAGTATCAACAGTTACCAATGTACCACCATTAGGCGCTATATTATTGCTTCTTAATGCTCCCCCGCTTTTAACATAAATATCATCAGCAAATAAATTACCCATTACATCAACAGTGCTTGTATTAAAAGTCCATCCAGTAGAAATATTAACTGCTCCAACTATATTAGATTGAACAGCAATAAATCTAATTGAAGAATTGGCATCACTATTCCTCATATCAAAAGATGAAAAAGCACTAACATATCTATATAATTCACAATTTGTATCAATTGTTAATTTACCATCAGCATCAATATTAACATTATCACAATTAACAGCAGCATTCGTATAAATATTACCTAACACGTCAACAGGTTTATTAAAAATAGTTTTTTCACTAATCCATCACACATCATATATTGATTACTGGCATTAGTAAAATCACCAACGCTAACAGCAACAAAATTAGGATGATGTATATAAAAACCTTCTGTTGCATCTGGTGTATATGTTTCTAAATATGGTTCTAGTCCATTTATTGAAGTATTGATATTATCAATTTGTGTTTTAATATCTGTTGAAAAATCATTATTTGTAAATAACTTTCCTTTCATATAAACAGCACCTTCAAAATATGATGTTCCGTGTGCTTGAGCAAAATTATACGAAGTATGAACATTACCGTTAATCGTAATTCTTGAAGCATTATTAGGCCTTCCAATAATGACATCTCCTGTGTTCCATCCTAACCATAATCTATAAGGCGTAGCACCTGTTAGTCCTTGATAAGAGTCTAACTGGCATCCTCTTTTAAATTCGAGTCTTTGGTTACTAACTGCGTCCTGGATTCTAAATATTGGATTAGTATTATCTGTTAAACTAAGTATTAATGGAGAGTTTACTGTTTGTGCAGTTGTATTAACTTTGTCTAATTTTTGACTTATTACTGTATCTTGTGCGCTATCATTTGTAATTATTGAATTAATTGTATTTGTATTTCCCGTTATTAATCCACTTAATCCATCTGATTGTAAAACATAACGAGCATCTGAACCTGCTATATCTAAAATAGATGAACACGAAAATACACCCGATACTTGTAAATTACTTAATATTGTAGTATTATGATTTAATATTATTTTATCATTTTGAAAAGTTGAAGAATTATTAATTTCTACATCGCCAAAACCACGTTGATTTAAAAACATAGTTGAACCAGTCAAACTTCCATAAACATAACTATCAAAATAATTATTATACATTTCAAAGAAATTGTTATAATTTCCAAATTCTGCTATTTTGAAAGTTGCAGTAGTTGTTATATTATGTATTAATGTATTATTTAATACTGATGTGTTAAACTTTTCTGATAATAAATTATTAGTTGTTGTTTTATTATAATAATCTGCTTCATTAAATGAACCTGTTTGTAATTGAGATATTAAATGAGAATTTGATGAAATATTATTAAAATTAGTTGTTACAGTAGAATTCAAATTATTTATTAAATGTGTATTTGATGAAGTATTATTAATATTTGTATTTATTAAAGTAGTATTTGAAGAAATATTATTAATATGTGCATTAATTAAATTAGTATTAGAACTAATATTATTAAAATTAGTCGTTATAGTAGAATTCAAATTATTTGTTAAATGTGTATTTGATGAAATATTATTAAAAATTTGTATTTGAAGTTATTGTCAGATTACCTATTAAAAATGTATTTGATGAAACATTAACTAAATTACTTGCTAATGTTGCTGTATTATTCATAATAAAATAAGCATTTGAACTAATATTATTTGATAATACATTAACTTCTGTTTTGTTATATGATTCTATTTTTGTGTAAAAATTACTATCAATTTGAGCTTTTGTGTAAGTGTCTAATTGGTCTGCTTTGTTGTTGAGTAAATCAATTATATCTGTTTGACTGGCGTATATGGTCTTTATATCTTGTATTCCCGTATCATTTATTTCACTAATTGTGTGCGCTACAACATTTTCAAAGTTTGTTAAATTTATTGAAGGCAATATATATTAATAGTAGAAAATGATAATATTTATTTATTTTTAATATTATCATTTTTACTTATTTTTAATCCAAAATCTGGCAACCTGAATCGCGTATGGATAATATTTGTTCTGATACTAATGTTATGTAAATCGTGTCTGGCATAAAACTTACGTCCATACTTCCAGAAGGTTTGACACGAATTAGAAGCTGTTGTCCGGCTTTCGTGTTTATTCCAGTATATGAACTATCAGGAACCTTCTCCATATTCATAGCAAAGATGAACTTGTCTGTTTTATATTGGTTAAATTCAATAGATAAATGATGTTGATGAAATAAAGGTAAATTCAATGCCTTTCGCAAATAATAGAACGCTTGCGTTAAGCTTTTACAAGGATACTCAGGAAATCATTTTGAACCTAATTGAAGTTGAAATTCTAAGTCATTGTCAGGGTTATAGTTTCCGTGAGTTGAAAAGGTTGTTCTTGTTGATGGATGGTAAAACCTGTTGTATTCCTTATGAACTTCAGTTGCTCCTCCCGTGGTATCTGCTTTATAGAAGGTGATGAAAGCGGCAGCGAGTTTAGATACAGAACGAACAACAGTTGTGTTAATGTTTGCTTGACCAACAACTGAATTAGACTGACAAATGTAAGTATTATACGTGATAGGTAATTCTTTTCCATCAAGTAAATGTGAAACGTAACGATTGTGTAAATCATTATCCAAACTTACTACATCGCATTGAAGGAAGCAATTATTAAGTTCGTATTCTCCGCTCGTGCTTTGATGTGTGTTAGGCGCGCTCTCACTGGCAGGGAAATCAGTAGTAACATCAGGTGAAACAATACAATCGGTGAAATTACTGACAAGTTCAAGTTCTAAAACAAGAGGACACGCTTTTAATGGAATATACTTAAACTGGTTAAATAAACCAAGCATAGGTTTAAATCCAACAACCATTTCAGACGTAAAGCCCGGGATTGTTTGAGCATTATAAGTTTTTCCAATAGTGCCAGTTGTAGGGTCAGCAAAACGTTGTGCCAAATCGTCATCGTATCTATAACCAAAACTTTGCGCGTCTTCATTGTCCCTTGCTCCCTTTGACATCAAACAACTCATCATATGATGGTTTCTATTGTAGTAGTCAATGTCTTCAACAAGTTGATTACCAGCAATTAATCTTGCCCTTCTGAAAAAGCAGTAAGCAGGAGATAGAGGTCGTAACCGTTTGTTGCTTGTATTTTCCTTGTTCGAAACATTGAAAAACACCATTACCGATTGAGGGTCTAACCAACTATTATCTTCTGCATTTAATGCGATTTTCAATACACGATTTCCAGACGAAGGTTTATAAATATTTGAACCTGATGGGAAGAATGAAACGCTACGGCGCTCATTGATATAACTTGCCCCTTTATTTAATTTGAATGAGAGGTTGTCAATTAGAGAATCTTCAGCACTAAAAGTTTCCATTACTATATATAATTTAATTTAGAAATAATTTAAACTAAATTGATAAATTTATACATTCATTAATTTCTAAAACATATTTTATATATGTTTTACAAATTGATGAAATTGTAATTTCATTAATTTCCAAATCATAATTAAGAATTATGATTTACAAATTGAATAATTTAGTGTAATCCTTTTGATTAGAATTATTATTATTTTTAAATATTTTCATTTTCTTTTTCTTAATCTTATCTTCAACTGGATTATTGCCTTTTTCTTTCTCCATTACTAATTCTCTAATTTCATCATATGAACTTTTCTTATACTTTTTATTTTCATTCTTAATCATATCATCTGTTGTTTCATTGTCATATTTCTTATGTTGTATCATAATAATAATATGAAAATAGTTTTGCGTTTTTTCTTTTTACTATTTCATCAAGGTCTGATTGAGTGTGATTACAATTGTTAGTGTTGTCATTGATGAGGACATAACCATTTTTATATTTTGGTACAAACATATTATAAATTGAAGTAATCCAGTTATAATCAATATAGTCAGGTCTAACTCTGACACTCCTAATAATGAAACACCCACACTGACATTTTACATGTAAATTCGTTTACAAGTGTTAATGGTTTAAATTTTGTTTCACTTTTTTCTTTAACTGAACTTATATAATACTATATAATTATTTATTTAATTATTTATTTATTTAATTATTTAAAAATTATAATATCTCATTTACCGGATAAATACTTCTTGAAACATCACGCCCCATATCTCCGTATCCAGTTATGTAATCGTGGTTAGTAAATGGATTTAATGAACCAGTATAAACAGTTACAGCAGACCTATCTAAAATACTGACAGGGTCTAAGATACTTCTAAAATTAATGTAATCATCGGTAATGTTAGACTTTCGCGATATAAATGGAGCACCGTAAGTGGTTAAAGTTAATTCTCTTTCAGGGTAATCTTTTGTTATCAGTGCACCTACACTTGAACCGAGACTGTGTGTTATAAGATGTTTAACTTCATTGTTTTCATCCAATGCTGTTGATGTGTCTTTATATCGTTGTGAATATTTTGTCATTTTAAAGGGAAGTCCTACATCTGCCAGAATGTCATTAACAGCACCTCCAAACGTTCCTTTTCCAAATGTTCCGCTTACATACATTTTATCACCATCAATATAAAAACCTTTACCATTGCCATATGCTCTACTCAACCCTTGTGCATCAGTTAAATTAGAATTAGGATAAAAATCGTTTAATATGTTGTCAGTTTGTTTCATAACATCAGTTATTTTAGTTGTTTTTTTATAAGGTTGATAATGTTTAATTTTCCCATGCTTCATTTCATATATTAACTTTTTATTTTATTAATCATATAAATAAAGATATAAATTAATTTCTCAATTAATTAATAATGCTGACATACGACGAAGTCCTAAGCAACAGAATAATTTTTAATTAGAAAATTTATTTTCTAATTAAAAATATATTATGTTGACATACCACGAAGTCCTAAGCAACAGAATAATTTTTAATTAGAAAATTTATTTTCTAATTAAAAATATATTATGTTGACATACAAGAAGGTCTATATTGACAGTGCTCACAGAATTAGAGGTACATCATCAAATTTCAAAGTTGAATTACCAGAAACATTACAAACAGACAACGGAGTTCATTGCTACATTCACGAAGTAACATTACCTAACTCGTGGTATTCAATACAGTCAGGATTAAATAATATATTATACTTTTATTCTTCTCCACTAGTTCCAGATGAAGATAATACAAATGTTCATTGGATTGCTGTTGCGCTAGCAGAAGGAGTATATACTGGCACAGAACTGGCAACAGAATTAAAATCAAAAATTAACGGTATTGTTGATAATGTCAATTTCTCAAATACTTATGAAGTTACTTACAGTGTAAAAACTAATAAAATAACGATTTCTTCAAACTATGCCGATAGACAATTTGCAGTATTAACTGATGAACAAATGAAGATAATATATGAAAGTTATATTTGGATTGGAAGTTTTGATGCTAATGATTTAAAGTCTGTTAATGAAGTTTTAGGAAATTATCAAATGAATGTTTATCAATATGGTAATGCGTATGTTTCTGGTTTCGTTAATCTTCAACCCATTAGAAATATTTATATTCATTCTTCTCAATTGTCTAATTATAATCAAGTAAATTTAAGAACGGGCGATAGCACAGTTGTTAAGAAAGTACCAGTCACAGCACCACATGCGGGAATTATTTTTGATGGTGACGGAGTAAATGCTTTGGACTATTTAGATGTATCTAATAGAACCTTTAAACAATTGGATTTTTGGATTTCTAATTCGGCAGGGAATGAAATTAATTTGAATGGAGTTAATTGTAGTTTTAGTCTCCTTTTCGTAAAAAGTGATATTATTTGAAAATGAAATTGTAATATCAAATGTCAAAAACTTAGAATAATATATAGATTTTCCATATGGAAAATCTATATATATATATATATATGTATATATATATATTATGTCAAGTATTGAGGTAGTAGATGTTAATAATGAACTAAAACAGAAGAAGCACCTATTAATAATGAAGTTGTTGAACAAAATGAAACAGTTAATGAAGAACCAACGCCAGAAGAAGTTAAACCAGAAGAAGTCATTCCTGAACCAAAAGCGAAAGCAAAAGAATTACCAAGAACTAAAAAAGAAGTTGAATTAGTAGAATGTGAACGATGCTCTAAAAAGATGACATTGAAAAGTTTGAGACACTCACACCCTAAAAATTGTAAAGGGGCAAAAACCGAGATGCTCCCAGTCAATCCACAAAAGAACATTAGAAAGATACAACCAGAAGTAAAAGAAGAAATTAAGAATGAGATTAAACAAGAAGTGATTAAAGAAACTATTAAGAAACCCACGGCAACAGAACTATTAAGCCAACATTATGAAGAACTTAAACAAAAGAAAAAACAAGATAAACAAGAAAAAATAAACAAATTATCTTCATCAATGTTTTAAATAATAATCTAATTATATTATATATTAATCATGCTTATGAGAAGTCATAGAAATGTAGAATTTAAAAGGGCACCACAAGTTGAAAGAGTATATGATACTAATGACTTATGGGGCGTTGCTTCAAGAATGAATTATTTTAAACAAATGAAAGATAATATAGAAGCAAGACAAACACAAGGAGCATTGATAAAATACAGAAACGATTTAGCAGAAAGCAACAGAACGGAAAGTTATAGAAAGGAATTAGACAGAATAAGAAAAATATTGGAAAACTCACGCTCACCCGATGGAATACAAACAACAGAACAACTAAAAGCAAGAAAGAAACATTTAGAAGAAATGATTAAGAATATTTCAGATTAACTTATTTATTATTTAGATAAATAAATTATCTAAATAATACATATAATATGATTAAATCAATAAATAGATTGAATACAGTAGGACCAGTAAAAGTAGGTTCGTTAAAATCACAATTACATTTGAGACCTTCTTATGACGAGTTGTTAAAAGAAACATTAGTAGAAGATGAGAATAGACCATCAATTGAAAATGTGATAGACAGAAGGGCAACAAGATACAGGTTAAATCAATATGGTAGTCAGTTTGATAATAAAGATGCTTTGGATATTCAAAAGAAAGAAGAATTGAGCAGAAGAGAAGAAGTTAAGAAGGAAGCATCGGTAGGTAGAGGAATATTTGGCGAAATTGGCGATACATTCAAACAACAAATGGCATTTGTAGACGAAAGGTTAATGGAAGTGAACAGACAGAAAGAAGAACTTGAAGAAAGAATGAGACTTATGTTTGGACAACACGATGAAATGGCAAGTGCTGTATCAAGACAATCAATACCAGAAGGTGTGAAAGTCCATTCAATGGCGTCAAATCAAGAAGAAGGAGAAGAAGAAGAACCAGAAGACGACCCTATTGTTGATGAAGAAGAGAAGAAAAGGGTAAAGACGACGATGATGACCTAAGTAAAGTTGAAGATTTCATAGATGAAATCAGAGGAAATACACCCTTATATTTAGCAAATGTTCCAATGGACATGAAACGCATCATTGATAAAATATATAATGTCGGATTAATGAAAGATGATATATACATAGAATTCAACAACTTAATTAGCGAATTGATTGAAAGTGAAACCAACGTTAAAAAACAGAAAAACAAAACCAAATTGATAGATTTTTACAAAAAGCATGTATATAATAAGTATATGAAAGAAGAGAAGGCATCTTCATCGGGTCAAACACGTGATTAACAATAATTAATCTATAATATTTAATAATGAGTAATACTAAATATTATGGATTGAGAAGAAGGAAAACCTTTGATGAAATGCTTAAAGAAGCGATGACACACAGACTGATAAAAACAACCATCCCAGAAAAACGGAGAGTAGATTTATTAATGAATGAAGTTGATTTTGACGAATTTGATTTAACGAATTATGGCATTAACAAGAAATATATGAGTTTAAACAATAATAAATATGATACTGATATGTTCCCGGTAATGACACTTGACAAAGCAACACAGTTTCCTATCAGAGAAGTCAAAGAAACACAAACAGACCTACCAAATGATAAAGAAACACAAACTGATGACATTGATTATACAGGTTTGATTTCAGACGGATTTTCAAAGAGTTTTAAAAGTAATCTTAAGAATAGGGCAGAGGCAGAAGCACAAGCATCCTTATTCAAACCTATTCAAGATGATGATGATGCTGATGAACCAGATGATGACGACGATGATGATAATGGAAACAAAAAGGAAAGTTAAAACCTGATTAGGATTATAGAATTTATGTTAAGGTCAGGTTTTAGTGTAGCAGACATAATAATACATATAACTTATCAAACTACATTAACCACTCTACAAATTACTGAATTGACAGCATACATTATAGGAAATTCACTAATTACAACTTTTGATATTACTAATGGTATTATGAATTGGTTAAGTAATAATACTGATGAAGAAGTTGAGTTAAACACTTCTCCCCCTGTTAGCGTTAATAGTTCTCCACCTATCACTGTTAATAGTTCTTCAACACATACCGTTAATTCAACGTCGCGAAGCTCGCGAGCCTCTGGCGAGGCGTCGTCAGAAGAAAATGCTAATTATGAAATAGCACCGCCGACCGACATTCCTATTCCTACTGATGCTGAAACCGATGAAGAAGATAAGGATAAAGATAAGAATAAAGAAAAACAAAATCTAAAATAAACAAATATGAAAGACATAGAGTTAAAACCATCATGAAAATAAAATCATATTTTAAAATACTTACTTTAAAATATCATTTTTCAGGGGTAGAAACTAGGATCAAATTATTGCCTTTGTATTTTCTGTTGTAGTCATTTTTAGGAGGTTGATTTACTGTTCCTTCCTCTTCCTTTTTGCTATGATGTTCCTTAATCTCATCAATTGTCAAGTCATCAATATTTTTAGTGCTCATTTTTATCTTAATATATTATGGTAATATGTCTTTAAGTATATTCAGGCAAAATATGAATTAATATAAATTCAACAAGGCGAATAAAAGAGTAACACGAAAGACACTTAAGGACATATTAACTATTATTAATATATAGACTAATTTATGACAAAAAAACGTATAGATACAAACATTCAAGACCTAAAAAACACAAGAGACAGGAAAAGGGGCAGTATTACCGCTCAAACCCTACAGAAAGTCAATACCATCATTGATTTTTATGAAGACCGCAAAATTGTTCAATTTGACACGGCAAACAAATTAATCAATGGCATCATTGCAACAAACGACAAGGAATTGAAGAAAGGACTGAAGCAATATGAAAAGGCAGTTGCCAAATACCAAAACATAGCACCCATAGGAGAGAGAATGAAACCAACAACTGAAAAGGCAGTCAGAGGCAAGAAACTAGCAACAATCAGGAGAAGAATTAATGAAAAAACACCCTTACGAAGAATTCAAAGGATGTATAGAGACAACATAACGAAGGACAGAAAAACGATTGTTATTAAATATATTATTTTTACTAAAGACGAAGGACGTGCTACAAAATCCGGTTTTTTTTAGATTGAATGGTATTAAATACTACCCGTTGCTATATCCTAACGTTAAAAGGGCAGGCAACGTAAAAGCACAGTGGGAGTTTATTACTAATGCTGTTAATGTTAAAATTAAAAGCACAGCATTTTGATGCAATCAACTGAGCAACTAGGAGCCACCAATGCTGGAGGCATTTGATAAACATAAGTTTCATAAACTGGTGGCAGTGATGAGAGCGACCCAGCGTTTAAGAGTTTTACAGATGGCGAGGTTTATAACTACCTTGATTGCATCAAAATAGAAAGTGCCGAATTAGTTGATGAGGACGCAGTAGATTATGATATTTTTGATGATGAACTCACCGACGCTAAACATAACATAAGTATTCATCATAGATACATTCAAACCGAATTGAACCCTGACTGCTTAACATTGAAGGAAGCAATAAAAAATGGTGAGCATATTGAAAATGAGTGCTGGATTAATACGTTGATGGAACACTACGCGGACACGCTGATGAGGCACAAAAGAACCAAAAAGAAGAATTTAACCAGAGAGAGGATATTAGAAAACATCAACAAAAGCGATGAAAACTTCAAAAAGCACGGTGCTTCAATCATGCAAATGGATGCTGTGTTTAAACAGTTTGACATCAAAGCAAGAATTTATGACATTGACAGCAAATTGATTTACAAGCATGATCCAAAAGACTTCTACAGCAAAAAATGATTACTTTTAACGGTTTAGTAAAGAACAGTCATATTTACACATTGAACCACGACATGAAAAATCTTAAAGCAAACCCTAATGTAGAAGACGTCCATAAGCTTAAAATCCATAGCAATTATTACATCAGTAGCAGGGAGACACCCATCCAATATAAGATGATTGAAAATTTGGACGACATATTAAAACTCAATGAGGAAGATGAATACAAGTTGATATTGAAAGGCAATGATTTAGACAAGGCAGTTTTTGAACTCAAGCAGATAGGATATGAACCACAAATAGGATACACTGCAGGTAGGACAACTGAAATCAAAATGGATTTTACGCATCAAATAGGAAAGAAGCAAAAGAAAGTTTATTATTCAATAGTAAACCAGAATTTTGACAGAGACAGAATTGATGAGGACATCGCAGTTGACGAAGAAGAGGTATATAATAACATCAGTGAAGAAATGTTTAAATTTAACAGAAAATTGTTGTGCGAAAACACAAGAGTTATTATAATGAAGTTGATGTCCAGATTTTGGATGAATGCAGAACAATCGTAGCACACGGCATGATGAGAAGCAATGTAGGTAAGGAAGTAGAAGTCGCGAATGTTCGCGAGGCTCTGGCGAGCGTCAATGAAAGATGTAGCATTGACACATGTAAAGCATTTACACATCAAGGAAGCAAGATTAATTATATCCCGATTTTTAAAGAATTTGATGTGTGGAAACCTTACGATCACACTTGCGATTTCAACAGATTTAACAATTACACACTGTATTATGTTCAAGCAAATCAGGGCAACATCTTTTTTAACAAAAAATTAATCTGGTGTATGGTAAATACTTAAAAGAATTGGTTAAAAGAGGCGTTGTGATGAAAATACTATATTATAAAACACCGTCGCAAGTGTTGAAGGTAAAATACAAGAAAGCGATAAGCGAATTGTTTAAATCAAACATCAGTCCTGACGAGGAGCAAAACAACAAAATCAAGAAGACAATAGCAAATATTACTTTTGGACTAATGGAAAAATCATATAACAGAAAGTCAGTGAGTAGGATCTTTGACAATGTAGGACATGCTTTACATCATCAAAGAACCCATGGAGGCAGACTGTATGTTTTGGATGATGAAGAATATGAGTGTTTTAATAAATGGCAACTATTAAACGATGATGAGTGGAGTATTGAACTCTCCGAAGATGAGAGACCATACTTCCAACATGTAAATGGTAGTATGACATTTCCTGAATTTGGTATCGATTGCAAAGTTGAAGACGGCAAGACTTATTACAGCGAACGGGGTGAGAAATATAGGGAAACTGAAAAGATAAGTAAGACTGCCAAATATTATGTTGTTTGTCTTACCGACCAAAGAAAACTAATGAACGGATTTAGGTATATTAAAGAATTATTATTGCAAGGTCATAATTTTAACATGTATGAAACTTTTGAAAAACTGAAAGCAAATAGTATTAAAGTTTATGCGGTGAAAACCGATGCCTTTCATATTGCAAAGAAAGATGTAAGGAAGGCAAAGAAGTTGTTAGATTTTCATAATGATATTGGAGGTTGGAGAGTAGAAAATAATAAAGTCTATGAACTGGAAACTGATTACAATTGGAAATTTAATGAGTTAGTAAAAATACCAACTTTTCAGAATGAAACAATACCGATTGAAGATGAGTGGGATGTTGAAAGCATCTGCAATAAGATTATTGAAAAAAGAAGAGTTATGATTAGAGCAAGATTTGCTGGGAGCGGTAAAAGTTTTATAGGCAAGTATATGGAAAATTTAGGTCACAATACACTTTTTGTAGTGCCTCAAAATATGTTAAAACAAGAGATTGAATGCGAAGCGGTGACAGTAAATACATTCTTTAGTATTCCAGTTGATAAAGGGGATGACCTACCAAAGTTTGATTATTCAGATTTTGATTGTATAGTGTTTGATGAGATTTATATGTCCAGTCCTTACATATTGAACAAAATAAGGGTGTTTGCAAATAACAATCCTGACATCGTAATTATAGGTGCCGGTGATGTCAAGCAACTGCCACCGATTGAACCTTTCACTAATACTCAAAATGCAGGCGAATACATTGACAAATGTATTGACATTATTTTTGAATATAATATATTTTTAAAGATATGTAAGCGAGTAGGTGGTAAGGATACAGAAGAAGGAGAAAGAAACAGAAAGAAACTGAATGAAATCTATGATGACTTTTGGATTAAAAAGATGGCAGTTGAAGAATGGATAGTTAAGCATTTCAAATTTACTAAAGATGTTATGAATAGTGAAAACAACATAGCATATACAAATATTAGATGTGAGGCAGTATCCAATGAGATTAGAAAAAGATTAGGTAAAACATGCAAATATGAAATTGGAGAAATCTTAATATGCAGACTTTACAAAAAGGACAAGGAAGGAAAACTGAATGTTAATATTAGGTGGAAGGTTGTTAATAACGAAGGATACAAGATAACAATACAAGATATTAAGGATACAGAGAACATTAGAACGCTTGACATTGATATTATAGATAAGCATTTTAGATATGCCTACTGTGCTACCACTCATAGCAGACAGGGGACATCAATCAGTGATAATATGACCATTCACGAATGGAACAAAGATTATTTAGTTTGTAGGGAATGGTTGTGGACGAGTATCACACGAGCGAGGGATTTTAACAATGTCTATTTTTACAAGAACAAAGAGGGAGATGAAGATATGTTTAAGAGTTTGGTAATCAACTATTTTAAAAACAAAGTTGAAGGATATAAACAGCAAGATAGAGTAGCAAAAAGAGAAATAGACGAAGAGCAATACATTGACGAAAACTGGTGCTTAAAATACTTCAAATCCTGTTGCCAAAACTGCGGAATTAAATTTAATCTAGATACAAGAGGAGGAAAAATAAGTTCTAACTTCACTGCTCAACGTTGTGATAATGAGTTATGCCACACAGTTGAAAACTGCACCGCCTTTTGTGTCTATTGCAATTGCAGCGCGTCATGAATAATTTTGAAAATGAGTTTTTCAAAATTATTTTATTAACTTAATTAATGAGTTCAACACAAGAAATTATTAAGAGTGTATATTATGATAGAAGCGGTTATGGTTCAAAACAAACAACCCTCAAGGATGCTAAGCAAAAAGATAGTAGTATTACAATAAACGATATTAATGAATTCTTTAGTAAGAATGTAGAAGAAAAAAGAAAGATGAGAGGTGAAAATAGTTTTATTGCTCCGCATAGTTTCTGGGAATTTCAAGTTGATATGTTTTTCATTTCTAAAAATGATTTGGAAAATCAAACATTTAGAATTGGAATGATATGCATTGATATTTTTTAGCAAATATATGCATATCGTGCCAATTAAATCCAAGACACCGCCAGACATTTTAGCAGGAATGATGGAGAATATCAATAAGATGGGTGGCAAACCGAAATTAATTTATACCGACGAGGAAGGCAGTTTTTTAATCAATCAGTATTAGATTATTTGAAGGAGGAGAAAATTGAATTACATAGAACTAGAGGTCATCCAGCATTTGCGGAGCGTGGAATTCAGACTTTTAAAGATCAACTGTTTAAACGAGTTGAAGCGGACAAGAAAAATGGAAAGCAGAATATCCAATGGACGGATTATATTTTTGAAATATATTAACTTACAATAATAAGAATATTCATTCCGCAACTAAATTTACACCGAAGGACGCAAGAATGAAAAAGAATGAATTTGAAGTAAAAATGAATATTACAATGCAAGCAAAGAAAACTAGAATGTATCCAGAATTAGACGTAGGAAGTAATGTAAAAATAATGAGGAAGAAAGGCATAAGCGAAAAGGCACATACCAGTCATTGGTTAAAAGAAGTATTTAAAGTAAAATCAATTGATAGTAAACTAGGACAATCTTACTTTCATTTGGAAGGAAAAACTAATCCTTATTTGAGACACGAATTATTGAAAGTTTAATATTAAACGAAATACAGTTAAAGAAAAACGCCTTATAATATTAGTGAAATGTTGTTTAACTATAACAAGTGCGAATGCTGTAGATGCAAAATGAATAATTTGAGTTTAACCTTACATCATATACTACCGGCAAATGTATGTAATAAAATAAGTGAATATAATGTATATTGCAAGCAATGCTGTATAACAAGAGACCTTGAAAAGTTTTTTGTTGAAGAACATAAGGATAAGGGATATACAAAGTTTCAATTACAATTAAAATTCTTTATGCGACACCAAGCAAGATTTCCTATACACTTTTACCAGAAGATTTCCAGAAAGTCATTTGAAAATGAAATTGATGAATTCTTTAGTAACATAGATTTAATTAGGAGGTTTGGAGGAATAAACGCAATTAAACCATATAAAGCATTTGTCAAAAATACCGTTATTTGTTTGAATGGATTGACTGGCATTTATTAGCCAAAGATAAAATAAATGAAGTCTTGAACGAATTTAGAGTAACTGAATATAGTATATGGTATTACTACAACACTAAATATAAAGTATGTCTATTGTTGTATTTATTCTTTTGGGAATATATTTATTCAATAATAGGAAAAGACAATATCAAATATATAGATAAGGATGATATAGATAAATATGTAGATTACATATTTGAAGACATATTGCCTGACCATTATTTTAATCCATAAACCTTACAATAAAAAAAAAAACATTGTAAGATTTATGATTTCAAAATGACTTGAAGAAATAATAACTTAATATATTATAGTGAAATGAGTGATACAGTCGGTATCAATGCTAAAAATATATTGAAAAACAAGTTTATGAGTTATAAATGTAAAGACTGTGAAATGCTCAAATTACCAATTGAACGGGGTTTTGCAAATGGCGTTTGTAATAATATTTGTCAATATATGATATGCAATAATTGCAATAGAATTATAAAAAAAAAATTGATGATATGAATAACAAAGATATTGATATTATACATAATGAAACTCTTGATGATGATTTAGAAATAGTTGTGTTTATTGAAATGAATAATTTCTTAACTATAGAAGGGTTTGATCATTTATTAGAATGTGACGACGAAGGATATAATAATGAATTTATTTTTAAGTATTATTGTATGGTAAAAAGATTATACAATATGTCTTTTAATATTAAACGTTTAAACTATGTTGTATTGTTTAATTTTTTAAATGAGTTTTTAAATGATGAGTATAGAATTGACGAACTTAGATATACAATAACACATGCAACTAGAACAATGGGGTTGTTTAGAACAAAAATAGGAAGTAATATTTATAATGAAACAACGTGTGATAAAATAATAGAAAGACTTAAATTAATAATTTAGTTTTAGGCGAAATAGTCCTAAAGAAAAAACACCTTATATTAATAGTGAAGAAATGAACGGTATTGAAATCAATAAGTATATTAATAAGAAATGCTACTACTGTTGCCACTTCAAAAAAGAAAATATGGAATTGTATAAATTAAATTTACCTAATGGAATAATAAATAATATTATTGATTATTCAATGGACGAAGAAGACGAATGTAAAATTTGTCAGGAATGGAGAGATAATCAAACTTTAATCAAATGTTTGTTGAGAAAAAAAAGAAGACATAATAGAAATGTAGAAGATGACATTTTGATATGTTTAACTGTGTATAAAAGACCACCTTATAGTTATGTTAGAATATTTCTGAAAATCAGTAAGAAAAAATATGAAATGATTGAAGGTATATTATGGATGTTGACTAATCATAGTAGGGAAGGGTTTGATGTAAAAGAAGACATTAAAACATATATTGAAAGAAAAAAAGTTTAATGTCAAAAACACAGTGAGAGATATTAATATTATTTTTAAAATGATGCATGAAAGAAGTAAGATATATATACAACTTAGTAGTCATCAATTAAATTATTATCCTGAACTTAAACTACAATTTAACCCATAAACCTTACAATAAAAAACATTGTAAGATTTATGTTTGAAATTATGGGATTTTATATTTTGGGATTTTGGGAAAATATATTTTGGGAATTTGAGAATTGTGTAAGATGGTTTTGACCTAAAGGGAAGTTAAGAAACTATAGTAAGGATGGATGAACCTGAAAAAACAAAATGCACTTCATGTAGATGTAAAAAGCTTCCTAGTCAATTAGTTGCTGGGAAAACTTGGTGCATAGTTTGCGCAGAAAGTTGGAAGAGGTATAGGGCAAAAAATCCAGAAAGAATTAAGGAGGTAAGCAAGAAATATGATGCTGAGCACCGCGAAGAAAAAAAGGCATATAATCAAAATGAAAGAGATTGTGAGGTTTGCGGTTGTAAAGTTAAAAACCCTAACTGGTCTAGACATTTGAAATGCAAAAAACATATTGATAATTTAAACCGCGATTTGTAAGGATGCTGGTAGAATTTTATGATATAACTTTATCATAAAATTTTATATTTTGAAAAATATCTGTGAAATTTTATGTAATAAGTTTGTGTGGCGGGACGATGTCTGAATGGGGGCAAGGTCTTTGGTAGGTGTTACCCGTCAGAAAGCGCACTTCCAGCGGTTTATGCTTGGGGGCTAAGTGACAACATGTCCAACCGTGGCGCCGCGTGGGCATTCCCTGGACTGCAAGATTGCTCAGCAGGGCCGGGGCGAGCAATGCGCGCAGTGATTCCGGTCTATGTTCTGGCGGCTTCTTGCGCTCTAGTTTCGCCCCCGAGCCACACCTGGCTGAAATAGCTGTCGAGCAAATAGATGTCAGCACGCTGGCTAGAGAAATGATGGCCAATCGTTATCATCAGCAGCATCAGCAGCCTCATCATCATAACCCTCATCATCATCGTTTTCGTCGTCGTCATCATCATTATCATCATCATCAGCATCATCATCATCATCATCATCAACAGCATCAACAACATTAGTTGGACCGCCACTCTTGGTTTGTCTCAGCAAAGGTGACCCTTTCAACAAAAAGGACAAAACAATGTATCAAAACAATGTATCAAACAGTGCACTCTTCTCTGGGCTAGCGGACTCGGGAAGTACAAGTTCAACAACTGGCGCCGAGCGGTGGGACTTGCCGAAAACATGGTTTGGCTCAAAATGAGTCCGTCTCAAAATGGGTTGGTTCCGGATCCTTTTTCTTTGCTTTACCGTTCCCAAAGCCCCCCAAGAGACGGAGCTCTTTTAGGGGCAGCTTCAAAAGGGGCACCTCTCCACCAGCGAGGTACTTTCAGTTGCGTCTTGTTTGGTGGCTTCTTGGCCCTCACGGGAAACCCTGGGCTTAAGGGCGTGCAACACATGGAGCGCTGTGCCCGGCCTCAATGAAGCCTTCGGCTTTGACTGGGAGGGAGCGGGGACCCCTTGGCTGACGTCGGGCTGCGAAAATATCTGCAGGCCACACAATCAGATGATCTTCCTCAGATTCTCCAAAACAGAAATTGTTCCATGTGATGAGGTCTTTTGCTGGCAACTGGACCACATTGAAAGGTTAAGCCGCTGGCATGACTGTCCCCACCAGCTGGATGAATATTGCCGACCTGCAGGCCCCCCAAAGCCAGCGCCGGCTGTCTCTGCGTTGTCTCACACCACAGAGACTGCGGGTGCCGGCGTTTCTTGCAACTATTTTGAGACTGTCCCAAGTGCGGAAAAAAAGAAAGAGATTGAGTCTCAGAGTTGGGATACTCTTTGGGGGTGTAGATTTTTCCCCAACAGCTGAAAGTTCTGGGGTCTCAGCCCAGATAAGCTCCGGGGTGGTCCGGCGGCACTGAGGTAAGGTTCCACGAGGGTTCCACGAGGGTTCCACGAGGGTTCCACCAGAGTTCCACGAGGTTCTACGAAGGCTGCGGGGTGGTGCGAGCACTAAAAAGAGCACCGCATGCTGTTGGGGATATCACCTGAGTTTATGAGGGAAACCAAAAGGAACATGTCCTCCAAAAAAGTATCCCTACTTTTGAGACATGCCCATGTTTCTTCGGGTGTCCTGTAAAGATTCCCACGGGTGCCTTTGCTTACCTTTGATACCTCCGGCGTCCGGGCGAAACCATTGATTTCCCTACGCCATGGCAAAGATGTCTCCGACTCATTTGAGCCCGACCTCCAAGGGGGGTTGTCACTGTCCACCAGGAACTGAACGTCCTCGTTCGGGACCTCATGTCTTCTCCCAGCCCGCTCTTCTTGGCTCTACACTGGATTACAAATAGATGCTTGAAGCCAACCGTATTTGTCCTGAGCATGTCCACATGTGTGTGTGTGTGCGTGCGCACGTGTTCATTGATTTTGCGCGCAAGGTCGGCCGCACGTTCTTCATCTTATTCACATGTTGTCACCTGCTCGGCTCTTTGGCTCTTTCCGCCATTGTAAAAAAAGACTGGGCTGGCCCATGTCAAACTCTTTGCTACTTACTGGGAAACGGCTCGTGCTTGAAAAAGTATAAGATCGCATCACTCGGGGAATCAAGAAAGCCGTGGGCTCTTCTGGTGCTTCTTCTTGCTGCCAGAAAGAAGATTTAGGGCTGTGCGGCGGGTAAGTCTCCCACTGTCGCTAGCTCATGGTTCCGCACTCTGATTGTACATACGTAGCTTCAGCGGAGAGTCTTCGGGCAACACCTTGCTTGCCTTGGGGTGCTTCTTTGGCCCGAAGCTGTGATCTAAGGTCTGCCCCAAGCCACAAACAACGACGGACAGACGACACGCGACAGGATGTGGAAAGGAAGTGACCCAAAATCTCATCTCAAAGCTCGCGAGATCTATCATCTCATCTCAGCTCTTAGCGAAAGAGGCGAAAGAAGCCGACAATGACAGCCGGGCTTGCGCGGCCTGCCCAGAATCCTGAACTCTGAAGAAACTTTCTGAAGAAACTTTCCCGAGATGCGCCGACAGCTATTGGTGAGCACTTGGCATTGGCGAGGGAAACCAAAAAAACAAAAAAAACTGTTTTGAGGGCTCCGTTTTGTGGCGGAAATGGAAGTTACAACAGCCATGGGTAAAAGCAAATGTTTCAAAGAAACGTGGAAGAAGAGCAGGGCAAAGCAGACGATCTGCAACAGCAAAGCGGCTCAAGACTGGGAATTCGCCGACGACACTGGGGCCCGGCTATGCCCGCGCCCAAGAGCTCCTTCGCGAAGTGGAATGTCTGGATTCAGCCACCCTTATTCTCATGAGACGCCTCGTGATCGCGGGCAACACGGGCAAGGAAGACCAGGTACGGCCTGGTGGTGATGGCGTCTTCACCCGGGAGGCTGCAGTGGAACCTCTCCAGACGGTGGGCCGCGAAGGAGCTGACGGGGGACGACAAGAACTTTGTGGTCACGACAGACCTGGGCAACGAGTTTGCACGCTCTGTCCGCGGAAGCCGTGCACCGGACGAAGCGGCCCGAGGACCGCAACGCCATTGCCGTGGTGGACCGGGGCATCAGACCCTGAGGAACCACTCGAGTCGCCAGGAAGGGCCAGCACCTCGAGCAGGTGGCAGGCGCGCGCCACCCACGGTAACGTTGTGCTCCGCGACCCGTTCGGGCGCTGGACTGCTGCGTGTGCACCGCGGGGTAGCTGAACACAAGCGACCTTCCTGAAAGTCGGTGCTCAGCGTGGCTCCGGACGGGTGCGCCCCGGCGTTCTCGGACCACAGCGCAGTTGCGGCGTCCGCAAACTCAATTTCTATCACCAGGTTAGCTGCGGCGGCAGCATCTTCCGCAGCGCAGGATGCCCACCATGGTGGGGCGCAGCAGCACGTCCGCGTAGCCGCCCTGGTGCACCGCGCGGGCGATGCGGGGGTCGTTCACTTCGTCGAAACCCTCCATGGCCTTGTTGCGGTTGTACTCCCGGCCCTTCAACAAGTCGTGCACGGCCACGGTGCGGCCGTAGTAGTTGATGTCGTCGCAGCGCTGGCCGTTGGCGAAGACCTGGACGCGCTGGACGAAGCAGGCGGGGTTGGGCGTGGCTGGGGTACTCCGACATGTTGAAGAAATTAAGCGTATAGCAAGGAATCCTGGGGGAATTTCAATGCAGGGATACTGCAGGGAATCCCTGCATTCCCCGTATCTCTCTCTTTAGAGGGGGTTTCCCAAATGGTTTATATTCTACCTGAGAGGCTCCTAGCACTCGTCCGTCCAGCATTGGACCTCGTCCTGCGAAGGATTCGAAGTCTAAAACGCTGCGTGCAGGCGTGTGGCTGCAAAATAGAGACCCCTAGATATGCGCTGCAATTTGGCTCCAGGTTGCATTTCAAGCGATGTCAAGCTTTGCCAAAGGAAACCCCTTTTCCCTTTTTTTCGGGACCCCTTTTTTTTGGACCCCTTTTTTTCTTTTTTTTTTTGTTTTTCCTTAGCCCTGCAAAGCTTGGCTCGCTTGAAATGCAACCTGGAGCCAAATTGCAAGCATATCTAGGGGTCTCTATTTTGCAGCCACACGCCTGCACGCAGCGTTTTAGACTTCGAATCCTTCGCAGGACGAGGTCAAATGCTGGACGGACGAGTGCTAGAAGCCTCTCAGGTAGAATATAAGCCATTTGGAAAACCCCCTCTAAAGAGAGAGGGCCAGGCGCTGGCCCCAGTGCCCCAGCGCCTTGCACCTCCGGTAGCTCTCGGATCCTGGTGCCCGCCAGCCTCAGCCCGCAGTACTGCGCCGGGCTCCGACGGCCATAAGCTGGCGCCGCGCCTCCCGCAGGTCCTCGCACCAGAACAGCCCCGGCTGCACGTCCGCGGCGTCAAAGCGCCACTCTTTCTCGCCCCGGCCGGTAGAGCACGCGCGCCGCCTGCCTCTCCAGCACCCGCTTCGCGGCCACAAGGTCGCCCTGCGAGCTCAGCACGCGCATGCGGGCGTTGCGCCACACGCAGAACTCTCGCCTCCTCTGCGGAGATGCTGAGGCGTCTCCAGAGTTGTGGCGCAGCATGGCGTCAAAGTCGGCACACCTCCTCCACGCTCAGCTGTAGCAGCTCGGCAGCTGCGGGGACGCAGAGCGGCCTTAAAGGCGTTCTGTAGCACGTCCTCCTTGCAGGGCAGCTGAAGCTCACGCTCCTCGCGTGCTCTGGTTGCTGACCACCCAGTAGGTCTCGTCCGAGAGCTGCAGGATGGGCCCGCCCGGGTCTCCCAGCAAGGCCTCCACCTGCTGCCTGACCCGCTGTGCCACCTGCTCCTCCGTGAGGTGTGCCGGGTGCCTTGTCATGGCCCCGCCCAGCTTGTTCACCGGCCCAGTCCCTGCGCTCGAAGCCCGCGCGCGCCGTTCCGCCCGCTGCGCCGCCTGCCCCGGATCACCGGCACGTGGACCAGGTACTCGTAGTGCCCAAAGCTTCCAAAAGTGTTTATTTAACAGAACCATGCTTAAATCATCGATGTTCGTTGGAAAATATTGTTTATTTAAACACTTTTCGCTTAAATAAGCATTGTTTCATGGTAACATTGCTTAATTAAGGACTTTTGCGGTCTTAATTAAGCATTGTGCCGCTTAAATAAGCAATCATTGCTTAAATCGTGTTGATATATAAAAATGTCAAAATGCTTAAATAAGCAATGTTTTTTAAGCAATGTTTTCAGCATGATCACGTGCACGCATGTATATCGATCGATCATATTTTTTAATTTCAATGTTACAGCAGGCATGCAAGAATAATGAATTGTGAGCTGTGTTCTTGTCGATTTTTTTGTGTTGTAACATGCAGCTGCGTGGAATCACGCGCAGGAATTCATGCGCACCATGCCTGTGCTTCATGACGCCTGGGCGTATACATGCGTGCGACAATTGCAGCTGTTTTGAGAGACCAAGATCAATTTAGCCATGGCCAAAGTTCGTGCTAAGAACACTGCCACTGCCAAAGACATGATGGGTTGCTTTGTCCTGTGGAGTCGAGAGATTGATGTGGAGAGCTTCAGATTGTCAGAGCAGCAGGTCATAGTCCAAAATGAAAGGCTTTTCTCTGAACTCCTTGAGAAGACGGTCAGGCCAGGACAGAAGGAAGTGCAGCAGGGTCTGAGTATGGCCTATCAGATTGGTGTGGACGAAGCCAAGGCTATTTCCAAAAGTATCTGCAATGCGTTCAAGTTTGCTCGAAGCAAAATCCAAAGCTGTTCCAGTGGAAAGAAATTGGAGCCTGCAGTGTGGAAGTTTGTGCAGAGGCTGAAGACTCTTTCTGCCAGCAGCTCTAGCCCCAGCTCTCGCAGATCTCGTGATCTCGAAGGTAGTCGACCTTCTGTTGAGGAGGAGGTGGCTCTTAAGAGAAAGCTTGAGTTCGGCGCACCATCCAAGACCGAAGATGAAATCCTTGCTATATATGCAGCGGGCAGCGCCAATGCAAAGAGCATGGATGCCAATGTTGCCATGACCGGATCCTCTCGAGATGCTATTTCCATATCTGAGTCGCCAAGCGTAGTGGAGTCATCTTCAGAAACAGAAGCTTTCCAGAAAAAGCCGGGCACAGCGAAGCCTTATTTTGACCCAGCAGAAGGGTGCTACATCCGGTTGGCTGAAGAGGGCAAGGTTTCGAGGGGAGTGTTGGAAAAGGGGCCTGCCGGTTTTTGCTTGGTTAGATTCGAAGATGAGGAGCCCTTTCCATCTGAAGTGCCCAACTTGTGGCTTGCTCCGCAGGCTGCAGAGTCAGGGCCCAAGCTCAAGAGGGTTCGAGCCACTGGCAAGGGCAAGGGCAAAGGCAAGGGCAAGTCGACCAAGGGCTCTGTTGCTGCATCAGCTCCTGAAAAAGCTGCAGCAGATTTTGAAGGCAATCCCGGGCAGGAAGCTGGCCCTGTGGAGAGCCTTGCAGCAGAGCCTATTCCTGCTGAGACTTCCTCAGCTTCCAAGAAGATTTTGTTTGGAGTGCATGACATCACTGGTTTGCCTGTGGAAGCACAGCCTCCAGAGGGCTGCAAGGGGCAGCATTCGTACACAGTGAAGCTTGATGATGGAGCTATTTCCATCGACGTCCTGTGTAGAAGCAAGGGCTTTTTCGTGAAGAAGCCTGAAAAATGCAGAGCTCAGTTTTCTTGGAGTCTCTATGACAAGCCGGCAGATGCTTGGTATGCTTGCGATGGAGCATGCAGAGATCATTTGGCGAAGCAGAAGCCGAAGGCAGCAAAGACTTTGAACTGAGAGGCCTTTGTCGCTTTGTGGGCAGAAAAGGTTTTCTTGCTATGCATGTATGCAATTGTTCAGTCCATTTGCTTGATTTTGGTTGCATGCAAGGTTTTCTTGGATTTTTGAAGCGTGAGTTGCTGCAGCAATTTTGGCCATTTGTGCCGGTTTGCTTGTTTTGCCAGGGCCTCAGAAGTGAGAGTGTGGAGCTAGCTTTCGTGTTGCCAGGGCCTCAGATACTCCAGAGTGACTGATATGAGACAGATGGCTCACCTGTGCACATGCAGTGGTGTATAATTTGCTCCTTGGTAGGATGCAGTTGGTGAGTGCAGCGGTGTATAATTTGCTCCTTGGTAGGATGCAGTTGATGCTCCTTGGTAGGATGCGTTGCTGTTCATGCCAGAGTCATGCTTGTCGCAGTTGTGGGAGATCCCATGTCTTCACAGGACTCTGATGTGTTGATCCTGAGGTTTGGGCAGCGGGCGGCTGCATGCACTGTTGCCTATCGTGTTTGAGGCTGCGTGGGCGCACATTCTGCATGGAAGGAATTTGTCTTGAAAGCACTTGGCATTGAAGCAGCGTGCTGCATGTTGCTGATCATCTTTCAAGAGGTCTTGGATGCAAGCAGCAAACGTTGCAAGTCCCGCTGCTCCCGGGCAGGAAGCTAGACAGAAAGCAAAGGAGTAGGCAAACAATTGAAAATACCATTTTGAGTGGCAGCAGCAATTCGGCGCCATGGCACTTTCCAAGCCCATGGCCGGCGAGGCCCTGCAAGATCTGAGGATCTGTCCCCAATGTGGAACAAAATCCTACATCAGGAAGAAGATTTGCATCAATATGTTTTGCAAAAGCTACTTCATGAGGCAGGCCCCGAACACCAATCTGTGGGTCAGAGGCCCGATCAATGCAGTCTCGAGCCCCAAGCACTGGGATTGGCAGAGCTGGAAAAAGGCTGGGTATGCTGACGGGGTATACCAAGCCCATTTGCAAGCAGAGCTGGACGAGATTGAAGAAGAAGAAGATGAATCCGGCCCTGTGTATGAGGGCACTGCTGTTATCACAGAAGTGGCTTCATCAGATGAATAGCACATTTTCATATTCTTTTATTACTTTCGTTTCCTTTTTTTTCGTTCTTTATCATTATCTTCATCTTATTTTATTATATTTTTTATGATTATTTGATGAGGTGAGGAATCTCCTTTCCA
Source organism: Effrenium voratum (assembly GCA_963377175.1). Lineage (NCBI taxonomy): Eukaryota > Dinophyceae > Suessiales > Symbiodiniaceae > Effrenium > Effrenium voratum. The sequence goes on along the minus strand of CAUJNA010001245.1, from coordinate 14,990 downwards.
TTTCTAGCTTTTATTGCTATTCTTTTCATGTTGATTGGGAAATAGTAAGGAAATAACGTGACTTAGAGATAAGAAGACTCAGGTTGTCCACCAATTCACTATCTCTCTATCATTATCCTATCACACCTCCTGGTCTTGTAATTAAGGGAATGAATGGACCAGGAGTTAATCATCTTCCCTTCCCTATCTCTCTGAGGTTGCAGATGGTCATCCAGAAGCTGGTCCCAGCCATCCAGAAGCTGGTCCCAGCCAGCCAGAAGCTGCTCCCAGCCATCCAGAAGCTGCTCCCCATCCAGAAGCTCTCAGCCATCCAGATGCTGTTGGTTTTGAGGGCCCACTTGCTGTTTGGAAGAAGGAATCATACTGGAAGACTTGGAAAAAGGAGCAGGACGCAAAGCAGGATTGGAAGAAGGACTGGAAGAAGGAGGACTGGCCTAAGGAGAGCTGGAAACAGGTCTGGAAGAAGGAGGGCTGGAAGAAGGAGGGCTGGAAGAAGGAGGACTGGCCACAGGAAGATCCAGAAGATGCCGAGGCCCAAGAGTATTGGGGAGGAAATGCTTGGGAGAAGCATTATTTGCCAGACGCTTGGAAAAAGGAGAGGGGCTCGAAAGGCAAGAAGAGAAAGGCTTGGATCGAGGGCCAGATCATGAGCCTCAAGCAAGAGGGCAGGGGGGTTGGAGGCGAGCCATCTGCTTCCTCGAAGCAGCTTCGCCTCATGAGAGAGGACTGTTGGTTTTGTTCAATTTGCATGCTGGGTGGAGAGTGACTGAATAGCAGTGTGGCCTGTTGAACTTGCAGACATGTTTTTTTTTTGCCTGCAGGAGAAAAGCGGTCCTTCCTATGCTTCTTTGCCAGCTGCTGTGGTGCAGCCCGAAGAGCCTGCACTGGAGTCTGAGCTGGATAAGCGCGGGCTAGTGGATGAGTTTGTGTCCATGCTCATGGCAGCAGAATCACCTGAGCATGTAAACTATTTGAATTCAGCATATAAGTCCTTGGTGGGGGCAGCTCAGGAAGTGCAGCAGGAAGCTGAAGAAGCTCAGGAAGTGCGTTCGGATGCTGAAGGTACAGCAGAGTGATCGATGAGACAAACTTGGCAGCGGTGTATAAAAAAACAAGCAGCGCTCCTTGGTAGGATGCAGTTGATGAGAGCAGTGCTCCTGGGTAGGATGCAGTTGATGAGTGCAGTGCTCCTTGGTAGGATGCAGTTGTGAGAGCTGGTTGCGTTTTGGTTCACCAATGTTTCTCACGCGCAGGCGCTCCTGGGCAGGAGCAGGTGGGTCCCAACCTCAGTTATGTCTGTGCACTTGGTTGATGATCAACCTGGAGATTGCTGTGGTGGTTTTTGCTGGACACTGCATGAATTTCCAGAGTCCTCATTCGTTTTTTAACAGTTAAAATTTTTAACATTTTTTCAAAATTTTTAACATGTTAAATATTTTGATTTTCCTTTGACTTTCCTTTTAAACCAGGAATTTTTAACATGTTAAAAATTTTGAAAAAATGTTAAAAATTTTAACTGTTAAAAATTTTTGGTGGTAGGAATTATAGTGTTTGCACATGTTGCATGTGTCCATGACTGGCCAGGTGACCATCACTGGTTTACTATATCGGTTTGGTGGCAATCTCAGATCCTTGCTGCAACAATTGGTAGTTGGAATGTACTGGGCAATATGTGGCCAGAGATTGGATGAGAGTTCAGCTGACTTGGTACACAGGGCCAGATCAGGTCCAGGCCTGTGCTGCACTCCCTCAAGCGAATGATATTGCTTTTCATGGAGGGATTAAGTGCTGCTTTGTGGCATAAGTATTTTGAAGGTCATCAGCAATGTTTCCAGATGTTTCTGTATGAGTGGCATGCAGGGTGGTTGTGAGAACCACCAGTTTGGGCCTCTCTATCTTTGGCTCAGCCACTGCATTGGCCAGGAGACTAGGTAGAGAGCTTCAGACTTTTGGAATTATGCTTATTAGGCGCCTGTGGGTGCAACATGCAGCTGTTGAAAAAGGACATCAGGCCAAACTGCTTGCAAGATGTGCTGTTGGAACAATGGTTTGCAATTGTACTGTAAGCAGTTCTGCTGCAGCCAATTAGCATGGCGCCTAAAAAAAATGGTGGAAAAATGGCCATGAAGATGGCTGGCAAGAGCAAGGCCGCTCCCAAGCACAAGGAGACCCAGAAGACTAGAATCAAACAGGAAAAGACATCTCCAAGGAGAACGCAGAAGGCCAAGAAGGAGACAGATGTAGAAGTCCAGGATTGTGAGGCGCCATCTTCAAGCAAGGACACCTTGGGCTATCCCAGGGGAACCATTTCGGCCTTGCTCACCAGCTTGCGCTACCAGCCCAAGTCCAAGAAGCTCAGCGCAGAAGAGAAACAAGATGCAGCTAAAGCGCTTGAGGACAGATGAATGTTCCATTGTGGCATGGTTGGAGTTGTTTTTGGTTCTTGTTTGTATTTGCAGGAGTATGAGCAGGGCGATGTGGAGACCAAGAGGCAGATTTTGTCCAATTTGGAAAAATATGGAGTCAAAAATTGCAGCTGGGTGCACCAGCTCAGCAAGAGCACAAAGACCCACAATGCCCATACAGAAGATGTCATCAGGAATTTCTACACAAGGCCACTGCGATGCATGTTTTTCTGCTGTCATGTTGCTGCGTTGCATGTTGCTTGCACATTGTCTGGCTCGCGCAGGTCTGCCATCTTCAAAATTGAGGGTGTGGATGAGAGCTCTTTGGCAAATGACGACATGAAGCAGCAGCTTTTGGAAGAGATCTTGACGATGTGTGAGTTAAGGTTTGGACATGACGCAGCTGCATGATAAGTTTGACATTCTGAGCAAGTACTACTTTGTGCATTCTCAAGGCCAGAAGCAAACCACAGGGACTGTGGAAGAGCAGACCTTAGACAGTTCTTGCACTGGCATGAAGGGCATGCAGGTCAAGGACAAAGCTGCCATGGACATCATGATGGGCAAGACCAGCAGCGCAAACCGCCTGGATCCAGAGAACGTCAGCTCTTCCTTTTCTGAGGCATCTGAAAGCTTCAAGTTGCTGCTCAAGGACAAGGCGAGGTTGGCCGCAAATTTGGAAGATCTCTAATTTTTGAAGCACAAGATGAACAGCCTTTACAAGAATGACCCTGTTTGGACCAAGAAGATTGAGGAGTTGGCCAATGCATGCGTCAGTTTGGATTCCTTCTTGGAGGATCTGAGGGCTCACCATGCCAATGGTTTGCCCAAGGATGCTGAGGCTGATTGCCTAGAGCTGGCCAAGTCCTTGGCTACAGTTCATCTGCAGGCTCTTACACATGACAAAGGAGGCAAGACTATGATCAAGACTTTCACGGCAGTCCTGGATCAGTGAGCATGGCGGCTGGAGGATATTCTCCTGTCAAGCCCCGGCTCGAGATGTCTGGATCCACCCTTGCGGCAAGCTGGAGAAACAGATGTTGTGTTGATTGCTTGCAGGCTGCGCTGACCTTGTGCAGCACGTTGCGTGTTAATAATTGGGAGCAAGCGCGCATGGATTAAGCAAGACTATCAGACACAACTTTGGGATCTTTTAGGTCTTCTCTTCATGTAGACACCAAAATTCTGAACTTTGCATGTTTCGGTAAACAGAATGTTTTTCAAGAAACATGTTAGCTAGCGCAGCGCCAGGCTATGAGCAATAGCATGTAATTTGCAGTTGCCGGACATCCAATTCTGCCATGAGCTGATTTGGTGCCATGTACAACAAGAGGTCTTTGGCTTCAGAGGACATTGCAGACATTCCAGATGAGAAAAGGTTCAGGCATGACATGGTGGATGTTTTCCTGAACAATGAGCTGAGTAGCGCAAGATCAGCTCGACTGCTCCACAATGCTGCCAGGGCAGGGTGCAGGATTTGCAAGTCAATCAGTCGGGCTCAAATGCCCAGAGGGACCTGCTCAGAAAATGTTTCAGAAATAGCAAGTGGCCATCAGTGTATGAATTTTCAGTGCCTGGGTGGAACCAAGCCAAGCAATGTGAGCAGCAACATCAATTGGCCATGCTGCTGCCTCGCGAACTGTTGCATGCTTTCTTGAAATTAAATTCTGCGGAGACAATGTTGGCCAACCAGCGCAATGTATTGCCTGAGAGGCCTGACCTGCTATCTCATTTGGCGCAGTTGCAGCAAATGGGATTGAATCCTGATGAATTGCTTCTCACAGGCATTTGGTCTGATGGGGTGCCATTCAATTCAGACCGGTCTCAACCTTTGGAAACAATTTCTCTCAACATCTTTGGTGACGATTCTGCCAGATTGCCTTTGACAGCTTTTCCAAAGGAATTTCTGCACAAGAAGAAGACTTTTGAATGCATCTTCGTGGTTTTGCAGTGGTCCTACAAGATTCTGTTAGGAGGTGTGTTCCCAAGCTGTAGACATGATGGGCAGCCATTCACGAACTCTGATAGCTATAGAAGAAAGTTGGCCCGCAAGAGCATTGGCATCAAAGCCTGCCTGGCTGAATTCAGAGCAGACTGGGCTTGCTACAAGGATGTCCTAGATTTCCCATCTTGGGCAAGTACAGGCTACATCTGCTGGCAGTGCAATGTGCCTAAAGCCGACCTCAAAAAGTTCGATAGCGACACCTTTGCCAAGTACCTATGGGCACATTCTAATTCAAGTAATTGTTTTTGTTTGAGGTATATATAGATAATTAAATCGCCCCCGAGCCTGTTTTTTCTGGAGGCCTTTGGGAGGATTTTGCTGAATTCAGCCCAAGTCAGGTATCCACTGATCCGCTCTTTGGATTTCTATATCAGGCAAAGGCAACAGAATAAGATGATCTCAAGATTATTCTCTTGCCCAGGCTTTAGCACAAGCTGCTGCAAAATGGATTGGCTGCATGCAGTGGATCTGGGCATCACAGCAGATTGGTTGGGATCTTTATTCTTTTACCTACAGAGTGAGAAGATCAGAGGTGTCAGCAAGTTGCTCCGATGCGCAAAGCTGTTCACAGATATTCAGGAGTATTACAACAGAGTACAAGCAACTGACAGATTGCCTAAGCTTCTGCCAACAATGCTCAGAGATGAAGACAAAGGCAAGGCTAAGGCGCCGAAGTTGAGGGCAAAAGCTGGGGTGGCTCGAGCACTTGTGCCTTGTGCTTTGGAGCTGGCCAGGAAATATTTAGATCCAGTCATATCACAAGAGGAGGCCATGCTACATGCTGCAGAAGCTTTGAATTCCATGTATACTTGCTTGAGCTCTGCTGCTTGGGACCAGGCTGTTTTCAGGGATGCTGCTCAAAGATATTTATTGCTGGCTGGGCAACTGGAGGCGTTCTTTGAAGACAAGACATTCAGAGTAAAACCGAAAGCTCATCAGCTTGTCGAATTGGCCAGGCATGATGTCAATCCTAGTAAGATCTGGACATATCGGGACGAGAGCTATGGACACACCTTGGCGCTCCTGGGTAGGAGACGAGGAGGCAAATTTAGCATGCGTGCTGTTTCTTGCCAAGTCCTGAGGAGGTTTCTTGCAGCTAACAAGCTGCCTCGACTCCAAGCTCGACCTGCTGGCTGCAAAAAAATGCTGTGCCATTGCACGGGATAGATCCCCGTCAAAACACAAGTGCATATGCATATGGATCTATATGGTGCATATAGAAAATTTCACATTGCTTAAATAAGCATTTTTTCTTTAAATTATAAACAATGCTTAATTAACAAAACATTGCTTCATAGTCATGGCATTTAAAGTTCTTAAATTAAATAAGCACTTTTGGAAGATCTGGGTCCAGGGCCCGCCGGAGCGTGGCCGCGCCCACGTGTCCGCGCGCATAGATGCCCAGCGGGATGTGATCCCAACGGCACACGCCCGTCTCCAGCATCGCGGCAATGGAAACTTTGGGGTACCAGCCAGGGCCCACAAACGGCAGCAGCTGCAGCGCGGCCTGGCGCGCGTCGCGGCACCCCTCCACGTAGCCCAATTCCGGCAGCCGCCCCGGCTCCACGGGCTCCACGCCGTCCGCGGGGCAAAGGATGGGCAGCGGGAAGGGTGCGTTGGCCAAACCGTTGCGGCGACAGCGCACGACGTCGACACCCACGTAGGGCTTCTCGCGGTGGCTCCCCTGGGCCTCGAAGACCAGCGGCGGCAGCTTCGGACTGCGCACGTAGGCCTCCAGAACCCCCGGGCAGACGCGGCTCTCCAGACTCGTGGGCTGCGCGGATTCCCGGAGCGTCTTCTCGCTGTGGCAGTCAACGCAGAGCGCCTGCAGCCGCTGCACGCTGTCTGCGAAGAGCTGCAGCACCGGCACAACGTGGTCCAGCTCGCAGGCGCTCTGCGTCACCGTGCAACCACACAGCGCGCACAAGCCCTGCTGCACGGCCAGAACCTCCTGCCGCTGCGCCGCTGTGGGAACCTCCCGCTTGGCCTTCAGTAATTTGAGAAAGACCTCGTGCGCCAGGCCCGCCAGCCGCTGGCCCCGGTACTCCTGGTCCAACCCCTCGCACCAGCGCCGCAGCAGCTCGTGCTCCTCGGGCAGCTCACGTATTCGCATGCCGCACCTCAGCCTCAGCCCGCTGTACTGGGAGGGACTGCTGAGGGTCACTTTGGGGCTCTCCCCGGCCGCCATCAAGTCTCGCCGCGCCTCCCGTAGGTCCTCGCGCCAGAACAGCCCCGGCTCCAAAGGCAGCGCGGGGTCAAAACGCTTCCACTCGACTATCGGCGGCAGCTCCTGCCGCGCCTCGCCGCGGTACAGCGTGCGCCACGCATCCCGCTCCAGCACGCGCTTCACGCACCGGTACATGTAGCAGTGCTAGCGGGGCAAGGGTTCTGGCAAGGCTTCGGGTAGCGGGGCAAGGGTTCTGGCAAGGCTTCCGGTAGCGGGGCAAGGGTTCTGGCAAGGCTTCAGGGCTCCGCGGCGCCGCCTTCGAAGCGTGGCCGTGGCCGAGGACCCCCTCGCCGTCGTTTTCCCCCTTTTTTTCCGATCGATCCCTCGCAGGAGTGTGAGCCCCGGCCGACCTTCGACCTCGGCCTCGACCTGGAAAAAGCGCTCGGGCCCGCGGCCTTTTTTTTTTGGTTTTTTCCAGTGCCGAGCGGGCACTTAGGAGTGCCGAGCGGGGACTTAGGAGTGCCGAGCGGGCACAGTGCCGAGCGGGCACTTAGGTAAACGTGCCGAGCGGGCACTCTAGATTAGGAGTAGGCAGTGCCGAGCGGGCACTTTAGGTTAGGGGGCGCCGAGCGGGCACAGTGCCGAGCGGGCACTTTAGGGGTAGGAGTGCCGAGCGGGCACGGTGCCGAGCGGGCACGTAGGATAGTACGGGTTCGCCCAACGGCCCATAGTACTGGTTCGCCCAACGGCCCATAGTACGGGTTCGCCCAACGGCCCCCTTAGTACGGGTTCGGCCAACGGCCCATAGTACTGGTCCGCCCAACCTCGTTTGATACTGGCTCGCCCCACGGCCCCCTTAGTACGGGTTCGCCCAACGGCCCCCTTAGTACGGGTTCGCCCAACGGCCCCCTTAGTACGGGTTTGCCCAACGGCCCCCTTAGTACGGGTTCGCCCAACGGCCCATAGTACTGGTCCGCCCAACGGCCCATAGTACTGGTCCGCCCAACCTCGTTTGATACTGGCTCGCCCAACGGCCCCCTTAGTACGGGTTCGCCCAACGGCTCATTTTGTATTAGTACTGGTTCGCCAAATCGGGCCCCTTTAGCACGGTTCGCCTCCCAACGGCCCATTAGCTCTGGTCCAGCCAACCTTCGGTTTTTGATACTGGCTCGCCCATCCTGGTTTAGTATCTTATCTGTGCCCACCCCTGAGGCGGTTTTTTATGTATTAATACATTAAATTCGCTTTCCATCCTGGCAGGTTGTTCTTCCCGTGCTTTCTGTGCCCCTATGAGGCGGTTTTTTTTTATATATTAATTCTTATGCTTCCATTCCCTGGGCTGGTTTGTTCTTCCGTGCTTTCATGTTGCCCCTGAGGCGGTTTTTTATTTATATAAAAATCTAAATGCTTCCATCCCTGGCAGGTTGTCTCCCGTGCTTTCTGTGCCCCCTGAGGCGGTTTTTTATTTATATAAAAATCTAAATGCTTCGATCCCTGGCAGGTTGTCCCCGTGCCTTCTGTGCCCCCTTGAGGCGGCTTTTTATTTATATAAAAATCTAAATGCTTCGATCCCTGGCAGGTTGTCCCCGTGCTTTCTGTGCCCCCTGAGGCGGTTTTTTATTTATATAAAATCTAAATGCTTCGATCCCTGGCAGGTTGTCCCCGTGCTTTCTGTGCCCCCTTGAGGCGGCTTTTTATTTATATAAAAATCTAAATGCTTCGATCCCTGGCAGGTTGTCCCCGTGCTTTCTGTGCCCCCTTGAGGCGGCTTTTTATTTATATAAAAATCTAAATGCTTCGATCCCTGGCAGGTTGTCCCCGTGCTTTCTGTGCCCCCTGGAGGCGGTTTTCCACAGGCATTTAGATTTTTATATAAATAAATCGAGCCGCTGCTGCTCAGACACCTTCGACTTGGCACACAGGCATTTAGATTTTTATATAAATAAAAAAAAGCAATCCTCATCCTTGAGGTGTGTGATATAGGGATGCCAACATGCGAAGCGCACGGAGCTGAGTTCCAGGTCGTTGGGCGAAGCAGTATTAATCCTACGTGCCCACTCGGCATTGCCCAAAAAACCTCCCCCCAGCGCCAGACCCAGGCCATTTGACAAGCCGCGAGGAAGTATTCTTTTCTTTTTTAAAAAAATAAATTTTTATATTTTATATAAAACTAACTAAACGCATGCATTCCTTGTCAGACTGCCTGCAGAGGGATTGAAGCATTTAGATTTTTATATGAACAAAACCGCCTCAAGGGGCACAGAGCTAGGCCATTTGACAAGCCGCGAGGAAGTATTCTTTTCTTTTTTTAAAAAATAAATTTTTATATTTTATATAAAACTAACTAAACGCATGCATTCCTTGTCAGACTGCCTGCAGAGGGATTGAAGCATTAAGATTTTATATGAACAAAACCGCCTCAAGGGGCACAGAGCTAGGCCATTTGACAAGCCGCGAGGAAGTATTCTTTTCTTTTTTTAAAAAAAATAAAGTTTTCATTTTATATAAAAACTAAACGCATGCATTCCTTGTCAGACTGCCTGCAGAGGGATTCAAGCATTTAGCATTTTAGAAAAAAAAACCGCCTCAAGGGGCACAGAGCTAGGCCATTTGACAAGTCGCGAGGAAGTGTTTCATTTTCTTAAAGAATAAGTTTTTATTTTATATAAAAAGCTAAACGCGCGCATTCCTTGTCAGACTGCCTGCAGAGGGATTGAAGCATTTAGCTTTTTAGAAAAATAAAACCGCCTCAAGGGGCACAGAGCTAGGCCATTTGACAATCCGCGAGGAAGTGTTTCGATTAAAAAAAAAAGTTTTTATTTTATATAAAACCTAAACGCTCGCATTCCTTGTCAGACTGCCTGCAGAGGGATTGAAGCATTTAGCTTTTTAGAAAAATAAAACCGCCTCAAGGGGCACAGAAAGCACGGGATGCCAGGATCGAAGCATTTAGATTTTTATATAAATAAAAACGCGCCTCAGGGGGGCACGGAAAGCATGGGAGACAGCCTGCCAGGGATGGAAGCATTTAGATTTTTATATAAATAAAAATCCGCCTCAGGGAGGCACGGAAAGCACGGGAGACAGCCTGCCAGGGATGGAAGCATTTAGATTTTTATATAAATAAAAAACCGCCTCAGGGAGGCACGGAAAGCACGGGAGACAACCTGCCAGGGATGGAAGCATTTAGATTTTTATATAAATAAAAAAACCGCCTCAGGGGGCACAGAAAGCACGGGAGACAACCTGCCAGGGATGGAAGCATTTAGATTTTTATATAAATAAACAACCGCCTCAGAGGGGCACAGAAAGCACGGGAGACAACCTGCCAGGGATGGAAGCATTTAGATTTTTATATAAATAAAAAACCGCCTCAGGGGGGCACAGAAAGCACGGGATGCCAGGGATGGAAGCATTTAGATTTTTATATAAATAAAAAACCGCCTCAGGGGGGCACAGAAAGCACGGGATGCCAGGGATCGAAGCACGAGGGATCGAAGCATTTAGATTTTTATATAAATAAAACCGCCTCAGGGGGGCACAGAAAGCACGGGATGCCAGGGATCGAAGCACGAGGGATCGAAGCATTTAGATTTTTATATAAATAAAAAACCGGGTTCAGGGGGGCACAGAACTAGGCCATTTGACAAGCATCTCCAGGACCGGGTGGAGTTGCCGCTCAGACGCCTTCGACTTCGGCTGCTGTTTCCGAATGTCCGGGGCCTGGTTGCCAGTCATTGCCAAGCATTCGGGTACTTGCTGGGACGTGCCATCTTTATCTTTTGAAGCATTTTCTCAGAAGGAACTTAGCTTTCGACACCTACCATGACCATGGATGCCGTGCGGTCCCTGGCGGTGCAGCTCGTGCTGAGCCCAACGCATCGAGTTGGCGAGAAGTGCGGCTTCAGGATCTTCCCCGGCTCTGCGTCGTCCTGCTTCAAGATGATGATGCACTTGGTGCACCCGGACAAGTGCACGGACCCCCGCGCTGGTGAGGCCTTCGGTGAGATGCAGAGCATCAAGAGCTTGGCGGTCGTCAGTGATCCAGACGCTACTCGCCAGCGGCCCATGACTGAGCTGGAGGGGCTTCTGCACCGCGCGCTGTGCGAGATCCGACATCCGGTGGAGACCGCCGCAGAGGTCATCAATTTCTGTGACGGCCTTCTCCGTCGGCGCAAGCGCCTTGAGAGATCTGTGTGCCAGGAAGCCTTGGCGAGGCTCCAGTGGCTCAACCTCAATGATGCCACCCTCGAGGAAGCTGAGTCGGTGCGGGAGCTCCAACGCATCTTTGAAAGGAGGCTCTCAAAGGCTCTTGCGGAGGTTCAGGAGCAGACGGAGGAGCCGGCCGACAAGCCGGCTGAGGCCCAGGAGCAGACGGAGACGGAGGCCCAGGAGCAGACGGAGACGGAGGCCCATGAGCCGGCAGAGACGGAGGCCCATGAGCCGGCCGAAAAGCCGGCTGAGGCCCAGGAGGAGACGGAGGCTCAGGAGGAGACGGAGGCCCATGAGCCGGCCGAGGAGCCGGTCGAGGAGCCGGTCGAGGAGGCGGCCGAGGCCCAGGAGCAGATGGAGACGGAGGAGCAGACGGAGACGGAGGCCCACCTTGACCTCGGCTGAAGGGGCGGATCTTCTCCGGCATCGGTCGGGTGCCCGCAGGAGGCGCCTGCCAAAAAGCGCAAAGGCAATGAGGGCGCCGTGGATTCCGCTCGGGCAGAGTTCATGAAGCAGCTGCCGCCGGAGATTCGCAAGGAGATCGAGATGGGGGTCCCAGACACGCTTGTGGGGCGCTCTGCATTTGCCTTCAAGAAGTTGGTCCGCTACATTGCGCGGCATCGCCTTGGAACCGTCGAGCTGGACATCAAGAACTCGTTCTTCCAGCTCTTGAACCGACAGAAGCCGCTGCCGCCCATCTTGGCGGAGTACCTGGACCACCGTGAGGAGAAGCTCGCGCAGATCGGCCGCGTGCTCTTCCACAAGCTGCCCGAGGCCCGCCGGCGCAGCGTGGCGAAGGAGCTGATGATTGCCCTGGGCTTTGGGGGTGGTTTCGCAAACTGGACGAGCAAGATCCTGCAGGACATACCCTTGGCTTCGGATGAGGGGGAGCGCGGCGAGGTGGCTGCTTGGCTCTACGGCTTCGAGACGGCGGCGCGCCTCTACCACGTGGCCGTTTTTGAGCTGCTGCCACAGAAGGCCAAGGACTGGCGCATGGAGCAGGGCCGCTCCACTGCCTCGGGGGCCTTTGCCCTGTACGCCCACCACGAGAGGTTGCAGATGGAGAAGATGGCGGCGGCAGCGGGCAGGGCCTTCAACGACCACCAGCACGACGGCATCGGGGCCTCCGCTCCGCGAGCGAGGCCGTGAAGCGAGCCGTGGATGTCGAGGTGGTCGTGCACGAGCTGGAGGACCCGTGGGCATACGCGGCGGCGAAGTACCCCAACTTGGATTGGAGACTCAAGTCGAAGATGGAGTTCTCCGGGTACCACCAACTGCTCCAGCGCTGCAGGCAGCACGTCATACTTGGACGGGCGTGGGCAAACACCGTGGACTTTGCGAAGCTGGCGGCGGCGAAGCTGGTCCCGGTCGTACACGTTCCGGTGGAGGGGGGTGAGAAGAGGACCACCTACGAAAGCTTCGAGAAGGGAGGCTTCTGGCTGGTGCGAAACCGGGACGACTTGGGCCAGACCGTGGAAGACCTGATGTGCAAGATGTGTTGCCCGGTCTTCGAGACAGTGGATGAGAACTACGTGCCGCCGCCGCCCCTCAACGATAATGCCTTCTTCACCGGTCTGTCCTCGTCCGTTCTGGGGCGTCTGGCAGGCCCGCAGATGGCGGACCTCGACGGCGACGAGACACGGCACAAAATCCTCTTTTGCAACGGCATGCTCTACGATTTCAAGGAGCGTGTCCTCCGATCACCGATCCCCGCCGACCGCATGGGCTTCCACGCAAAGGCGACCTCAGAGATGTGGCAGCCGAGCAAGGCGACCAAGCTCTTCGAGCACATCCTGGCTTTCTTGAAGGAGCATGTGGAGACGGGGGTGTGTCTGCTCGAGGCCAGCGAGACTGGCAAACAGGTCATCGAGTGCTTCGAGGAATTGGAGCAGGACGGGTGCGAGATCCTCCGCCACATGAAGGTGTACGGGGACTGGGACTCCGTCCTTTACGAGCTGCGTCTCATGACCAGGGCCATCTCCGCGACGCCGCGGTTCTGCGAGATGTACTACATCTGGGGAAGCCAGGATTCCGGAAAGGACACCAAGGTGAAGATGTTGCACGCCTTCCTCGGTCACGGCAAGGACAACTACGGGGTGCAGCTTCCGGGAAACTATGTGGTGCAACAGACTCGCTACCTGACCGCGAAGGACGGACCCGCGCCTTACCATGCAAGGACTCTAGGCAAGCGGCTGGCCTGGGCCAGTGAAGTCCCCGAGCACTACTCGTTGGCGGATGATTTCATCAAGCCCTTTTGTGACATGGAAGGTGCACCAGTCTGCAGCAGGAAGCTCAACAAGGGTCCCCGGGACTTCATGCCTACGGCTTTGCTGGTGGCAACAAGCAATCACCCTCCCCATGTGACTCGACCGGATGGGATGCTGCGGCGGCTTCGAGTCTGCCAGACAACGGTCAGCTTCACCTTGAAGCCGTCCATGGCCACGCGAGGAGCGAGCCGTGGATGGCCTCAAGACCCGGATAAACCGAGGAGAGTTCAACAAGTACATCTTCTTCCTTGCGGCAAATCTCGTGGACTCGTTGAAGATGGAGTACAACCCAGGCACCGAGATCAAGCCGCAGCCACCGGAGATGAAGATGAGCGCCATGGACCTGGTCCCATGTGCAGACAAGGACGAGGAGGCCAAACCCAGGCCTTCATGACAGAGATGTGTGAGCTGGTGCCCTTGAAGGAAGCAACCTCCACACGGAGCTGACGATGGCGCTGAAGACCGCCTTAGCCTGGACACCTTGGGCGCGGCAAAGAGCGTGATCTCGAAGTTGGGGATCAAAGGACAATCCTATGGCCCGCGGTACATCTCCACCCTCAAGCAAAATGAGCGCATGGTGGGTGTGAAGCTCCGATCGGCAAGTAGCTCTTAGGCTTTTGGGTGACGTACAGTGTCGCAAGTTACGTGAACAGATGGCGTGCTTGCGCAAGGAAAACACTGTCCAACCCTTGCTGTCTTAAGCGCACCTCAGATGTTCAACCCTTGTCAGATGCCTCAATGCCTGAGGCTTCTGCGGTCTTGACGTCTTGCTCGGGCAGGTCGATAGGTCGAGGACACGTCCGAGAGACTTGGGGTGCTCTTAGGAAAATCATGCTAGGGTTCTCCAAAAACAGACTCAAAGTACTACAAGTTTCCAGCGCTTTATGCAAAGTTTCAGTTTGGTCCAAAGTAGCCGTAATCAGTCGAGGGTCCTGGGCCTTGGAGGCGCCAGGAAGTCGGCTGCCTGACAGCTGCCGGCCTGCCCCGCCTCGTCAGTCGGCCCGCCGCGTCAGTCGGCCCGCCGCGTTGCCGCTGCTCTGGGGCGCCGGCAGCGCCAGCTTCAGCAGGGTCTCCCGGCCCTCGGTGTCCGGACGGTCATGGAGTCCACGGCCCGCTGAGGGTTGAAGCTCTCGCCGCGTTCGTCGGGCTCGGAAAGCGCCCGCGTCCTCCACTGCTGTCGGCGTTGTCTTGGAGGACCCTGAACTCTGTGGCCGGCGCGCCATGCACCGTCTCGTGGGGCCGCGCGTTGTAGGCCGAAGCGGTCTGCTCAAAGTGGTCGCTCCACTGGCCGCCCTTGCGGGCCACGCGCGTCAGGTCCTTCTTCAGCGTCTGGATTCCCGGTCCACCAGCGGTCCTTCCGCGGGCAGCTCCCGGTCCAGCGTGGCGAACTCGTTGCCCAGGTCGGTCGTGACCACGAAGTTCTTGTCGTCCCCCGTCAGCTCCTGCGTGGCACGCTTGGTGGCCCGGCCGACCGTCTCGGCGTTCTTGTTCTGAGAGGTTCCACGACACTTCGTCTTCCCCCGAGTGTTCACCGCCGGCCTCGAAGGCCCTGCGTCACGTCAAGGTCGCGCTGCCTCGCAAGTCGGCCAGGTCCCTCAGCGCCTCCATGTTTACTTGTTCTTCGGCCCCCGCTGGGCCTGCCAGGCTTCCAACTTGTCCAGCCGGGCCTGGAAGCCCTTGCACACCCCCCAGAGCACGCTGGTGAGGTGCGAGTAGTAGTAAGGAACATAGGCTTATAGTAACCTAATTATTTGGCCGAAAACCCTGCAAAACAGCCAAATTCTTCAACCTGCTGAACGTTTTTCCGATGTCACCGGTCAATGTCACCACTCCGTTTTTGGTGCAAAAAGCGCTGAAAACGGCGAACTCCGAAAAGTGCGTTTTTTCGTGTCCTGCGTCAAAAGTGCAGCCGGGCCTCCAAATTCGCTCGTTTT
>CAUJNA010001244.1:32228-97102 GCA_963377175.1 Effrenium voratum | reverse complement strand
GACTGAGGCAGAGTGGAGAGCCGACGCTCTCTCACTGGGGCATCGGATGACGCATCTCCCGAAGAACCCGTACTGCGCTCATTGCCAACGAGCCAAAATGGAGAACGTTCGGGTATTCCGAGGGGGAGGTGCTGCCGGCCATCGCGCTTGAAATGGAAGAAAACATTGTGACAGACGCTGTCCATGAAGGGTTCAGATCCCTGCCTGTGGGGTTGCAACTACAACAAGGATATGTGATATGTGGTTTAAGCCGTCCCCTGCAGCTGCAACCAGTAGGCAACAAGGAGATGTGTGGTTTAAGCCGCCCCCTGCAGCTGCAACCACTAGGCAACAAGGAGATGTGTGGTTTAAGCCGCCCCCTGCAGCTGCAACCACTAGGCATGGCGCGGGCGTGTCTGTGTGCGTGGATTTTTTCAAAATCACACACACGTGTTAATAGCCATACAGTCCAGGGCACAATGCCCGCCTGGATTTCCTTACCCGCGAGGGCAAAGCGGCTGAAAGGCCACAAATGCCCGGCTCCAGACCTTTCTCACCGTTGTGCCTGCGAAAGAATCGGCGCGCAAGACAGGATTGTTTGACACGCATGTTCTGGTGGCACCGTTGTGTGGGTTGTCTTGTGCAAGAGGGTCTGTGTGGCCGTAGAGCATTCACTTCAAAGCATTGTCGTTTTCCTCTATAGCTGATATTGAATGTGTAGCTCGTTCTGTGTATGTTCTGGGTGTAGAGGCGCTGTGTTGCAACATGATGCTCGATGCCATGGCCGCCGAAAGGCTACAGTCCGTCAAGGCGAAAAGTAGAGCCACAGTGGCTGATCCCAAGCGTTACCTCTTCAGATATAGAGACTATTGTACGGAAGTACTTGATGGTGAACGAAACCAAGGACATCTGGACTTTGTTCCAGCCACCAGTTGGTGGACCCACACAGTGGCTCGCAAATAAGGCGCGCCCTCAGCCAAGCTGGATGGCGCAGTTGGAGTCTGTATGCTATGAATACATTGTGATTTGCCCGATTGGCAAAGTCCTTGAGAAAACTAATCGGGCGACCATTCTATCCATGCTTGCCGCTGGCATTCTGGAAAATCGCACAGCCAAGACCCAGACAGAATTTGTAAACATGATTGATGAGGTTATTCGAATGCATTTGCGCTGGTTCAGAACTTTGAAACGTGATACACGCACCCGGGAAGGTGCCCCGAAAAAGCTCGGACCTCACCAAGCGCAAAAGGCGCGGCGGCTCGTTTTGAGTTTAGGGCGCGTATGGTCCATGCGAGGGAGCCTGTTTTCTGCTTGTGTGTAATGAACAAAAGGCTGATTCCACATCTGTTTTGAAGCTGCACAAAGCCCGTCCAGTATATTGTATAGCAAAATGCAAATCTTGCCCAGGTGTATGTGTGTTGTTTTCCTGTTGGTTGCTGTTGTTTTAAACCATTTGCAGCTTTTGGTCGACAACATACAAATGCACACCGGTGATGATTGTCTTGGAGAATATGCAGGCCTGCAGCGATGAATGTGCTTCAAGCAAAGAGCAGGGGCAACGTATCAATCGGGGCGACGGCAGCGATGGCGAGCGTGAAGACGAGACTTCTGATGATGAGAATGACGTGTGGCGCTGCCCTGACATCAGTTCCCCTGCCAGAGATCCGTCTGCAGTTGATGCTGATGTTGCTGACAGGAAGCGCGAGGCGAGACAAAATGTGCTTCTGCAGGTGAGTGTATATAGGTTCGTGGTGGGAGCGTGTGTGTGTGTGTGCGCGCGTGTGTCGGTGTTGAGGGAAATTCAATGGGAAGGACTCTTCGCTGCATCCCTTCCCAAACCTCCCCGAACCTCCCCCCCTCGCCCAACCTCCCCCCCCAAACCTAACCTTTCTTCTCCTTGTATGTTTGTTGAGCAACAGCTCCAAGCACCCTTGCGCAGCCGCAGGGGACAGTTGAAGGAGCTCTCGTAGCCGCAGGGCGCTTTTGGCTTGCAGAGTCCCAGCCGCCAGCGTCCGGCAAGCCCGCTAGCGCACAGCCCGCGTTGCGCGCGCAGCTTTCAGCCAGCCTCGCGCGCCCAGCTTCCAGCCAGCCTAGCGTTCGGCCTACTTGCCCCCAAGGCAACCAGAGGCCCCAATCACTAGAGGCCTGCGCCTGCCAAGCCCTGAATGTTTGACGGCGCCGAGCAAACGGAAAGCCCGGCCAACGCCATCGAGGCCAACGTCGCGTGAGACAGCGCTCGTTGTAACCGCTGCCGGGAGGGGTTTGGCGTTTTCTCGTGACCCGCTTTTGACGCCCGCTAATCAACCTATAGATGAAGACACCAGGGCATTTCCCTGTCAAGCGGACAATCTCAACTATAAAGTTGGCCCCGCCCCGTGTTATAGTAGTTGGGAGCGATCCTTGAGGACCTTGTTTGCTCGCCCCAGGCAAACATGCTCCTAACACGTTTCTTTTGCGCGGAGGTTGCGCCGCCTGGCGAAAGCGCTGGAAGCAACAAAAACTAGCATTGTTTCCCATGTGGCCCTTTCTGTGCAAGTGTCTCTGCGCGCTTTGCTTTGCGCAAGTTGTTCTACGCGTGTTGCTCTGGTCAAAGCCTCTATGTAAGATGCTGCGCGCGCGTTTCTCCACGCAAGTGCCTTGCGCACGTTGCTCTGCGCGTGTTGCTCAACGCAAGCGCCTCTGCCCAAGTTCCTTTGCGGAAGTCTGCGCAAGTTGGTTCTCGTAAGTTGGTCTGCGCAAGTTGCTCTGCGCAAGTTGCTCTATACGCAAGCTGCTCTGCGCATGTTGCTTTGCGCAAGCTGCTCTGCGCAGGTAGCTTTGTGCAAGCTGCTCTGTGCAGGTTGCTCTGTGCAAGCTGCTCTGTGCAAGTTGCGCTGCGCAAAGTCCCGCGCGCAAGTGCTCTGTACAAGTTGCTTTGCGCAAGTTGCTGTATGTAAGTTGCCTTGCGCAAGTGGCTCTACGCAAGCTGCTCTGAGCAAGTTGCGTTGTGTAAAGTGCTCTGCGCAAGTGCTTTGCGCAAGTTCCTCTGTGAAGTTAGGCCTGCGCAAGTTGCCGTGCAAGCTGCTTCGCGCAAGAGCCTTGCGTAAGTGCTCTGCATAAACTGCTCTGCTCTGCGGAAGTCTCCAAATTTCTCTGCTCGTAAGTTGCTCTGAGACAGCTGCTCTGCGCAAGTTGCTTTGTGCAAGCTGCTCCGTGCAAAAGTTGCTCTGCGCAAGCCGCTCTGCGCTCTATATATGTTGCTCTTTGCAAATCGCTCTGTGCAAGTGCTCTGTACAAATGCTTTGTATGCCTTGCTTTATACAACTGTATCTGTGCAAGTGTTTTTGTGCCGGTGGCTTTGTATAAGTGCTCTGTATAAGCTGCGCTGTACGAATCCTAGGAGCACAGATGGATTGCAGAAGAGATGGTCCACCCTAAGGTTGACACATACGACTCAATGCATTTCATTTCCAGTGTGGCCCAGCAATGCTGACGATGTTAACGGAGACAGGCTGGTGATGCCAAGCCGGGAAAGGAAGCGAGCCCGGAAAAAACTTGCGCGCAGCACCGTGGCACGCGCAAGTTTCTGAGAAGGCACTTAAAGCCGGTTTGGCTGAGCGCTCAAAGCTGGCGATGCTGACGATGTTAACGGAGACAGGCCGGTGATGATGGTGATGTTGGCGAGCCGGGAGGCGAAGCGAGGCCAAAAGGCCTGGCGATGCTGACGAAGTTGACGGAGACAGGCTGGTGATGTTGGCGAGCCGGGAGGAAAAGCAAGGCCAAAAGGCGACCAGAAAAAACTTGCGCGCAGCAACCTGGCACGCGCAAGTTTCTGGGAAAGTACTCAAAGCCAGAAGGTTGTAAGGAATAAGGGAATGAACGCTGCTAAATGTGTTTAGCTGATTGCTCAAACCAGCCATGTTAGGCTGAATCTGACACAAGCATATGACTACTGGCAGGATCAACCAGGTTTGGTCTTGCATCGCTACCAACCCAAAACCCAGCTCAAACACTTTACCACGCGAAAACGAACCTAACCCGCCAAAAAACCAGAGCCCCAAACCAGCCATGCGAGGCTGAATCTGAGACAAGCATATGACTGCTGGCAGGATCAACCAGGTCTAGACTCGCATCAGTACCAAACTTTCCCAAAACCGCCAAGGACGTGCTCAACCACTTTAACGCGCGGAAAGAAAGCCAACCCACCAAAAACCAAAGCCCCACCCCCGCCCCCCAAAAAAACAACAAACTGAAAACGGGCTCCGAAACACACTTTCCGATGAGGGGGAGGGGGGAGCCTCGAATAGTTAACTATAACACCAATAACCAATAACCAATACTTCGATTCAGATCGCTTCGCTCAAGGTGATCTAAACGCCTGCGGCCCAAGGGCCTCGGCGGATTGGAAGCCGGACCTGGCATCTGAGGAGGCACAGGAGCAAAAGGAGAAGAAGCAGGATGACGAGGAATCCTCTTCCTCCTCTTCTTCAGCGCCCAAGCGAGCTGGAGCTGGAGAGGCTGGCAGTGGCAGTGCCACCACTGACCGGTGCAAGCGGCAGAAGCTGGATGCCTTGCGGGCGAGTGGCGCCGTGCCCAAGGATGTGCTCGACAAGGGGGAATCTTTCGGGTCGCGTGATCAGCGGCGAGAGCTTGTGAACTCGCTCATCAAATGGGGCCTTGCAGTGGTGGCCTTCATGATCTGGTCGACCGTCTCATTCTCGACCCGCTTGGACTCGTCCTGCAGGGCGATCTGGATGGTGCGCAGCTGGTGAGGTTTGAGACGATGGCAGTGCTGGGGCAGCGGCTGCTCCTGTGCAACGTCGACCGCCTCCTCGATGTTCTCAGTGAGCTTGAAGTCCTGGAGCATGATTCAGGCCAGGCTCATCCGCAAGCACGTGTTCATAGGCGAGCTTGAGGTTGTGCTTGCTGCTCTCACAGAGTCAGTCAGGGATAGAAGGCACTCATCCTGTCGACCACATTCTAGTCGGCGCCAATGACCACCAGGAAGCCGAAATTGTTTGTTGGCAAAGTCCAGCTGGATGCCCAGGAGCTCCATCACAGGTCTTCCAAGAAGCACTGGGGTGTGTCTGGGCAGCAGGAAGCAATCAGCAACGCCATACTTGTTGTTCAGGAAGATGGGGATGCGGATCACCCATTTGCTTCGACCTGAACGGTCACCTCCAAAGCGAAAGTCCTTGGCGCAGCGGCTGAACTGGATCTGGCCAATGGGGTAGCCGATGAACTCGAGGTAGGAGACACAGGCGAGAAAGGTCTGGTAGCCAGCCAAGAAGGATGATGCTCCAGGATCCAACATGACAGCATCTGGCCGTTCGGATCCGAACTGGTCGATCAGCAGGTTGGCCGTCATCGAGGATCCATCCTCGATGGCGGGGCGCTTGTTCGGATTGGGCGTAGAACGGAACGAGGCTGCTTGTGGTGGAGGGCATGCGCTGGCCCAATGGCCAGATCCACCGCAGCACACGCACTGTGTTGCGCTCGCAGCTCGGGACTTGGCCTGTGAAGGCTTGCCCTTGCTCGAAGGCTTGCCGCCGGACGTTTTCCTCGCCCTTGAGCTTTGGAATGCCCGGAAGCAGCTGGTTGACCTTCTGGCCGGTCATTAAGTACAGGCTTTTTAGGCTTTTTTTGGGGGGTGCGTTTTTTGCAACAAAAACCTCGTTGTGTTTTTTTAGCGGGTATGAATTTCGGGCTGTGTAAAAACGGTCCTGCGTAGATTTTTTCTGCGCAGCCCTTGTTTGGACAATCCAGTGGCTCAGAGAGTTGTTTTTGCCAGCTGGTAGTGAAACTTGGTGCGCGTGCTGCCATGGACATTTACGGGCTTGATGCTGACGAGCTCGCGCATTGCGTGGCGCTGCGTGTCATTGAGAAGCAGATGCACGACGGTGGCGTCAGGAAATGCAGGAAGGTCCTGCGGTGCATGATGGAAAGTGCTGGATGGAGAGCTTCAACGTTTCCTTTCGCAATCCTTGTTGCTGGTATGGAGCGTGTTCTGCCATCAGACGGGCCTTCTAATTTGGGTAGGAAGCCTCTTGTGCAGGATTTGTGGGCTCCAGGCTCTCCAAGACCATTGTACATTCCACGAACCAATTTTGAAGCGCGGGCCTTTCTGGAAGAGGCGACCCAAGTTCTGCACTTCTTGTACGAACTGGCTGACGTTGACGGGCCTCCTCATTCACCATTGGAGTTGCTGTTGGACGATGTTGCTTTGACTTTGCGTGAACTTGTTTACCCTTGAAAAGCCTGCGGAAACGCAGCCTTTCCCCCGAGAGCCCGGCTCAGCTTAGGTTTGCTTCGCTTGAGAAGTTTGGAGCCTTTTCAACTCCTTTTCGCAAAGCGCGGAGGAAAATGTGTCTGTTTTGCAGCCAGTGTTGCATGCTTGCTTGAGTGGATGCCGCGCAGTGTTGCGCCGCACACAGAGCCTTCGCCCGCCCATTCGGCTCAACTCGCGAAGTTTAACAGCTTTGTAACCAAAGCTGGTGAAGCCATGGCGTCCAGGTACTTGGAAGAGGACTCACATGGCATTGCGCGGGCACCCGCAGTTCGGACGGAGCACACGTTGTGGGTTGGTGTTTGTTGGAATCAAAGCAACTGATTGGATTGGCTGCAAAATTCACCAACTTCGCGAAGCCTCAGAAGCAATGACAGCGTCGGGAGCGGTCTCAATTCGATCATCAATTGCTACACCGCATGCGCTGCGCTTGAACTCAGCTTCCGCCACAAGTCACCATTGTGGATGTTTGATGAGCGCGAGATGTTGCAGCCAATGAAGGAGAAACTGACGCAGCAAGCTTTCTACGTACTTGTCCTTGATTGGTGGTCAGATGGCCCGTGCGCCAGGACCAGTTTCTGGTGCAAGGTTCATCAGCCCACCGAAGTACCTTGCTGAGCTTTCTAGGTACTGGGCCCCACCATTCAAGGCAATCCTGTGCCTGAGAAGTTCAGGACTTGCAACCGTACAGGCTTTTTAGGCTTTTGGGTTCGTTTTTTGCACCAAAAACCTCGTTTTTCGGGTGTGAATTCTTTGCCAAAACCATCCTCATTTCGGAAGCGTTTTTTTGACCGAGGGGGGGAGGGAGGGGGGAAAGAATTGTGGGATGCGCTCGCCTTGCTTGTTTTCAGCTTCCCAGCTGGGAGTCAAATTTGCCGCACGTGCTGCCATGGACATTTACAAGCTTGATGCTGACGAGCTCGCGCGTGGCCTGGCGCAGCGTGTCATTGAGAAAGGGGTGACAGACGGACATATGTGGACATGCGTCCGTTTCTCGCAGCAATTCAGGCTTTCCACTGGACAAAGAGCTGTGTCGTTTCCTTGGGCAATCTTTGGCACTGGTATGGAATGTGCTCGGATCTCGCGAACACCTTGGCTTTCTGATGATGGCAAGGAACCTCTTGTGCAGAGTTTCTGGCCTCCCGACGTCCCACGACTATGGCAGTTCCCCACGCACAGATGCAGGACCTGCTGGAAATGGTGAGGATTGTTCAAAGGACGTTGCATGTGCTGATAGAGGAACATCAAATTGGACCTGAATCATCAGCATTGGAGAAGCTGCTGTCCGACTTGCGGTTGACTGTGCGTGAATTTGAACTCATGGAAATGCATGGTTAAGAAAAGGCTGCGGAAACGCAGCCTTTCCCCTGAGAGCCCGGCTCAGCTTAGGTTTGTTTTGCTTGAGAATTTTTGGAGCCTTTGCAACTCCTGCAAACTTGCAAAGCACAGAGGAAAATGTGTCTGTTTTGCAGCCAGTGTTGCATGCTTGCTTGAATGGATGCCGCGCAGTGTTGTGCCGCACACAGAGCTTTCGCCCGCCCATTCGGCTCAACTCGTTCAAGTTAACAGCTCTGTAACCAAGGCTGGTGAAGCCATGGCGTCCAGGTACTTGGAGGAGGGCTCATCTGGCATTGTGCGGGAGGATTGCCTATACAACTTAGCGGAAGACATCCAACGGATCACTTGCGGGCAACCAGACAAGATCCCTCTTTCGATGCTCATCGAGGTCTGCCAGACTCTGGCCCCACTCTACAAGGATCACCGGGTGAACTCCAAGATCCTCAGCAAATGCTACGCCGCATGCACTGTGCTTCAACACTGGTTCCGCCACAAGTCACCGATGACTGATGTGCGCTACAAGGACGGCTTGTGGATGTTTGATGAGTACGAGATGCTGCAGCCGATGAAGGGGAAGTTATTCAAGTTGAAGTTTGGCGAGCTGCGCTCTCTCCATGACCAGTGTTTGCGCGTGAGTGAGGCACTGGATCAGCGGGGCGGTCTTGCCGCCGGCCACAACGCAGAGTTTGTGTTCCTGGCCATATTCTGGCCGGTCCATGTCCTGGTTCAGGACTTGCTCCCGGTGCTGCGGGAGTTTATATACGAACACACTGCGGCAACGCAGTGAGTGCTTCATCCCCGTGATCCGGCTGAGCTTGAGAGGCTGCTGCAGCCTGAGAAGGGTTTGCAGCCTGATTTTGCCGCGACATGAAAAGGCCGTAGGGCAACGCCTATCACAGTCACACACATGGCTTGAAGGCTCCTGCCGGGATTGTCGAAGTTTCTTGGGTTGCATTTTCGGCTTGCAGCAGCTAGCGTTGAGTCACGACGTCAGGAGGCGTGCCAGCTTTGCTTCCAAGAGAATGGCGTTCTTCCGACTCGACGCTGGTGAAATCAATGGCATGACGCTGGAAGAGCGCCGTGCTGTTTTTGATTACGCAATTAGCCAGCAGCATGTCTCGGCTGCAGTGTTAGACGCGCACAGCCCTGATATCTACCGCGAAGATAGTATGCGACTTTTTACGTTGTGGAAGCAAGCTGGGCTACGTCTCACACCATCGGGCCAAGTGGATATTCAAGCATTCGAAGACTTTGTGACCTCTGCCAAAGGCAGAAACATTACCACCGCTCTCGAAGCGCAGCGCATCATTTCTTCGCTGCCAAAGCGCGAAGAGGTTCACACACAGGCCTATAATGATGTTTTTTCTTGGTATGACGTAGCTTAGCCCACGGTAGAACCTACAACCTGCCTTGTGCCCGCAATAGATGCCCCATGTTTATACTGCCGGAGCTCCATGCTGCGCTGCTGCCTCGAAAACCAACTGCGTGCCCGCAGTTGTTTTTTGATACAGGCCAACACCTCTGAACAGTAGCTTAGTCTTGACTTTACACGTTTTGGCGCAAGGTCGGAACAGGAAAAAAGACCCTCCTACGCAAGGCTAAGGTGGTAGAGCTGCAGTGTTGGATTTGTCGCGCATGAGTTTGCCTGGGTGTGCTTGTGAACAGCTGGAAACATTTAACAGGGATGCCGTGTTCATGTCATCATGGTTGAATTGCACGCCGCAGCTGTTTAGGCAACATCTGTGAACACACAGCTGTCAGACAATGCCGTGGAACACGGATTGGACAGCCTCCTGCGATGGCTGCGGATGGCAGAACAAGACCCAACTTTACACCAAGGCGGCTTTCAGACAGAGCAACGTGATGGTCTTGACTAAGGATTGGGAGGTGTTCTGCTGCGTGTGCCTGCTAGAGGGAAAGTCCAGCTTGCAGCGACCGGATCCTTTCGGATGGGGCTACACCTTCAATGAGGCTCGCAAAGTTCGGGAGGAGACATGCGACCCGCCGCAGTGCACAAGCTTCTCGCCGCCGACGTTCAGTCCGCCGCCGCTCCCACCCGATGAATTGCTCCTGGACATCTCGAAGGACGTGCATAAGCTCAATGTCCGCGTCTGCAAGCTTGAGAAAATGATTCTGCAGCTGCTCAATCCTTTGTAGAAGCTGCACCTGCAGTGATTCACTGTCCATTGTTCTTCTGATTGAATTGCTAGACACGGACTGCGGCCACGCAGTCTGCCAGTTGTGTGTTGCTGCCGCTACAGTCTCTTGCACCTGTACACTTTTTGCATCCAGAAAAAAAGCATGCAGCGCAAGCATGTTCGGGCACAATCATGACGGCAATGCGTTTGCCAACTCGCAGGCATGTAAATGAGCAAGGGCCCGCCCTGGGTTGGCTGCGCAGCTCTTAGGTAGGGCATGCAGGCAACTGGTAACACTGCAATATGTTGTTTTATGGGTTGTTTTGTTGTCGGCGATAGCGGAAATTGCCCAGTGGTCTCAACAATACACGAGAAACAGCCCTTCACCTTTTCAACATGATTCCGCAGAACCATGGACACTGCAATGGCAATGTTGAAGTCTGCATCTAGAACGCCCTGTTGCTGTCCAATGATCTATTTGTTGAAGCCTATTGCCCTGGTTGAGAAACAGCTCTCAAATGTTACAGTTGTTGCCGGTCGGTGTTTACGAAAAAGCCATTGCATGTCACGCTCCTTGCACAGCCGCCTTTGAGTCTTCAAGCAATTCGATTGAGCTAGGTAGAACTGCTGTGGCAACACAGCCAGTCAGGAGACATGCCGCGAGCCGCCAACTATGGCAGTGCAGCGATGTACCTCTTTGTGGCTGTCGAAACTGACTGGTATGTGCTGGCGCACAGAAGAAGAAATGGATGTCTTGCCACACCCGGTGGAAGCATTAACAGGGCGGACCTCTGCAGCGCGTTTTGTTCGCCAAACTGGCAGGATGTCCTGGCCAAGAATGCCGTGGCACGACAACTCGCAGAAGACGCTGGAGTGGTGTTGGACAGCGCCGCCAAGCGTGAGTTTTTCCTGCTGATGACTGACAATACGTCCATTCAGGAGAAGTGCAAGGACAGGTTTGGAAAAGTGCACGGGGTTGGGGCGTGCGTGTGGGAAAGCTGCATGTTTCTGCGCGTTTCGTCTAATTCTTGCAAAAAAAACTGCAGGAGGGAAAGCGACGCAGCTGCGTGCACCTGAATTTCGCCT
The DNA here is from genome assembly GCA_963377175.1 of Effrenium voratum. Lineage (NCBI taxonomy): Eukaryota > Dinophyceae > Suessiales > Symbiodiniaceae > Effrenium > Effrenium voratum. The sequence continues at coordinate 86,296 of CAUJNA010001244.1, read as the reverse complement.
ACATTGTGCCGAACTCCTGGTTCAAGACAGTGCCGGTCACTGGCCCTTCCCCGGACTCCAGAAGTGAGATCCTCCTTGATGGAATGCGGAACGTCAAGGGAATCCAGACAATTCCGCATGATGTGAATTCTGGGCACAAATGGGTAAACATACAGGACATGCTGAACAGTTGCGACCTCTATGATGTTTGCAAGCTTCCACTGCAGGACTTCCTTGGAAGAACGGGCCATCGGCATGTGGCAAGGGGGTTGCCAAAGGTAGTCGAATCACTTGAGAGCATCCCCTTGCAAAGGATCAACCTCAGAAGGGAGTTGCTGGCTGCGGTTGGCCGATCCATTGGTGCGTGCCCCCTACGATGTGATCCGCGAAGCTTGCGGGAGATTGCAATCACGCCCAAAGTGGGCAAAACTTCCCAGGGCAAAGGTCAGCGACTTCAGGGCCAAGGACCCTTCGCTGGTTGAGGCCATGGTGCGGCACTGGGCCCACGTCCACAATGTGTGTGACTCCCTGGGCACGTGTCGCCACTTCCCCCACGACGATGAGGATAGTTCTGGCCACATCGAATTTAACTACCTGCAGTCAGACCGAGACCATTCGACGCAGTGGCTGCATCATATTACAAACATCTGCGGAAACGGCTGCACGGCACCTACTGGGAGTGCGCCCCAGCCATTTTGAGGCAGGGAAAGCTGACTGCCTCGGACAACGATCATGGGCTGGGGCAGCGGGAGTGGAATAAACAGGCTGGCATGGGCGTGCGCCTTACCAAGAAATTTGTGTTTGGTAATGATTCCTGAATGTTTAGTCCTTGGTGGCGCCAAGGTACACAGCAGACGACTGGGAGCACGTTTTTGACCACTACGCGTGGAAGACAAATGTTTTTGGAAACGACGTCTTCTATGCGTTGGGTTTCCAGCTGCTGGGCCACACACCCAAGACTATTCATGGAGGCATGGCACGTGGGAGGGAGCTGGTTTGGCACGAGAACGACCTCCTGATCACCAAGGTGATTGTTAGGTACAACCTGAGGGTCACCCAGGGCGAAGCGTGCTGCCGGACCTTCCTGCCACAGTCCCGCTTTCTTCCAGGGGAGTTTATGCCGAATGCCAACGGCCTGGAGGTGCCCACGTACCCCAAACTTTCCAACAGCAAGTGGCATGAGGGGCAAACCAACGAGGATTGGGAAAATTGGGGCAGGCCAGCGGCGAACTACCAAGAAATGGACTACAAGGACGCCATTTCACTCAGCCAGGAGGCCCATGCTTGCTGTTACCGCCGCCCGCCCAGCTTTTTCCGACCGAAGGCCAAGGTTGCTGCAACCTCGGTTGAAGGGCTGTCGTCGGGTCGTACTGACCGCTCCCGTAGCCCGCGGCCGTGCCTGTCCCCAACCAGCCCTGCAGCCTCACCAACAAGTTTTCAGCCCACACCCACGGATGTGCCGAGCGTGGACACAGTGGAGCCTGAGCAGCTTACTTGCATCGTGCCTGAGCAGATCGATCACACAGACCCCACACCGTTCCCTGAGGTCAAGATAGGCGCTCCCACATACTCCCCAACCGAAGAGGTGCCCGAAGAGGTGCCAGTGCCCGGCAGCCCGCCCGGCGAGGAGATGCAGCCAGACACTCCGCTCACAGTGGCAGAAATGATCCGCCAGCAAGAGCAGATCACACCGACATTGAAACATGACATCGATTATGAGGAGCCAGACTGGGGGGACTCAGAGGTTTCGGAGTCAGAAGACGGCCAGGCACAAGACGCAGACCAGGAAGACCAAGAAGACCAGGAAGACCAAGAAGATTATGATTTGCGGAGGTGGACACCGCTTCCATCAGGTGAACGCCAAGGACACTTGTTGCTAAGGCTGGAGAACCAGTGGGCCGATGATGGCTTTCCCGCGAAATCCACTTGGCACGGAGAGCGGCACTGGCGCGACATTTCGAAGGCGGAGAGGGAACACGCCAGAGTGACGGGCATCTACGACAATTTGCCAGCCCGGCAAGGTACCGCCGCAGCGCCCCCGTCCAGGGTGATTGAACAGAAGACGCGGTCCAGAATGAGGACACGCTTCAAAGAACCTAGGAGGGCAATAGGCCTGCCCCATGCAAGTCGGGGGAACCAGCGGGCAACGAAGGCTCTGGCGCCCACCCGACGACTGCATTCCACCGGAACCTTTACTTACACGCAGTGGGTCAATGCTGGACACCCGGCGGAACATTTCTGCCGCATGCCAAAGGCCCCCAACTTGCCTGAAGGCATGCGGTGGTTTCGGCATCTTGGACGCTGGCAGAAAATCACCTTTCTTGAAGCGATTCAGCGGTTTGGAGGGGATCCCCTCACAAGGCAGGAGCTGAACAGCCTCAAACAGTGGTTTAAGTCACGCGGCGACGCAGTTTGTGAGTTTTTGCAAGCCTTCATGACATGCTGGCAGATTCGGTCTCCTGCAGAGCTTGCGGGGCTGTGCAGTGTGCTTGGCTGTGCGCTTGTTCAAAAAGGGCTGGTCCGCTTTGCCTGAGTGCTTCTGTCATCACACAGTTCACGTTGCGGGATTGTTAATTGTTGATCACGCCTGTTGAAACATGCTCAAGTTGGCAGCTGCTGCACTGACTGCGGCAATGCAGTTCGGATGGCGCCATGCCTTCTTCCAAATGCGTGATTAAGTGGGCAAGACTATTCAAGTGGGTAAAGCTGATTGAATTGCGCAGTGCCAGTAATGCAACTCGGCGCAGTCCTCACGTGTTGCATTCCCAGTAAACAACTCTGCGCCAAACGGCAATGAACGGACAGCTGCCTTGCTGGCTAAGGTTTACGGCGACCAAGTTCTTGGCGGCTCTGTTGCTTCCACAGGTTCAAGAGACTTGCGCCGACGACGCTCAGGGTCGCTGCATGTTTTTTGAACTTGTGGAAGCTCATTTGGCATTCACCAGATTTGAATGTGATGTTTGCGAAGCATGTTGCTAGGCTCAAACATGGACATGTTTTGACACACATGCCGCAGGTGTGGCCATAGTGTCTCGTGTCGCTAAGGTTCAGCACATGGACGCCGAATTTCTGCGTCACAGTGGCATGAGAGACTTGCAGTCGGCCCTGCAGGGAGGAGCTGCAGAACATCAATGGTTTAAGGCACTGAAACAAGTGACACTGGTTTGAGTGACTTGAACGTGAAGCATTGGAATCATTGGAATTAAGCCACTGAACGAACCACTGCGGCGATGCAGTTGGTGAGTTTTGGAAGCCTTCCTACATGCTGACGGATTCGGTCTCACTTCAAACAATGTTTGAAGTGAGACCGAATCCGTCAGCAGACAAGGTCCTGCTTGACTGTGAGCTTGTTCAAAAAGGGCTGGTCCGCTTTGCCTGAGTGCTTCTGTCATCACACAGTTCACGTTGCGGGATTGTTAATTGTTGATCACGCCTGTTGAAACATGCTCAAGTTGGCAGCTGCTGCACTGACTGCGGCAATGCAGTTCGGATGGCGCCATGCCTTCTTCCAAATGCGTGATTAAGTGGGCAAGACTATTCAAGTGGGTAAAGCTGATTGAATTGCGCAGTGCCAGTAATGCAACTCGGCGCAGTCCTCACGTGTTGCATTCCCAGTAAACAACTCTGAGCCAAACGGCAATGAACAGGCAGCTGCCTTTCTGGCTAAGGTCTACAGCGACCAAGTTCTTGGCGGCTCTGTTGCTTCCACAAGTTCAAGAGACTTGCGCCGCCGCTCCGGGTCGCTGCATGGCGTTTGAACCTGTGGAAGCTCATTTGGCATTCGCCAGATTTGAATGTGATGTTTGCGAAGCATGTTGCTAGGCTAAAAAAATGGACATGTTTTAACACACATGCCGCAGGTGTGGCCATAGTGTCGTGGCCATAGTGTCTCGCATCGCTAAGGTTCAGCACATGGACGCCGAATTTCTGCGTCACAGTGGCATGAAAGACTTGCAGCCGGCCAAGCAGGGAGGACCTGCAGAACATCAAGCAATGGTTTAACAACCATTGCGTGATGTTCTGCAGGTCCTCCCACTGAAACAAGTAACACTGGTTTGAGTGACTTGAACGTGAAGCATTGGAATCATGGGAACCAAGCCACCTGTAAATGCACTAATGTCATCTCTTGTTTGTTCTCTTCTGCGTCTCTCCATTTCTAAACTTGCACTAATCCTTCTCATAAAATCTTCTTGTTGTGATTGTGTGCTTTCTGGCGCCGAGTATGCTGATATCGCAGGAGTCGCTGGGGGTTCTAAATTCATCGTTGTTCCTGCTCTGTCTTGTTCTGATTTCATTTGTAATTTTCTTAATTCTTCCTTTCTTCTCATTTCTTCTTGTTGTTGTAATCCTAAAAAGTCTGTATTATCAAACTGACTGCCGTATTGATTATTTCTGAATAATGTTGCTTTTATATCAATTACATCCTCAAGTAAAGGTTTATGTTTTAAATTGTTCTGCATTCATCATACCGATCATTTCATCATAGGTTGGTCTTCTTTCTCTTGGTTCTCCATTAAATATTTTAATCATTTTATATACTTAGTTATATAAAATAATTATTTTAATTATTTTGATAATTAAACTCTTGATAAATCTACTAGTTTCTTTAAATACGCCTCTCTTGCTTCCAATGCTTTTACCGTTTTAGAATGTTCAGGATGTCTTACCTTTTGCGCTATCTCTCCTCTAATTCTGTCTAATTCACAAGCATAATTATTTTTCTCTTGCTGTTCTATTAAATCATTTCTAAACTTTACATTTGCTGTTCTTGCTTGTAATCCATCCATCATTTCTTTCATATCCTTAAGATATTTTCTTCTTGATGCAGTTCCGAATATACCATCTACATCATAATAACGCATTACTTGCGGAGCACGCTTAAACTCGCTTTTGGATTTGAACATATATTATTATTTACAAAATAACTAAAACATTTTATTTTTCATTGCATTAATCTTTTCCTGTTGCTTTTGCCTTCTCAGTTCTTTTTCTTCTTGATATAACCTTTCTAAAATTTCTCTCTGTGTTAATTCTTTTCTTATTTCTGGTTTTGGAGTTATATTTATTTCTTTCATTACTTCTTCTTTAACTTCATTTTTAATACTGTCTTTAACATCTGTCTTAATCGTATTTATCAACTTTTGCTCTTTCTCTTCGTGTGTCGGCTGTCGGCGGACTGGTCTTGCCTCTGGTGGTAATCCACTACAAGTTTTCTCGTGTCCATACTTAAATGATTTTAATAATAATGTTTCTTGGCATTTGGGACAGGTTGTCATTTTGGGTTGAGCTTTCGCTTTTGCCTTAGGTTTTACTTCTTCTGTTGGCTGTTCTGTTGGTTGTTCTGTTGGCTGTTCTGTTGGCTGTTCTGTTGGCTGTTCTGTTGGTTGTTCTGTTGGCTGTTCTGTTGGTTGTTCTGTTTGTTGTTCTGCTTCTTCATTAATATTATCTGTTTTAGGTGCTTCTTCATTATTGATATCAACCACTTCAATAGTCGTCATAATTTCTATATATATTTTATTTAGAAAATTATCCGCCGAAGAAAGTTATACTAAATGATAAATCAATATTCTTAAAATTAACCTCTTTGCCGTCATCATCAGTAAATCTAAAATTCAATGAGCGTAGTATTTTATTAGAGCAATCAATGTAATCAAATATTGATACTTCATTATCAAATAGAATTCCAGTAAATCCAACAATAACGGGTATTTTCTTAACAATGCCTGAATATCCTGATATGGTCATCTGATTGTAATTACATAAGTCATTACAATGAAGATACATTTTTTAATAGGTTGTAAATCAACAAAACCCGAATACCATGACTGTTGATCTGAATACTCTGTGCTGTCTAATCCACCTAGTCCAATTATTTTATTGACGCTGTTTAAATTGTTTAAATCTAAATTTGTAAAATTTACTGCTTCAACTGCTACTAACTCGTCGCTCAGTGGATAACAAAATCTGTCTGGGTAATTTACACTGATGTTAAATTTATTCCAAGGTTTAATGTATGTCACCGTGTAAGTGTTAGGTGTTGATAGCGTGTCATTTGCTGTATTCAATGCGTCCTGTAATTGTTGTGCCATTTCAGTTGCTGAATACTGACCTTCCACTAATGCTATTTGTTTGTATGTTAGGGTGTAAGTCGCACCATTAAAATAAAAATGTCTGAAATAAAGATTATCATTATAACCTGATATTACTGAATACCAAGTGTTGGGAATTGTTATTTCGTGTATTTGACATTTTACATTGTCTTCAAGCTGAACCGTTTCAGGTAAATCAATTTTGAAATTTGATGAAGCGCCTGATGTTTTGAACTTGCTATAAATATAGATTTTCTTGTGCTTAAGCATGATATATATAATGTAGAAAAAATAATATCAATAATAATAATGATAAACAAAAATGAATTATATTATAAACCTGGAAAAGTTCAAAATTTAGAACCCTACAATAAACCTGAAGTAGGTGAAAGCAATGTAAACAAGCAATTAACTGATGTTTTTGATGAAAGGCATAAATATTTAACAGATAGAGAAGGCTTAAAACTTGCTTATGCTTCGCCTAATGGGCTACATTATAATGAAGGAACATTATATGTTAGTGGAACTGGTGGAGGTGGTCATTTTCTTCGTGATATGTATGACGATCTAAAATTACCTCTCAGAATGACAAAATACACACAAAGATATAAAGATGCCGATGAGGCAATAAAAAACAATCCTAATATTAAGCAATTGGTTTCACATTCCCTTGGTAGTGCTGTATCTGCTGAATTGAATGATAATTATGGTATGAAGTTTCAAACTCGTTCTTATGGTTCGCCTTTCATATCTTCACAAAAACAAGGAGAGACAGGGGGTAATCTCCGTTTTAAAGGAAGTGGAGATATTATCGCTTCATTTGACAAAGGAGCAATACCATTAAAAGATGCAAGACATCCATTAAAGCACATACATATGATGACATAGCAAATACAGGAAATCACACCATGGATTATAAATATGATTTTTGAAAAGATGTATAAAGAAATATCAGTATAAAACAGTAGATATCAGAGATGGATTATAGTAAGGCAAAAATTTATAAAATAGTAAATGATGTAGATGACAGTGTACATATTGGTTCTGATTGTCAAGCACTATCAAAAAGGATGGCAGAACATAGGACAAGTATGAGAAGTAAAAGGGATAGTCATTTAAAACTATATCACAAAATGATTGAAATTGGTGTGGAGCATTTCAATATTTATTTGATAAAAGAAACACCGTGTGAAAACAAAGAACAGTTCAGAGCAATTGAAGGAGAATACATTAGACAAATGGGAACATTAAACAGCAACATCGCAGGGAGAACAGAAGCAGAATTCAAGAAAGAATTTGCTTATAAATATGTTGAACATAAAAGGTAATATCGTGAAAACAACCGAGATATACTCAATGAAAAGGGTAGGACATATTACAACAACAAACAAGAAGAGATAAAAGACAAACATAGAAACAAATATCAAGAAATGACAAAGAATAAAATAACTTGTGAAATATGCGGTGCCGTTCATAATAAGAAAAATACACCATTACACAAAAGAAGTAAAAACATATTGAAGCATTAAATAATCTAAATAATATTAATAATGATAAACAAGAGGATGACACAGGAAACATATCACGACAAACCGAAGAAGGAACAGAAACCAATGAAATTAATTTATGATGATATTAAAAAGATAGTAGAAGAAGGAAATACTAATATAAATAATATTAATAATATAGTTAAACAAAGTAAAAATAAAAAGGATTCTATCAATGAAAATTATGTAAAACTATTTAATAATTTATTTGATTAAATTACAAAAATAGTTTAATCAATTTAACTATTTTGTATTGTAAAATATATAATGGTTGAGTCATTTGCGCCGGAAGATATCTTGATCGATTCACTTTCATTTAAACTTCACAAAGGTTCAAGTTATATTATTGACCGTAGGGCTGTTTCATTCTTCCCTAGCGGTTCTAATGTCTATAATCCTTCATCTGGTAATCGTGTATTAAAATTTAATTTGAATGCAGAGGACAACAGTTGGCTCGATCCTCAATCGTTAATGTTTTTCTTTTACCTTAACAATAAGGATCATGATACAACTTATTACAAACAACTGCGTCCTATTTCTCCTCCATACTCATTCTTTAGAAGATTAAGAATTATGGCAGGTTCAACGCTTGTAGAGGATTTTACTGAATACAACCGAGTCCATCATATGTTTTCTAATTGATGAGTAAAGGCGCTAGAGTTAATGAAGATGCAACAGGTTTTGGTTATAGATATGATGATGATTTAGCACCATTAGTTGCTGATACTACAACAGGATGGATTGGAGCAAACATAACTGCAAATAGTATTCAAGGTTTTGGAGAACAGATGCTTGTTGGTTTTTAAACCTCTTGCAGGGATTTTTCAACAGTTTAAATACATCCCACTAAAATATTGCCCTTTGACTATTGAACTGGAACTGGTAAATAATGCTGTTGATTGCATCATTGACCCTAAAGTGGGAACAGAAGTTGCTGGTAAGTTTTGCACTATTTCAACCAATGCGAATGAACTTTATAGAAATACACGTATTAGTTGGGAAATCCAAAACGCTAGTGTACGTTGTGATTTGGCGACCTTAACAAACGAGCTCAACAACGAATATATTAAACATCTTTTAGGAGGTGGAGGACTTCCTGTCACTTATACCACTTATATGACACAATCACAGGCAACACTGAATGTAAAAGATATTAATATTCAAATTTTAAGGTCTGTTTCTAAGTTAGTCGCCGCGTATGTCTCCTTCTATAAAGCACCAACTGCCACGGAAACTACAAACGAGTTAGATTACACTTGGAAGGAATTTTCAAGATTTTATCATCCTATGTCAAGAACGGATGAATCAAAACAAGGTGCTTATGATTATAAGTATGATTTAGAATTCCAAATTCAACTCGGTTCAAAAACTGTATCCAGAATATCCTTGCAATTCTATTACTCAATGCTTTTATCATTTAAGAAAGGCATTAAACTTACCAATATTCCATCAACATAATTTGTCAATTGAATTTTTGGAATATAAAGAAAACAGTTTCGTATTTGGATTTAATTTCGAGACGGTGCCCGATTCCAGTTATACAGGTCTTAATACGATGTCTGGACAACAGATGTTATTAAAAATAAAGCCGTTGGATAGTTCAATGGATACAATTAAAATGCCAGATATGGTCTATATAACATTACTGTCGGAACAAATTTTGGAAATAAAAGATACAGGAATTGTAGTATATCCCTGATTTTAAGATATTTAAAGATATATTATGTTATAACTTATTATAAGATAATATGCCTAGATTACCTATTGACTATTCAAAAACTCACTTTTACAAAACTGTTTGTAAAGATTTAAATATCAAAGATTGCTACGTCGGACATACAACAGACTTTACAAAAAGAAAGGATGTTCATAAAAGAACACCCAAATATCAACATGAAACAAAATATAACCAATATCTGTATCAGTTCAGTCGTCAAAATGGAGGATGGGATGATTTTGATATGATACTTATAAAAACTGAAACATGCGAAAACTCAATGGAAGCAAGAAGGAAAGAAAGAGATTATAAGGAACTATTAAATGCTACATTATACGGACAGAACCCTTTTACATCAACAGAAGAAAAGAATGAAGTGAAAAAGAAATGGTCAAAAGACAATGAGGAACGAGTTAAACAACAAAGGCACGATCGCTATGAAAGAGGCAAAGACAAAGTCAAACAACAATTCAAAGCATACAGTGAAACCCATGAAGAAGAAATTAAGAAGTGGCGAAATACAATTATTGAATGTGAATGTGGGAACAATTACAGACAAGTAAACAAATCAAGACACCTAAAAACCAAAAAACATCAAGCGTTTCTAAATCAGGAATAAAACAATTACTAATATTTATGTTCTAAATAATAAATATTAATAATGAGTTATTATGGTTCAATAAACTTAGCTAATTCAAGTTTAGATGACACATACGCAACAAAAACAGAATTAACAAATGCTGTTGGTAGTTTTAGCGGAGGATATGCAGAAGAAGAAGTGGATGCTTTACTATTACCAATCACTAGTCAAACAGCATCAAATAAAGCAAAGGCAGATGCCAACACGGCAGAAATCGCAAATATTAAAATAACTTCTACAACTATATTAACTGAACAAACAAACCAAGGTATAACAATAACATCTAATTTTAATAATACAACTGCTTGTGGGTTAACCATAGCCTCAATACTGCCTACGATAGAAGCAAATGTAAATAAGATTGATAATAACTATGATTTCATTTCTTCAAACACATTTTTAATAGGTAACTTGAATGCTACAACCACTACAAGTTTTAATAATATAAGTTCAAATACATTTTTAATAGGTAATTTGAATGCTACAACAACAACTAATTTTAATAATATACATTCTATTAATACAAATTTAACTACTAATTATCAGACCAACACACAATTACAAACCAACTATTACAATAAAACGGAAGTAGATGGTTTAGTAGGTGGTAGTTACACCGATACTCAAATAGATAATTTTTAGCGTTGAAAGAAGACAAATCAACATTTACTGATGATGTATCATTTTTACCCGTTATAGATTGTAGCAGACCCTCCAAATCCACTACAAAATATAGCACAGCATTACCAATTATTGCAAAATGAATACATGAGACAAAAGACTGAAAAATATAATTCATTAAGTAAAGGTATATTTGGTTCAAGAGGAAAGAAAAGATAAAATGTAATTATTGTATAACCTACTATATAATAATTATGTTTTCCACATTAGCATTAGATGGTTCAAATAGAGTCGTGGCAAATGAAATAGTGCTAGTAAGTTCAACACAACCAACAACATTAGACAGCGTGTGTGCCACAAAACAGGAATTGATAGACACGGCGGGTTCATTTGGCGGAGGTTATACAACAGAAGAAGTGGATGCTTTGATATTAGCACAGAAAAATAAAATAGATGCCAATATTTTAGATATTACGAACATTAAAGCAACATCAACAACAATGTTTAATGAACAAATAAATCAATCATCAACAATAACAACGAATTTTAATAATGTCAGTGCTCATGAATTCACAATAACATCAATACTGCCTACCATAGCAGCGAATGCAGATAAAATTACTATTAATGCTGGTGATATAAATAATTTGAAAGCTACATCCACAACACATTTTAATAATATAAGTTCTCATACTTTTTTAATAGGTAATTTGAATGCCACAACAACAACTAATTTTAATAATACAAACTCTATTAATACAAATTTAACTACTAATTATCAGACTAACACGCAATTACAAACCAACTATTACAATAAAACAGAAGTAGATGCTTTGGTAGGCGGTGGGTATACCGATGCTCAAATAGACAATTTTTTAGCATTAAAAGAAGACAAATCAACATTTACTAATAATATATCATTTTTTCTTGTTATTGATTGTAGTCTTCCTACTATTATTCACCAAGGTTTAACATTGAAAAATGCACTTGTAAGCATTGAACCTACCGAAGGACTTTTATTTAGTAGTCAATTTGGAGCAGAAACAGACAGAGACATAGCAGTTTTCAAAAATAAAACAAATTATATAACATTGAAAGGTAATAAAATTAAATGTAATGCAACGCTTGATGACACAGTAGCAGATTTAGAGTTAAACCCAGATGGCAATGTCAAAATTGATAACGATATTAATGTAGCATTAACAGGAATGGATATAGTCAGAGCGTCAGGTGATGGCAACTATACATTAAGAGTTAGAGACAGTCAAGGCGTCTGGGAGTTTAGAAATAGAAATTTTAATTGCATGGATGCAGGTAATCCAGTTAATGGCACTGAAATGGTTATACAGAATACGAGTGATGCACGTGTAAGAATAGGAGCAACTTCAACTGCAAGAGTTGGTATTGGAAGAGCGCCTGTTTTAGGTTATTTTCAATCAGTAAATGGAACGAGTCAATTTAATAATTGTATTGTTAATGCTGATTTAACAACCACAGGTAATAAATATATCAACACGAAAGCACGACTATTTCAAAGAGCAGACGCTAATAACTCATTGAATGTTATAAGTGAAAAAGAAATTAATTTTTCATTACAAACAGACAGAACAACAGACCCAACAACGGGAACAATAGCACTACAATTGAATGACGCTAACGGAATAACAGTAAATAGAGCAACTACAATGAATCAAAATTTAACATTAGCACAAAGTTTATTATTTTCAAATTCAATTAATTCAGTTAGCGAAACCTTAGTGAGTGCCAGTTATGACATGCTTTTAACTAACACTGATACCGCAAGAGAGATAAGATTGAAAATAGGAACAGATTTCGGACAGTTAAGGGTAATGAATGCAGAAGTAGATATTTTAACATATTTACAATTTATTAAATTTTTAAATGGAACAAGTGAAGAAGTGACAATTAATAATACAGATACTGACGGAAAAATTAAAATGGATATAGGAGGAACTAATATTATAAAGATTGAAAATAATAAATTAGGTGTATTGGCTAGTAAGTTAGAAATAACGCACGTCAATGATGGAACTGATAAAGCCATATTTACTAATCCTGATGGATCAGGTGCGTTTCAATTTGTATTGAATGCGACTAATTATTTTTCAATATTAGCTGTAGGTGTAGATTGCTACACTAATTTTCACGTTGTAGGAAATATAACTTATACTGGTACAATAGGCCAAGTATCCGATGAACGACTAAAAGAGAATATACAAGATTTAGATGAAAAAATATGTTATGAAACTGTTAGCAATTTTAAACCTAAATCATTTAATTATATTGGTGAAGATAATAAAAAGTGTGGATTTATTACTCAAGAATGGCATAAATCAAAAGTGAAAGATTTAGACATTGTATTTGAAGATAAAGACGGTTATTTAAATATGGATTATAGCAAGAGCAATGTAATATTATCTGGATGCGTGAAAGAACTAATGAGGAAAGTAGAAATGTTAGAATTAGAAGTATTTAAATTAAAATCTAAATAAATAATATGGGTAATACGAAAAGCAGTGTTGAAACTTCAAGCATTAATAAAATTAATGAAGTTGATATAGAAGCTCTTGATCTCAGTAGTATTGATAAATTACAATTAAAAGCCATTAAGGAATTACATGAAAAATGAATTAAAATTGAGAAAGAAAAATCAGATAAGAATTAGTATAAATTTCCTGCTGTAAACCTTTGTTCATATTCATTATTTGAAATTGATAATATTAAAATATTCGTATTATTGATTGTCTGGCACATCAGTTGAGATACCGGAGTCATAACCATCATTTAAAATAATAGTATTAAAAATTTATAATATTTCTTCTTCTCTTATTGGTCTTCCTCTTGACTTATAAAATTGATGTATCCACGATTTACGATGAAAATTATAATAACCTGTTTTATAATATCCTCCGCATCTGCATAATCTCAAATTATATTATTAAATAGATTTTTTAAATTTAATTAGGGATTATTCGCTGATTTAAGTTTTTATAACACATTTTTTCTTTATCTGCCTCCATCATATTAATAAACATAAAACTGTGCTTTTCACCAGTGGCTGTGTGATATAATTTTAATAATGTTTGTTTATCATATGAGGCGCTTAATTCATCAATTATGCTATCCAACTCTTTTTGATTTCTTAATCTAAATACATATAATTGAGTTGCATTTTTTCTAACTACAGGATTTAATAATGTGTATGATTGACATGTTAGAAATGTACTTATAAAATAATGACGACCCTTAACAAAAAGCCGGATTAATTCTTTATTCTTACGGGCGACATCTTTATTATCAGAGAAGTCATCCACAATTATAGCAATGCTGAAGATTTTATTATAATCGTTATCTTTCATATATTTTACTATTTTTTCTTGTGTATCAATAATATTTTTCATTTGTTCTTCATGAAATGTATCAAAATATAATGGATCATCATCAGTATGATTTATTTTTAATTTATTTTTAATATAATCTTTTACAGTATCCCAGTTATTATCTAAATGTATTGTTGGAGAAAAAATAAATATTTTTTCAAAACAATCACGATAGACATTTAATATTAAATTCGTTAAGGTAACCGTTTTACCAACACCTGAAGGCGCCGCGAATATTTGTCTTGCTGGTAGTTTTCCTACATGTTCAAATTTAGATTGCTTGCTGGTATATTCTTTAGTCTATATATGGTTTTATATCAATCATAAAATATTATTAAAATTAATATAGAAATTATTTAATATTTAATATTATTGATAAAACCATATTGAGACGTTTGTAGGGACAAATGATATCAATAAGGACAGTTGGTTTTATCAATCGCCAATAAGCGCTTAATTAGTTTGAGAATTCATCTTTCGACCCCAAGGAGATACTGCCTCACTGTGCTTCTAATAATCTGAACACGCACAGAATAATAAGATTAATTTAACTAATTTATCTTATTATTTAATATGAAAAAAGATTATTATGATAATTATATACAATGGATAGAAGAAATCGAGGAATTAGAGAATAAAATAGAAACTAAAAATAATAAAATAATTGATTTATCCTTTTTTATATTAGAATGTATAAAATATATACTTGAAATATTGAAATTTTATAAACTAAAGCAATAATATATACATGCCATACAGCAAGAAAGTAGAAGAAAGCATCATCCAGAAAATAGAAGAAATCGCTCGTGGTGACGAAATAATAGAAACAACAGCGACAGCATCTAATAAAGTAATTACACGGAATAGAAAGAATATCAAAAAGGAAGAAGTTAAAGAAATTGAATGCCCACACTGGAAAGAAAAAGTTAAAATACCTAATGAAGTTGATATATCAAAGAAAGGTGTAAAATGTAAATGGTTTAATTGTTGTAGTTTTAAAATAACTAAGAAAGATAAACACGTTGAAATGAAGAGAACTAATGAAGGTGAAAGCACAGGAGTGGCAGATGAGCACGATTATGAGATTCGTTGGGGTCGTGGTGAGACGTAAGGAACTATAATATAATATTATTTATAATGCAAGATGTTATAAATAATATTATTGAATATATTGATATTGAAAAACAACAATTAAATAACTTTATTGAAAAATACAGTGAAGACGATATATTAAATAATTTTGTTAATGAGTTTAGAAATAGTAAAATTGATTTTAACATGTTTTATAATTCTATTAATTATTCTGATTTATTAGAACAATCTGAATTAAAATTCTATTGCAAAAGAATATATTCATATACTTTGAGATTTATTTATTGCTAATTATGATAATAAAAATACTATTCAATTTTATGAAATTACATTAAGAAAACTAAAGAATATTTATCAAAACAGTAATATTAATGTTGCTAATGTTTTTGAATGTATTAAGTGCTTAATAGTTTATATTACTGAAAATATTGAGAAGTTTCATAAATATTCAAAATTTAGAAAAACTATTATTTGTAATTTAATTGGTAAATTGAATAGTAATTTAACGAGTTATAAATTAACTAATTTTGAATTAACATATAATGATATATGACTTGATAATATATAAATAAATATTTAAATAACTATTTAAATAAACAAATATATAACTATAATGCCAATTATTAGTGGAGACGATAACAGAATTTTATGGTTTGATGAAGAAGAAATAAACACTGAATTAAATGGCGATAGAGAATTTGCTAAACAATGGAGCAAGGAAATGTTTATTTGGTTAGATGCTAAATTGAATAATAAATATTTTATGAAAGGTATAACTAAACCAGATAAGTTTGATAGTATGTTAAAATATGCAAAACTTGGAGGATGGGAAGAAGAACTGAAAAACAAAATGGCTAAACGCATTTTAGAATATGATTTTCTTACATATAGCACATTTTATTTTATTGGGAAATTGTATAAATAAATAGATAAATATATAATAAAATGTCTGGAGAAGATAGTTGCTCAATCAACGATTTGATGAAAAAGCTTTTAGTGGTTAGTAAGAGTATCAAACTATTGACTGATATGATTAAAACCATTGATGAGAAGTTAAACCAACCAAAGAATACAAACAATGATGAGGAAAAACAAAAGATAGATAACATTTTTAAAAGAAAGAGATCGGCAGACCATCCGGAACATATGAAGAAAAGCGAAAGCAATACCTAGAGCTGTTGAATAATAAACGGATTAAACAACCTAAAAAGGAAACCCTTGAATATTACAAAATTGACATGGATGAAGATACAGGGATTTACTCATAAATCTTTCTTGCTTGTAAAGAAACGGGGGTTTATTCATAGATAATGTTTTCTAAATGTCCTTGTTAATAAAGGAACAGGACTTACACTTTTTCTATAACAACATGTCACTGTTTCTATGACGATGTGTCACTGTTTCTATGACGATATGTCACTGTTTCTATGACACCGCGTCTTAAACAACATTGTTTATGACGACGCGTCACTGTTTCTATGACACCGCGTCTTAAACAACATTGTTTATGACGACGCGTCACTGTTTCTATGACACCGCGTCTTAAACAACCTTGTTTATGACGACGCGTTACTGTTTCTATGACTAGATGTCATTGACAATGGGGTCTTCTGAAATCTTGCCTTTGTCTGATTTCCTGTGACTTACTTTTGTGACTATGACTGCTTGTGATAGATATTGTGACTTTGGGATCGTGACAATATGTCACTGTTTCTATGACTATATACCATAAACAACATTGTCTCAGACACGCTGTCATCATGTCTATGACTGAGCACCTATGACACAATGTCACTGTCAACGGTGCTTCAGACAACACGTCACCGAATTTGATGACTGACGACTTTTGATTACAGTATAATTATAACATGTAAAATCCTATATGTTATAATTGTAATATACTTAACCTCTATAAAGTTTTTAATAATTTATTTTCCTTAATTTGCTTGGCTCTTTCAAAGTGCGTTGTTTGAACTTGGTAGGTTGCTTCAGTTTTTTCGTGCTTTGTTACTTTCGTTTTTATTTTGTTTGATACTCTTCTAATATTTTTTGTTGGTATGTTGCTTTGAAAATTTTAAGTGTGTGTTGTCTGAGTTGGTATGTTGCTTTGAAATTTTGATTTTGATTTTTTTGTTATGCTTGTATGATGTATTGAATGTTTTATGCTTTGATGTTATTTTTGTTTAGTGGTTGATTCATTTTTGTTGAGTTGGTAGGTGTTTCTTAAATGGTTTTCTGTGGATTTTGTGAAAATGTTCTTATGCTGTTTGATATTTTGGTTTTGATGCTAGAAGTGCCGTTTTACATATTTTTTGGGGTTGGGCTAGGATGTTGGTCTGCTGGACTGGCCGGCGTGTTGGCGTGCTTGTGGACTGGAGCTCAGTTGTAGGGGTAGCTGGGATGCCGGGCTTTTGGGCTGGGCTAGGGCTGTAGGGCTGGGCAAGGAAGCTGCTGGGCTTGGGGGTCTTGGTGCTGGGCTGTGCTGGGCTTGGCTGGGCTGAGAGGGCTGGGCTGTGCTGCGCTGGCCAGCTGCCTCAGGCCCAACGGGGGTAGAGCATTTTCGGATTAAAAACGTTGTCGCCTTTTTTGTGCCTTTCGGCCCAAAGTTGCTGGCTGCCGGCGAGCCCGTCAAAAATCTAGGCCCGTGGGACAGGCCCTGGGCGAGACGACAGGGGCTGCGTGCGTGCGTGCGTGCGTGCGTGGGTGCGTGTGTGTGTGTGTGTGCGGAGTGACAGAATGCCCTGTCACCACTTTTTCGGTTTCGCAGCAGGGGCGTGTGGCACTCTCATCCTACCACACGCAATGAAGCTGTGGGTGAGAGTGGGAAGCAAGGCCTGATCAGCCTTGTGTACCTGCACCTTTTGAGTGATTCTGAAAGTCCTTTTGGCCCTCTTCTTTGCCGCTGTGTGTGCTTCATGTTGAACCCTGTAACGGTTTCGTCTCTAGAGGGAAATCACGTGACTGCAAGCCGAGACTCATCAGTTGTACTCGAGACTCATCAGTTGTACTCGAAACTCATCAGTTGTACTCGAAAGATTAGCACTCTCCATCTGGAGTTGAAGTGTGTACACCCCATTCGTGGGGAATCCTCGGGTGTACCCATTGTGTGACCCCGGGCCGGCTCTGTCGGAAAATTTGACCTCAGCGTGCTTATCATAGAACAGCGGAATTTCACATTTAACCAGGAACGAGGTTTCACTAAAGGGAAGAAAGCCGTCAGTTCATAGAGACGTCTCACCGCTGCGGATAGCTGCCGATTTTCATTGCATTTCTTGACCATTGGTTGAACTTGTTGCTTGTTTCACTGCGGTTGGAGATTGCTGACTTGTATTTGCTTCCCTTTTGCATGTCGAGTGATCATTGCAGTTGAGCGCTGCTAGCTTGCCTTTGCATTGATTTGAACGTTTTCGAGTCTGAGTATCTCAAGGCGGAAGCGCGCAAATTCAGAGTCGGTTGCGTCACCATGTCTCGACGGGATGATCGTGATAGATCCAGGACTCGACGCAGACGTGATCGGAGTCCGTCCCCTCAAGCTCACAAAGCACGCCGACGTGAACACAATGACAATCAGGTCTCAGAGAATATGGATTGGAACAACTTGGTCTCATGGCAGCACAACTCCGGCTACAAAGCTGCGAATAACTTTCCGATGATGCCCACCAATTTTCAATCGACTCACAACCCCACACAACAATTCCAATACCCGGCGATCAACTACATGATGCCGATGCCTCCCGATCCCACGCCATCCAAGTTCATGCCACCAGTGATGCCACCACCGGTCACTACTTCCCAACCTACACCATCACCTGCACCTCCTGTGGCTCTACCGGTTCGTCCTCAGAAAGCCTGGCTTACTCCATCGCCTGACTGGACACCAGGAGACGGCATGTTTGATGTCAACCAGATCTATAACTTCAGCCTACCCATGACGATTGCCAACACTCCGCATGGCAACCTTCGCGACATGTCCGGCATGGATATTAGAGACGTTCGCCTGGTTCAGGTTATCCACGGGGGCCTCACCAACTGGCTCCTCCGACCGTTTGCACACGGCCGCTTCGTGACGTGGGAAGGCTTTCGCACCCACACCGAGGCCTTGCTTTGGAGTACCTGCTCCAAATTACTGCGAAGATCGCAGTCACTTAACCTGCTCACCCTGGAGAAGGACCTTGCCAACCCGATGGGTCTCAACATTGATGACTTCAATCAGCGCATCAAGGTCCACGACCATTTGGCCAACTTGGTACTTCAATTTCTTCAACAACATCACACCTCTCTCGCACCCGCATCCCAGACCGATGACATGGTCAAAAAGTTCAATGACTTGAATCGTGCTCACGAACTTCTTCAGGCTCAGTATTCAGCATCACTTCGTGCATCGACTTCTCCCACGATGACAAACCAGAAGGATGATGCAGAGTTGGTTACACCACCACCGGTCAACCACACACCATCCTCGTCACCTGCCAGCTCACTTCCCACAGTCAGCGCCGCTGCCCTGGATGGCAAGTCGTTTGATAACGTGGTGCAACCTCGGATCATGCAGTCTCTTCACGGAATGTCGTCACCGCCGTCCAAACCGGCGGCGTCACAATTGCTCACCATGCACAGCACGCCGGAGGAAGTTGTCAAGTACTACACATGGACCAGCGACCAACCACGCCTTTTCCTCAAGCAAGCACCCACAACGACCACTTTGGCATCGCTGGTTAAGTGGGCCAACCACCCGTCCCGGCTCAACGGCAACAAGTCATTGGATTCTATGGCTACGCAACTTCTGCAGGCGAAGCAACGCATCCCGAAAGGCGACGCCCCCACTCTCGGGGCAATGGCGGCTTCATGGGGATTGGAGCCCGGCTATCTTACCAAACTCACTGAGAAGGCATTGAGTCACCTCATCGTGACCGCTCGCCTGCTCTGTGGATGAGAAAGCATCATGATGATCTTCGTTCTCATATGAGCCCGGAGCGGCAACATTGCCACGGATGAATCCAGGTGAAAACTCGTCCGTCATGTGTCTGCGTTGCACCTGATTGACCTTGTACTTGCTTGTTCTTGCATTGCTTCTTGTGTGATTGGCTGACATTCTTGTATTCATGTCGCCGCCTTGTGGTAGATTTCGTTGGTTGTATCTTATCATGTTGGATGAACTTCGTCACTGCGGAATCTATGATGATGTAGCACAATGGCAGTCGCTGGATGACCTTCTTCACTCGTTGACCGTATTCTCTACGTGCTGGCATTACTGTTTTCCTGGACTACCACTACCGTCAATTCCAATTGAGGAGTACGAATCCATTACTCGCTTACCGTGGCTGGGTCTCATCCTCGAGGTCTTAGTTATAATCCGAATAGCCCTTCAGATCCCGAATCGTGCTATGTCCTGCTCTAATCACACCGTGGCCAACAGATATGAGCTTCACAGATGTCGGTGCGCAGCCTATTTATTGATCAGTTTCTTACAACGTCTTATTACACAAGATCACGGCTACTTCCCGCCGTTCTTTGAAGTCCTCCACTTCTACAAGACTTCTCTCTTGTGTGAAATCCTGCACTCGACTTTCGCTGACACGCGACATCTACGCTCATTGCGGGCGCGATTTCCTGACCTTTATGACTTCATTTATGATCCAGGTCATCATCAACAACCGTGCGTCTACATTCGCCTTTCCCCATGGCACACACCGTATTATGTTGGGGCGACTGATCAGGATGTACTACGTCGTGAACACTCACGCAGTCGCAAATTTCTACAACTGCTTCGTGGACGACATGCCTTCTTTGAACCGGCACTTCACTACTGGAAACGATCCAACACCTACTGGCTCTACTGTGCTGTACCAGTGGAAATCAAACTTCCAGTTTCCTCGGTGTGGGTCCAAGAAAGCAAATGGCAATACCTGCTACGCCCGCATTTAAATGCGCCCTGGGTACACAGAATCTTGCGCAAGGTGGGCTTTCGGGAACACCTTGTAGACTTTCGACGCCACTCGTTGTCATCTCCCACTTCCATCGGCTTACACAAGCGCTTTCGACGACGACTACATCCGGATCTCCAACGACAACTACGACCTGACGCACTGGATGACATTCAAGCCCACTACTCGATTCTCTATCAGCTGGGATCGAATACAGGAGCGTCGTTCCAAGTCATGCGTGACCTACTGTCGGCCGCCTTCCCACCCACTCAGCTGTACTACTTATTGCGGCTCGCGGTTTTCGTCAACGAGCCCTTCCGCTCCAAGGCCCAGAAACTCCTCGCCCAGGTACTGCGCAAACGACGGCTACAACCACCATCCACTCTGACACAGCTACTCTTGCCGCCGCTACATGTCCAGAATTGGAAAGCTCGACTTGGCACATGGTTGCAAAGCTGGATTGCTTCCCATCGGGATCTGTTCCCCTCTCTTTTCATTCCAAAGATCCGGGTTGTGGAAACCCGCAGCGCCACATTGGGCGACAAGATGTACAACTATCGCACATGGCAGCGCAAATGGACGCCCGACACATCCTTTCCGTGTCGCTGTTTGGACATCGATGATCACCATCTACTCCGTGCACATGGTCATGCAGTAATGGTGGATGACTTTTCTCGCATCAATGCGGACATTAACGTGGAATTCATGACCGCCTCAATGAAGGATCAGTTTTTCGGTGATGTCGACTTACTACATCAACGCTTCACCACGCAACTTCGTAAACTTGCTCGACGCTGGCATGTGCATGGTTCCGATCTACTTTCAGATCTACAACCGGTCGTAGCTCAGTTAATGGAGACCCATCGGATCAACCTCCAAGATCGGGCTTATTGGTCATCGACATCGTTGCAACGCACTGTGACCTCTTTGTCGTCATGGGTAGTTATCCCAGCGGATCACTTTCCCTCCCGTGCACACGTAGTGTGCCCGTCCCTGTTTGCCATATTGATGCGGAAGACATTCTGCGCGGGGGATGTTTTCTCACTCTGCCGCGAATCCGCAGCATCGTTTCGCTCTGAAGTGGTAAACACGGTACCTTCTCTCCTACGTCAACGATACGCATGGGGACTTCGACTTCAAGCACATTTGCCCACAGCGCGCATCCTTCCAAAGCCGACCAAGGACTGGCAGAAAGCTCGACCCATCATTTCATTCTTTCGCACATGGGCAGCTCCCTTCCTCACGGTCTTCGGTGCGCTCATATTTGAACTCACCAAGGCGGCTTTCCCCAACATTGCAGGTCAGCTCCCGGTACAAGAACTTATCCAGCAGCTGTGGGAAGCACTGTCGAAAGCAGATCCTGATGAGTACATTCACCTGGTATCACGAGACTTGTCAGGCTTCTTCACGTCCATTCCTACGGAACGATTCCATCAGGCACTTCAAGTGCTTCTCCATCGATATGATCAAGTTGTTGGCCTTCGCAGCTCTTCGCAATGGTCCGTCTACGAAGTCAAGTCAGATCATCGACGCCGTATGTTTAAAGGGAAGTGGCGCCGTCAAACCAAGATCCCGCGAGTCTTTCGTGAACAAGATCTCCGGCACCTCCTCGACTTTGTGTCATTGACAACAGTCACTTCGAGATCAACGGATACTTGTTTCGCCAAGAACGAGGAGTTGCTATGGGATCACCAGCCGCGCCACCGTTGTGCAATTTGGTTGCTACGGTTGAAGATTTCTTTTGGCGCCAAACCATGATTTCTCTGCGGTTTCGCATGCCCGACATTGGTGTAATTTGGCATGAGCGCTACGTGGACAATCGTTTCATTCTCCTTCGTGACTCGGCCCCACACTCACCCGTGCTCATGAACTTTCTCTCCCTGGAATTTTATCGCCCACCGGTGATGCTTGAAGTTCAACATGACGACAAAGTCCTGGGTTACCGATGTGATTCTTCCTCCAGAACTATTACTCCGCAGCTACCTGATCATCCCTCCCAAATCAAAGGCATTCGGAGTGCTAATGATCGGGTGTTCACTTATTCTTCTTGGTCTTCTCGCTCATGGCTCATCATACGTGGTGCACAACCGACGGTTCAACAACAACATGGGCTTGACGCTCTCAAACGCCTTTATGAGGCCAAAGGTTTCGAATCTCACCTTCTGCGAGATGTTCGCCGTAAACTTGATACAAAATCCGCATGTGCGCTGGTCATTTTGTTTCTTCTTATGCATGCTTGGGATTGCCACTTTGCTTGCATGTTGTTGCATTGTGCGTTGTGTGCATGTAGCTGGCTCAGAACCATGGCAGAATATATGGTCACCAGCCTTCTGCGTTCTGACGGCTCAGTACAAACCACGAGCCGCGTGACACTCGAGCACCTCCCCAACTTCATCAACGGCAATGAGATCCAAATGTTCATTCGGACTCACGGCATAGCGCACCAGCAAAGTGTGCAATCCCACGGCTCGTCACGTGACGTGCCAGCGCTCACTGGGCAGCCCCGATCGCGTTCACCTCGGTCACGGATTCCGCGGATCCAGCTCACACCGGGCCCGCAAGGGCACTCGGATGATGAAGAAGATTGGGGTGAATGGAGGAGTGATGGCAGGCGCGCCCATAGTGATCAGAGGCGACCACGCTCGCCTCCGTTTCCTCCTGCTCGTGGCAGTCCTTCTGAGAACCGCATCGCGCTGGTGCCCCTCTCTGTTCGGCGGCAGGTGCCTGACTTGGGGGTTCATCGCTTCAAGCTACGCACTGGGCACCGCATTGAGGAAATCGCCATCGAAGTAAACGATGTCCTCTACTACACCTTGCCGTCGATTGCTGCCTTGGTATTTCCTGACCCGGACCTGTTGAAGAAATCTTGGGAGTCGGTCTACCGGAGCCTCATGCCGCACCGCCGCAGCGTCATCAAGGATGAACAGAGGGTCAAGTCAATTTCAGAGTTTCCGTTTGCTCCGCCACCACATGGAGTTCCCGGACGCTGGACGGAGCAAGTGCTCAGAGACATTTCGGACTACTTCCAGATCTCACGGCGCTCACTACCTCAGCAGCTCATCGTCCAGCTCGGCATTTGTGAGGAGAAGTGGCCATATATCAGCAGAACCACTCGGACCTTTCACCACTTCTCCGCGGACAAAAAGAACTCGCAGAAGAACCTCTTTGGTATCATCTTCTCATTTGAGCCACGCCGATTGTTACCCGACAAGCAACGGACTCAATCGCAGTCCACCTTTTTCTGGTCCCACAACACCAACGTACAGGCGGCCATGCAAATCTTGCGTGATGAGGAGCTGATCCGACCTTCGAAGTGGCAAGAACACCCTTCCCCCAATCGTGAGTGCTCCAACTGGAATGAAGTCTGGTTGCCGCCGATGGGATTCTACTGCAGAGGCAGCCTCCAGTCTCAAGAAGCGGCAATCCAATCAGCTGCGCAGTTCGGAGGAATCCGGACGGAACGCCCGGTGTGCATTGGTGGCTCTGCTCGTCTCCGACAACAGCACTGCACTATACCCCGCGGTGGCGTGTACGCGGACATAGCAGCCTCCCACTACTATGACTGCATTCAATGCATTCATGCGAAGGATGGCAGGTGGAAACTAAGATCTTCGATCGCAGTGCCCAGCTACATGGGCATCTTCTGGTGAACTATGGTGGCTTGCCAGTACAAGATCGTTGCAACTGACCCGATGTGGTGAGTGCCATGTTTGTTTTTCATGATGGACATCATGACGCTTCTCTTCCGGCAAAACTTGAGATGCATTGTGTTGTCCGCGGCTCATGGTTGTCTTTGTTGGTTCCTTTTACGGTCTTGCTTGCATGATTGGTTGTGTGCCTTCATTTGCTTGCCGTCGCCGTTTTTAGTCATCTCTGGTGGATTTGGCCCTGGTTTTCTCGTCTTTCCGGGATTGTGATGGATCATGGTGATCTGCTACGTGATTGTCGTCACATGCTCCTCGCTATGTCATCGCAGATCAGTTTACTTCTGGCGGGACTCCAGCGTCTTGAGGGGCAGCAGCGGCATCCGCAACCGCCCCCACCACCACCGATTCCGGAAGTTCATCCCCCGCCGTTGCCGCCGCCGTCCACGGCGCCTCCGCAGTTGCCAGCAACATCGGTCAGACCTGACCACATGGCAACGCCGGTCACTCTCGTGGCCACCACGGATAGCCGTGCGGAGCACCCTGCTCACGCACGTACGGTGAGTGCCAGCACTTCCTGGGAACACAGACGACGGCGCAGATCTAGGCATCGAGAGCCGCACCGAAGACGATCCCGCAGCCATCATCGACGGCTACCAGACCGTCCTGTGGATGCAGTTCCTGTGGTTCGCCGTCATGCTTATACTCCTAAGTACCCACCGGCAGTTAAAGCCATGCCGGCTTGCAGGCCGTCTGGTCTGTCCTATGAACGATGACGGAGCAACAGCGACAAAAGTACGTCAGCGTTTGTTACACTCATGCTTGCATTTACCTTATCTCTGTCATACCGCAGCATTATCGCCTTGCAGCTTTGCTTGAGTTGACCTTGTGGTTTGATCCGTTGCCATGCAGTTGTCAGCTGAGTTTGTGAACAACCTGGTGGCTGTCCTCAATGTCCTTGCTTCCCAAGTTTGCTTCACAAGTGACGACAGCTTTGGACACCCTGAACTTTGCCTTGATGACGGAGCGTGGTCGCCCGACTGACGCGGTGGTGACCCCAAGAGCACCAAGAAACTCCAGACATGGGTTGCGGCCCCGCATCATCACGGAGCGCCCCTCATCTGACAGATCTCGCTCCCCCGCACGCATTCGGGGTCGACCGCTGGACACGTCATCGACCTGGTACATACCGGCTTTGTCCCCGCCTCGAGTGACACATCGTGATGCTAGCGACCACAACCCGGGAGCTCGGCCCGAATCGATGTTGGATCGACTACCACCTCCTCGGCCCCTAGCTCCGTTCGCGACACATGGTGGACGAGAGCCAGGACAAACGACGCCTACGACACCTGATTCGGATTCTGATGGTTCGATACGTCCGCATCCAGGAGCATCGTCGTTCCGGCCGTCGCCGACGGTGGTCCATGGTCCTCGAGAACTTCTACAAGAATTCACCATTGCACTTTGCAATGCGTACCGTGAACCTTTCACGACATGGACACAGGGTGAGCTGGATGAAATGGTAAGACGGAAGAAGGATAAAGATTCCAGACCCACCTATAAGACCATTGCGCGGTTTCTTCAGAAGCCGATTGAGGAGGTCAAGCAGGCATGGAAAGTCTATCAACAACTTGAAGCTCGCGGCTAGCAACATGCCCGACACATGCAGCATTGACCATTGATGGACCAAATGATAAGCAGCGGAGGTTTGTCCGATTCGAGTTGTTGATCACATGATGTTAGCTTGATCGCATTTGACTCAATCTTGCTTGTCGGGTTGTGTGATGTTGTTGACATGCAGTGATGTCTTGCCTGAGTTGCTCAAATCATGTCGGAACAAGTTGTACAGACGTACATTACCTGGACCCATGGAGCGCAGCCGACGTGGTTACAATTTCATGGACCCGGGGCTCTACTCGACAGACCCAGTCGGCTAACTACGTCACCTCCACCCCCGCCAAGTTTACCATTGCTTCTTCCACCTCCTCCTCCTCCACCACCACCACCACCGGTGATTCTTCACCCACAGTTTCTGCCCTCGGTACGCAGCCCTTCGATCTCAGCCCCTCGCGGACAATCCTGCCCTACTTCTTCGAAATCGCAGCGCACACGCCGCTCGATCCACAGCAGTGACCCCTCCCGTGATGAAGAACCACGCAGTCCAGTGCGCTCGTCCAAACGATCCCGGACAGCATCAGCTTCAGCGCCGCGGCGATCTCGACGGCCCTTTACAGTGTTTTGTTCCAAGCGTGCTGGCCGTTCATCAAAATCCCCCTCGGTGGCGTGCAAGCATTACTGTCACGCCATCCTGCGCCATGGACGGAAATGTCTTTCTCCTTGTGCTCGTAGACGCCGGTCACTATCATTGCAGGTGTGCGCGACATCAACGACAGTGAAAGCTAGGAGTTTGCCATTTACGACCTCGTTGCTGCGTTTCACCTTGTGTTTGAAAAGTTGCCTCACTCTTCAGCGTATATGTGCGGTTGGCCATGCATGTGTTTCCTTGCCGCAGACCTTAGACTGGTTCAGCAGTTGTGCCGGCCCGTATTGCTGCTATGAACCCCCAGTATTTCGAGTACCAGATCGATAGAGGAGTTGAATGGGTTCGAATTTACTCTCCGGGCATTTGGAGGCCCGTTCCCGATGAGGCACCTGTTCCTGACCCACTGCACGCTTCCACGTATCGGGAGTGGCGCAGATCATATCACTTCCAAGTGTACTGGTCTGAAGACAGCACTGGTGGAACCACAATGGATCCTATAGCCACGCCCAGTTCCTATGTGTCCTACCACGTGTGGGAGTACCGAGACTGGCAAACACGAGGTTACCAACGACTTGGACCTCCTGTACAATCCATCGGATTCGCGATGCTCGTCAATGCAGACGTCGACTCTTCGGTGGGCTCGTCGGTACCGGATGGGGCGTGGCGGGAACCGTCACCGCCGCCATTCCATGATCCTTGGAATGTGTCGGATTGACTCTTGAGTAGCATGTTGGACAAAGATGCGGTTGTGCTTGCTTTGCATGTGTACTCTCATTGGGTTGTCTTGCTTGGTGCTGTGCATGTCGTTTCAGTGTGTCCGCCGCTTGCCGTAACAACTTTGAGCAGCTTGTTGGGTTGAAATGTTCAATAGTACAGTGCAGGGAGCAGCAGGATGGATCCTACCTCGCTACTTTGACTATGACATCGCAATGGTCGAGCAGGAACGAGTGTGGAATGGATTCGAATCTATGTTCCGGGTCAGTGGCATCCAGTAGCCCCAGACACCCTGGGACCGGCCCCGGACGACTCGACCACCTATCGGGAATGGCGCAAGGTCCACCACTTCGAGGTGTACTGGCCCAGGGAAAGCACGGGCGGCACAACCACAGGCACGGTTCTGCAACCGGTATCGTACGCCACCTACTACACTTGGTATTACAGGGACTGGGTCACCAGGGGATATCAACGCCTGGGTCGTCCACATCCTAGCATAGCAAGGCCAGTTTTCGCCTCGGGTGCACCGGACCTCATGTATGCTGGAATGACTTCCTCCTCGGCATCATCTAATTCGCTTGATAGCTGATCCCCGTCCTCGCCTCCCTGGAGAGGTGGACTATGATGCTGGCGCCGCGCAGTGTTACAAAAGTGGTCTTTTGCATTCTGATTGTTGACTTGCTCTCACTTGCTTTGTCTGCAGCCGTACACCTATCAACTTGTCTTTCCGCAATTGTGTTGTCATGGCTTGGCTGGAATGGTGCCCGGACCCTCAAGAACCAGATGCCCAGTGGATCAAGATCTTTCATCCGGGACCGTGGACGCCGCAAGAAGAACATGATGATCCACCTCCTCCGCATACTTTCCGAGAATGGAGAGAGTTCTATGCACCCAACCAGGCCTCCGTCGGAGAGCAGGCCCAGATCACTATGTGGTACAAACGAGACTGGGCCACAGAGGGCTATAGGAGAATTGCTGCCCCTCACGCAGGTCATGAACTTGATTCAGGGTATTCCTCCGATCATCACAGCGTGGCCACGCAGTCTGCGGCATTGAGTATGTCGCCAGAACTGTTAGACGCGATTCTCAGGTCCTCGGATGCAGCTGATTTCTCTACTGAGGAACTGACCCGTCTCCAGGAAGGGATTTCTCAACAACTGACAGCTCGTGCTCGTCTCGCTTCCCATCCTCATCAACCAGTACGTGCATCGCGAGGAAGCACATCATTGGAGACGATTGGGGTATCCGACCCCTACCGGCCCGTTAATCCTTCCGACAATGGCCGAGACAAGATGAGTCCCGTCTTCGAGCTCACTGAAGACTAGACTCGCATGAGCAGCGCAGCGTATAAAATAAGGGTGGTCTTTACACCTGCATGATCTTGCTTGGTTGTTGGTTGGACATGGTTGTGCATTGTGCTTGTTCTACTAGCCGGATCGGAGCCCGCGACAATCCTTGCCTCTTGCCTCGGCATGGACATCGATGATTCGAAACAACACCCATGGCTTGAATATTCGGTCTGGCATGATCAGGAGTGGGTGCGGATGTACACTCCAGGACATCTTCAACGATGGCGCCGCGGGGATCCTTTGCCTGATGTCCCTGAGAATTCGTTTCGTGAATGGAAACGGGTGACTGAGCCCGATGCGCCAGCCCAATCATGGGACATCCGTGACTGGCAACACCAAGGGTACCAGCGCATCTTGTCTCGGGTTGAGTCCTTCGCGACTCGCGATCCACATGACCAGGCGCTTGGTCAAGTTCGAAACTTCGATGCCGTGCCAGTGGAGGAGACATTCACCTATGCCACTCCGTTTTCTCAAGGTGATCGTCCGGCTGCTTCTCAAATCGCTTCAGTCCTCTATGGCGACACTCGCAATGCTCAACGTGGTGATCTTTCGTTCCCGTCTTCTGAGCGGTTTAGG
The DNA here is from genome assembly GCA_963377175.1 of Effrenium voratum. Lineage (NCBI taxonomy): Eukaryota > Dinophyceae > Suessiales > Symbiodiniaceae > Effrenium > Effrenium voratum. Next base: position 56,743 of record CAUJNA010001244.1, on the reverse strand, counting down.
GCGGTGTCTCGCTCCCCTCGCCGTGGAGGATTTTTTGGTCAACGTTAGACAATTGAGTGTGAGCATTTGATCTTCCGGCAGGAGAAAAGAGAAACTTCGCCCCTCGTAGAGGGGCGTGTGTGTGCGGAGTGACAGAATGCCCTGTCACCACTTTTTCGGTTTCGCAGCAGGGGCGTGTGGCACTCTCATCCTACCACACGCAATGAAGCTGTGGGTGAGAGTGGGAAGCAAGGCCTGATCAGCCTTGTGTACCTGCACCTTTTGAGTGATTCTGAAAGTCCTTTTGGCCCTCTTCTTTGCCGCTGTGTGTGCTTCATGTTGAACCCTGTAACGGTTTCGTCTCTAGAGGGAAATCACGTGACTGCAAGCCGAGACTCATCAGTTGTACTCGAGACTCATCAGTTGTACTCGAAACTCATCAGTTGTACTCGAAAGATTAGCACTCTCCATCTGGAGTTGAAGTGTGTGTTTGTGGGCAGAGTGAAGAGTTTGAGTTGGCCCTTGATGAAAGGGATTCCTTTTAGAAAATGAGCCATTGAAAGGAAGATGCTGTTAGTAAGTGGGCCAATCAAATGGGAATGCTTTTCTACAAATCAAAGGCAAGTGCTTATATGGCAGGTTTGGTATGGAGGTCGCTTGGTTTTGGGGTGACTGCTTGGGGGCTGGTACTTGATTTTTTCCCTGGGAAAAACTTGCCACTATTCTGGCACCCTTAAGCAATGGGGTGGCGCCAGAATTAAAAACACTTGTCATTATTCTAGTCCGGTTGATTAATTGTGTACCAAGATTAGCTCCCACACCAGTCATTGAACAGGGGGATATATTGTGTTCAGCGCAGTTACTTCAGTTGGCAGGGTCAACCATACATTATTTTGAAAAGACTGGAAAACAAGGTGTCCAGTTCAGGACACTGCATCTTGCGCACAAAATGCATATCTTTGCGCTATTCCGCTGCAAGCTTTGCCACCATCAAGACACATCCTCAAGGTATCCTTCCTTTCTGCGGACATCATTGCAAGAAAATCCTCCAATCAGCATTCTTATAGCAGATGTTGGCTGTTACAGAATCAATGATTGCACCAAGCGCGCTCTGCGGTGCTTCGGCCAGGTGACGGTGGAGTTCGACACCTGCGGAATCGCCAAATGCGGAACTTCCTGGTCGCCTTGTTTTTGAGCGCTGGCGCGCCCATGACCGGGTGCTGTCTTGAAAGTGATGCACGCAGTTGCGGCTTTGTGGGATTTAGGAACCCCCTTTCAGGTAGTTGGTGGACACCAATCTGCACCAAGTCACCATGTCCACCAGAGGGCCCCTCATAAAAAATCCAGGCCATGTGTTTTGGCCTCAATGTGTGCGAACATGACTTCGTGCGAGGATTTTGTACGGCGATGAGTACGGCCGGTCTCAAAGGGGCTGCAACAATGGCTGGTGTCAAGATGCTCGCTGCTGGTTTTCTTGGAGACGCCTGGCTTGGTATGTGGTCTTATGAAAGGGCGGGCCTCATCAGTTGAATTTGTCCGCAAATATGTGATATTTGCCTCTGACTTTGTTGCAACACAGTATGTTTGGTTTTGTGTTGCTGGTTAGGACTTGTCATTCATTGAGCTCCTTCAAGTTTACCAGCAAGGCCAGGAAAAGACTCTGACCGTGACGGGAGCATGTTCTTGAGCTGCAAGTGGGCCACGAGGTGACTCTGAGAAAGAAGAGAACGGCCTCATGCGCTCCGTGCGGCTGCTGATCTCCTTGAGGTGAGAGAGGGTTGGGTCAGACGCAAGATTCGGGTTGAATAACCATGCTGAGTGCCCGATTGAAGGGAGACCCCTGAACGACAGCGGATGGTTGGTTGAAACTTGATCAGGGTATATTGGATGATTTGAGCTGGATCAACGTTCGACTTGTGCCTCAGAATCAATGGCGCCTTGTTTGTGTATTAAGCGCTTCTCAAGGTGGGGAGTTTGTTTTGAGAGGTGCCAGCGTGTCCACGTCGTTGTCAGGCTGTGCATCCAATTAGCTAACATTACATGCCGTGGTGATTGAAGGAGAACACCTCCTGCGGAGGGCGTAGGTTGTGTAGCATTTTTTGATAGCTTTAACTTTGACCTTAACCAAAAGGCGCACGTATAAACGCATGCGCACGCACACACGTGCATGTGCAGGGCCGACCCACTTGGGCATGCAAGCTCAAGAGTCAGTTTACTTGGCACTTTTTTCTGAAGGGACATGATGAGCCGTGGGCTGGGTAAGAATCATAGCATAAGTGGCGCACCTAGATGGGCTTGAAAGCCGCAGTCAGAGCTATGGGTGATTCCCTAGGTGTTGCCAGTCAACCAGCCAAAACAACACGGTAAAGTGCAACAGGCATGTGCTTCCTTGCTTACAAGTTTTGGGCAATCCATTGTACCGAGCGCGATCATCTTGAGCATCACTTGAAAGCAAGTAGTGGCAGCGTGCTTGCTTGTCGATGACTGATCATTCATGTTTGGCAGCTGGCTATCTGGGCTCCCCTAAAAAATGGTAAAAGGAGAATTCAAAGAATTACTGTATCCTTTCTACTATTTTTCCAACAGCAACACAACAAACAGAAAACAAAATCCAGAACAACAAGCAAACAAAATAAATAGTCACAACCAGCAACAAACATATTTAATCACAGCATGCAACATTAAATAATTCAAACAAGCATACCAACAAAACAGCAACACTCTAAACCATCAAAGAACCCAAACTCAAAAACACACATCAACAAAAAACAAAGCAACATACCAACAAAAAATATCACAAGAGTATCAAACAAAAACAAACAGCCAAAGCACGGAAAAATTGAAGACGCATACCAAGTCTAAACAACGCACTTTGAAAGAGATAAGCAAATTAGAAAATATAATAATTCAATCTTTACAAACGATAAATATATTACAATTATAACATATAATATTTTACATGTGATAATCATAGTATGATTAAACCTGTTTTTAGTGTTTCCAGTCTCCTATGTTGTTCCAAGAACTGCTCAAAATGTTTCTGATATTATACCAGATTAAGTTAACGCCATAATCTTTCATTGGTGCTCTTTGTTGTATTAAATAACGCAACACTGATACCAAAGTATAATAATTGCAATGCATTGTTGTCATTCCTCCTCTTTCATTAATACTATTACCATTACGTTTAACGAGTTCTTCTTTCATTATGTTTTCGTAAATCTCTTTTATCCATTGATGATTTTGTTCTCCATACTCAGCGAACATATCTGGATATATATCTTTTATTGTTTTATCGTTTTTAATTATTTCAATGACTTGTTTATACGATGGATAGGGATTATCCTTAATGAAACTCAATATTATCTTTCTATCCTGTTCCAGCTCTTCTTCTGTCACTCCTATCATTTGCATTTTTCTCTTTTTTATATTAAGGCTTTATTCCTTTAAGTCATTTTACATTATAATTATAACATATAAGGTATAAATGTTATTATTATAGTAATTTCAGTTCAGGATAGTAACTTAATTGATTGAGCTATGCCTCTCATTTGGCGGGCATTTTGAGTGTCGCCCTCACAGGTAAATCCCTTTTACCTCACAGGTAAATCCCTTTTACCTCACAGGTAAATCCCTTTTACCTCACAGGTAAATCCCTTTTACCTCACAGGTAAATCCCTTTTACCTCACAGGTAAATCCCCTTTACCAAAGACTAAAACAGCATTGAGGCCGTCCATTTGTCGTAGGATGAACCTAGAAGTTTCCAGTTTGAGCCCAAACCCAAGTCCCTAATCCGTCAAACTCACTAAGATTTCACAAATTAATTCGCTAGGTATTTTGTATAAATCTTCCTGCTTATGTATTGTTGGATTGTCTCCCCATGTTTCCTTGTTTCCACTTGGCAAACGTTGCGCAGTTTCAATATGTTTATTATTCCTGATGTTGCCACAATCCTTTTTACACAAATCTCTAGGTTTCCAAGTTGTAATGTTATTCCAGAGCCTAGTGCGTTTTCTGTAAGGCATTCCATATTTACAGTAATCAACATCTTTAAATCCAAACTCATCCATAAACTCCTGATTTTTGAATAATCCAGTTTGTGGATTTTCGATTACAAAATATTTAGGATTAAAATATTTGATAATCTCGATAGTTTTTAAGACAATACTATTTGCATATTCGATATTCCTAATTCCCCTAGTTTTTGCTATGCTGTATTCAGTGCATGGGGGACTACTCCAAATAAAATCAAAATGGTTTCTGTCAAACTGTTTGTAATCCCACTCCAAAATATCAGTGTTGATATCAGCATTTTTCAAGTCTAATGATATCACATTAAATCCAAGCGACTTTGCTATGGTTCCGACGCTTTTTGTTCCGCTAAATAATTCTAATAAATTCATTTATTAGAATTATTTAGATTACTAATTATTCAAATAATGTATATACTCCATCATCATTTTTTGAAATTTTGTAAAATTCTCAAGTGGTGCTTTTAGGTTGTTTGATTTTTCCTGTATTCAACATATCACAGTATTTCTTTTGCTTTGTAGGGTAGTCGCCCGATGGTCTTCCTATAGATTTTGCTTGAAATATCTTTTCGATTTTTTCCTTCTCCTGCTGTTCGCTTTCAACTGGTTTCATTTTTTCATTTTTTCATATCATTTAAGGTTTTAATATTTTTACCAATTAATGTTATCTTCTTCATTAAATCATTAATAGTATAATTCTCATTTTCAGACATTACTATATATTTATTTAGATAATTATTTATTTAATTATATATTTATAAAGTGCAATTATGTTAAATCTACTCTTTAAATACTAATTTTTCATGATTTGTTCAATAGTTTCCTGCGTTTCGTTTTCATTATTATCGGTTGGTGTTGCTTGCCTACCAAATTTAAAAGTTATACTATGGACATACTATTTAAAAGCTATACTTTAGTTTTATCAATATTCATTTTCTTATCATTTTTACTTATTTTGAAACTTGTTGGAATACATGAACATTTACATGTTTTATTATTTCTAATTCATTTTTAAGTTCTAACATCTTTTTGCACATAGGACAAGCAACCTCAATTACTGCTGTTTCTTTAACAATTTCTCCGCTATCTTCATCTGTTGAAGAAACACTGAAACCTGTCTTATTTTTGTTTTTCTTTTTCTTTTTTACCATTTATATTCATATTTACATTTTTATTTTTGATATATTGTATTCCTAACTTAATTAATTCTAATGAGTAATAACAACATTTCTTAATTTTATTATCGGGTATTAGTATTTGTTCTATATTCTCCATTTCATCTATTATATTAGTATAATCTGTATAACTCCTTTTCATATTAAATAATAGGATAAATTATGTTTTCATTTCTGTCTTTCTTTTCTTGTAAAGTTTTTTCATTGTATCGTCTTTATTCCATCTATATTCTACAAATTTCTGATGATATTTTGAATTTAGATGTTTAAATAAATATTTGTCATCATAAGTTTTACCACAACTGCAATGGATAATAGTCATATAAATAATAAGATAAAATAGTTATTTAATCTTATTATTTTCATGCATAATAGAATATTGGTGGGGCTCAGCACTGTGGTTTCACTGCAACACGCAAGCGAGATACAAACTAATTAGCTTCAATGCTTATTGATTGTAGCAATGGAAAACCTGTTCCATTTTATGATATTCACCACCAGCATATCATAAAAAAGATGGTCGCGTTAGCACGCGAGGCTCGTTCCTCACGTCCATTTAATATTAACTAGAATATGTATTTAAACTATTTTCTTTAGTAAGCTTTATTGAAGTTGATAGACTAACATCTTTAATATTAATATCAATAACTTCTTGTACACTATTTATCATTTCATTTGTATACATATCGGGATAATCTTTCATAAAATTTACTAACTTTCTAAAATTAAAATCTAGGTTATTGTCATTTTCAATTGAGGACTTGGATACTACGATATTTTGTTTTTTAATTGCCGATAGAAAGTATAACATTGTATCATAATATATTTGTTCAGTGTCGGGCACTAAGATATCACCAAATTTATATATCCTCCGAATACTAGCCACTTCACTTAAATTAATAGATTCTATTGCCATTATGATATAATTATATTTTTTATTTTATAAGTATTTATAATATTATTTTTATTATGCCTGATGTAAAACCAATTGATGAAATCAAATATGACTTTAAGCAAAGTAAGCATGAGGTTGTCCCTAAATTGCCTATGAGAGCTATGATTGTCGGACCATCTGGAAGTGGAAAATCAACTTTACTTGTATCAATGATACTTGATATTTATAGAGGTGCATTTGAAAGAATTTTTATCTGGTCTCCATCAGTAAATTTGGATAGTATTTGGTTGCCTGTTAAAAAATACATTAAGGAAGGTTTGAAAGTAGATAATGATAAAGAACCGTGTTGGTGGGATGAGTTCAATGTTGAAGATTTAGAAAGAGTTATAGAAACTCAAAATAAAATAATTGAATATCAGAAAAAACAAGGAATGAAAAAGTTATTTAATATATTAGTTATATTGGATGATGTATCTGATAATCCAGCAATAACAAGAAATAACAAATTGTTAAATTCTTTATTTTGTAGGGGACGTCATAGTGGAATATCGACACTTGTCAGTCTTCAAAAATCATCAACCGTACCACCAATTATTAGGGTAAATATAAGTCATTTGTTTTATTATAAAGTTAGAAATTTCAAAGAGATAGAACTATTGCAAGATGAATTATCAGCAATTGTTAGAAGCGATAATTTACATGAAAGCAAGAAACTAATTTATAAAATATATGAGACTGCCACTGATGAACCACATAGTTTTTTTATATATTAACCTTTTAGAAAAGAACCCAGATAAAATGTTTATGAAAAAGTTTTCTCAATAATTGAAAATTACTAACTAAATAATTAAATAATTAAATAATTAAATAATTAAATAATTAAATATATTATATTATATTATATGATATTTTATGATTTACCAATAGAAATTAAAAACCTTGTATCATCTTATAATTTAGGTGATGTTCGATTATTAAAAATAAAAAATAGTAATATGGTTGAAAAATATACTAATAAATATAAACCAGTTTACAAGTCTTACAAATTAAATAACATACATTATTTTGAAATTGATAATATCAATATTAATAATGGAATATCATATATTTTTAATTTAAGTGAGTTAGATAAATTACATAAAAAATATAAACCATTAAAATTATTTATTGAATATGATGCACTTGCTACCTATAGCTCGTTTACTCATTTGAATCATGTTTGTAATCGAACTTTAATACCAATTAATTTATTTGATATTTATTATTTTCTTAATAAAGATCTTCATAAAATTAAATTAGTGTATGGGCGTAATACGGTTGATTTTATTTCAGTACAAATAAAAAAATAACTATTAAAGTCATCAATGATGGTGCACAACGTATTAATGATGATTTTTATTTTTTCTTTAAAATTAATAACATTAAGATTATGGCTTAATGTTGTTAATTCAAAATAATGAATAACTACAAATCTGAACCGGTAATCTATATATTAATTTATCAGATTTTTCTTTTCAATTTTACACATTCTTTCACTCATTTGCTTAATTGCTTTTAACTGTAATTTATCAATATTACTTAAATCTAATTGTTCTATATCAATATCATTAGTTTTATCACTAGATGAAGTTTCAACATTACTGTTCGAATTACCCATTATATATTATTATTTTAGATTATAATATAATACAATAATAAATATTCAAAGGTATACAATACAATAATAAATATTCAAAGGAATTAGAATGGGCCAACAAAACCCCCACATAATAGGAGTACATAACATACAACACTTCCTTTCTCGTCTGTCGAATTCCTCTTCTCTTCTTTGTCTTTTTAATTCTTTAATATATTCATGAAATTTAGAATGACTAAAATTACATTCTTTATTATTACATTTATCTAATGTAAATTCATGTTTATTTAATTTAGTAATTTTACAACCGCAATAGCATACTTTTTCTCTCACACTATCATTCTTAAATAATACTTCTATTCTAACTTTTCTGTCAATGTCCATATATATATATATCTAGATATATTAATTATTTATTTGATTATTTATATATTTATTTATTTATATATTTAAATTATTTTTTCTTTTTTAAATTCCTTAATTTCTTTTTCAAGTTTATCTACTTTATCATTTAATTCTAACACTGCTTTATGAACTAACACGGGTAAAACTAAATAATTTAATCCTAAATAATCTCTGTCTTTACTAACAACATTTTCAAATTCTTTCGGGATTGCTTTTAATACTTCATCTGCTATATATCCTATATGAGTTTTACCGTTATCATTTCTACCGTGTCTTTTAAACTTCTTCGGTTTAAATTTCTTAATAACATTCATACAATTAGATTTGATATTGTCTATATCATATTTCAATCTTGAATCAGATGAATCCACAAACGTTCCGTTGATGGTTACTGTTGTTGCTGTTAAATCTATATTAGTTCCTGTTGATGGTTCAATTAAATTACACAGCATTTTTTTCGTTCCTGCAACTGTTACATTTTCATTAAAAGTCGATGGAGCATTATTTGTAAAACTTTCAGTATTTACTGTAGTTCCAAATGTCTTATCAATAGATAATAAAACTGAAGGTGTACTTGAAGCATCTGAAACTCTAAACGCAGTGTTTGATGTTCTGAATATTACATCAATTGTAGATAAAGTTCCATCATAATAAGTTGATATTTCCGATGTTCCCATTTTAATATCAGTTCCAGTAGTCATTGAAATATTATCCAAAAATGAAACCGTTGTTAAATCAAATGATTGAATGGTATTAGTTGCTAAATATGCGTTTTGAACTGCTAAATTAGTATCAACAGTTACTAATGTTCCACCATTAGGTGCTATATGATTGCTTCTTAATGCTCCATTAGTTTTAACATAAACATCATCAGCAAACAAATTACCCATAAAATCAGCAGTAGCAGTATTAAAAGTCCATCCAGTAGAAATATTAACTGCTCCAACTATGTTAGATTGAACAGCAGGGTCTCCACAGATAAACCTAATTGAAGAATTAGCATCACTATTCCTCATATCAAAAGATGAAAAAGCACCAACATATCTATATAATTCACAATTTGTATCAATTGTTAATTTACCATCAGTATCAATATTAACATTATCACAATTAACAGCAGCATTTGTATAAATATTACCTAACACATCTATAGGTTTACTAAAAATAGTTTTATTAACTAATCCATCACACATCATATATTGGTTACTGGCATTAGTAATATCGCCAACAGAAAGAGAAACAAAATTAGGATGATGCATATAAAAACCTTCTATTGCATCTGGTGTATATGTTTCTAAATATGCTTCTAATCCATTTATTGAAGTATTGATATTATCTATTTTTGTTTTAATATCCGTTGAAAAATCATTATTTGTAAATAAATTTCCTTTCATATAAACAGCACCTTCAAAATATGATGTTCCGTGTGCTTGAGCAAAATTGTACGAAGTATGAACATTACCATTAATGTAAATCTTGAAGCATTATTAGGTCTTCCAATAGTAACATCTCCTGTATTCCATCCTAGCCATAATCTATAAGGAGTAGCACCTTCTAACCCCTGATAAGAGTCTAACTGACATCCTCGTTTAAACTCGAGTCTTTGGTTACTAACTGCGTCCTGGATTCTAAATATTGGATTAGTATTATCTGTTAAACTAAGTATTAATGGCGAATTCACTGTCTGTAATGTTGTATTAACTTTGTCTAATTTTTGACTTATTACTGTATCTTGTGCGCTATCATTTGTAACTATTGAATTAATTGTATTTGTATTTCCTGCGATTAATCCACTTAATCCATCTGATTGTAAAACATATCTAGCATCAGAACCTGCTATATCTAAAATAGATGAACACGAAAATAAACCTGATACTTGTAAATTAGATAGTATTGTAGTATTATGATTTAATATTATTTTATCATTTTGAAAAGTTGAAGAATTATTAATTTCTACATCTCCAAAACCTCTTTGATTTAAAAACATAGTTGCTCCACTTAAATTTCCATAAACATAACTATCAAAATAATTATTATACATTTCAAAGAAACTATTATAATTTCCAAAATTTGCTATTTTGAAAATTGAAGTAGTTGTTATATTATGAATTAATGTATTATTTAATACTGATGTATTTAATTAATCTGTTAATAAATTATTAGTTGTTATTTTATTGTAATATAAATTACGATCAAATGAACCTGTTTGTAATTGAGATATTAAATGAGAATTTGATGAAATACTATTAAAATTAGTTGACACAGTAGAATTCAAATTATTTATTAAATTGGTATTTGATGAAATATTATTAAAATTTGTACTAATTAAATTAGTATTTGAAGAAATATTATTAAAATTACTTGTCATAGTAGAATTTTAAATTATTTATTAAATGTGTATTTATTGAAATAGTATTAAAAATTGTATTTGAAGTTATTGTCAGATTACCTATTAAAAAAGAATTTGAACTAATATTATTTGATAATACATTAATTTCTGCTTTGTCATATGTTTCAGTTATATCATAAAAATTAGCATTTATCTGCTCCTTTGTATAGGTGTCTGCTTGGTCTGCTTTACTATCTAATACTGTTTGAATGTCAGATTTACTCGCGTAAAGGTCTTCTATATCATTGACTGCTCCATCTTTTACTTGCCTAATTCTATTTGCTGTAATATCAAAGATATTCATTAAGTTTTTGCTCATAATATTATATTATTAATTAGAAAATTAATAATATCATATTTTTTATTTAATCATAAAATGTTACAGAATTTGAACGGATTTCAAGGATACATTCGTGCACCATTAGCATGTAAAGTCTCTCTGCCATGTAATTGTTATTATACAATGTTGAACTTTCCATCGCCTTTATTTTCACAACCATATTTGAGTTATTTTTTAAATTCATCCCAGTATAATTTGCCGATTCGAGTTTCTGCAAATTAAAACCGAACATAAAAGCGTGAGACCTATAATCTTCTGCACTAACTAACATGGGTTTGTCAGCACAATGCATCAAATGGACATATGCTTCACGAACACCTTGAATTTCTTGACTCGCAATAACTTGATTACCAATTATCAAAGAAGCAGACAGATCATATTCGGGGTCATAAGAACCTTTATCAAGTGATACAACACCTAACGGGTGATACATACGTAGATATTCTTTTAACAGTTCTCCATATCCTCCTGTATAGATTTTTGGTGTGGTATTTGAAAAAGAAATAGACAGTTTATTTAATTTAGATACATTGCGGACAATAGTTGTGAATATTTCAGTTGATGTTGATGCTGTTTGTTCTTGTAGGGTTTCAGTTTCAAAAGTAATAGGGAGAGAACCAGTTTCTAAAAATTTTGAATATTCGGCATATAGACTATCATCGATCGTATAAACGTTGCCTTTGAATAATGGCTTGGTCACAGACCACTCTATACTCGTATTTGTATCAGTAAAAAGTCCTGTTCTATTAACAATTGGTTTTAATACATCAGTTGTTAACTATAATTCAACTGTTATTGGACAATAAGATAAAGGTATCCAGTTTTCACAAGTCTTGAAACATTTTAAGTTTAAATCAAAATAGACATTGGCACTTTTACCTGCTTTAATTCCTCTATAATTACCATTGGTTACATTTCTAGTTACTGCTTGGGTAGTAGAAGTTCCAGTAGCATTACAAACTAAAAGCCGTCCATCGTGATTGAGTAGACTATTTCCAAAACCCAATGCTTCATCAATTCTTTTTTCGTCTGATGATTTTAATACATCTTTCATTGCACTCGCACGAGAAAGAGAATTTAAATCACATACAATGACGTCACCCATCAACACACGCACCCTATCAAAGAAACCGGCTGTGTCAATTGGTCGAAGTTCGTGATTTTCTGTTTTATCAGTGTTGTTTAGAGTAAATCCTAATAATAGAGATGGTAAGGACAACCATTGATTTGGCGGTCCAGTAATGTTAAATCTAATTACAGAGTTGGTATCGGCGGTATATGTTGAAACCGACGACGGGTAAAAGTTTTTACTTTCTTTTGACCGAACATAAGAACCGCCATCTTTTAATTTACATCTTAAATTCTTTTCAACAAGGACATCATCTATTTCCAGAGTTTCCATCTTTATATATTTAATAATAGAAAAATATTATATTATTCTATTATTAAATTAATTTATTTGAAAATGTGAATAATCTATAACTTCTTTTTTAGACTTCTTTTAATAGTTTTTTAGATTTGTTTTTCATATTATTATGTTCAACCTTATAATTAGGTTCGTCTTCTACAATCTTTTTAATGTCATCATAACTGATTTTCTTTTTAGGATTTATAGTGTTTTTGATATCATTATTGGGCATTATATATTATCTGATATATTATCTTCATTTACTTCATTTGTTTTCAACTCGGCTAATGCTTCTTGATGTCTTCTACTTCTTAGATGTAATGGTGTATTTTTCTTATTATGTGTAGCGCCACATATGACGCAGGTAAGTTTTATTTTTGTCATTTCTACATACTTGTCCCTTTCTATTTGTTTGATTTCTTCTTTTCTGTCATTGTAGTAGTTCCGTCCATATTCATTCAACTTGTCTTTATTGTTCATTGTGTATGAGTTTATCCTTTCTCGGTATTTTTCCCTGTGTATGTCTCTCATTTCTTTACCATACGTTTTCATATCCCTACCTGCTATATGTCCATTTAGTGTTCCTCTCTCACGATATAATCACCTTCAATTGCTCTTAACTGCTCTTTATTTTCACAAGGTGTCTCTTTTATCAAATATATGTTGAAGTGCTCCACCCCAATGTCTAACATCTTTTGATACAATCTGATATAACTATCTCTTTTAGTTCTCATACTTGCCCTATGCTCTGCCATTCTTTTTGATAATGGTTGGCAGGTAGAACCAATATAAACATCATCAGTTATGTCATTTACTATTTGATATATTTTTGCATGTTTATAATCCATTGTGGTTATATACTGATATATACTGTTTTTTCTTTAAATATATTCTTTTCACAAAATTTCCTTTACAGGTTCAATGCTTCTTGATACATCCTTGCCAGTATCACCATATAATGAGTGTTGATGATTTGTTAATGGGTTAAAACCTCCTCTATTTGATGTTATACTGCCTCTATCTAAAATACTGACTATATCTCCAAAATTTCGTATGCTTGTGTAGTTGTCATCGTTTTTGTTTGACATTGAAATAAAAGGAGCGCCGTAAGTAGTTAATCTAATATTTCTATCAGGATTTTCTTTTAAATATTGAGCACTCGCACTACTACCCAATGGTTGTGAAATAACTTCACTAATATTATGGTTTTCATCAATTATATCACTAATATCTCGATACCTTTCACTGAATGAATTTAAACCAAATGGAATTGTAATATCACTTAAAATATCATTAATATTTGATATAATATTAGACTTACCAAATGTTCCAGCAACATATAGTTTATTATTATCTAAATAATAACCTTTACCATTTGTATATGCTTTGTTTAATCCTTCTGTGTCATATAAATTATTATTATATTTAGGTTTGAATAATGATTTTCTTGTTGAATTTCATTAATTATTTTTCTATACATTTCGCTATGACCTTGATGAAGTGGATTGTATGATTTTAATTTTCCTTCTTTTAAATAATATTTATATTTCATTATATTAAATACTGATATTTTTTTATCTAATTAATTAATGTAACTATGGCAAGATTTAGAAAAATATACATTGATACACGACATAGAAATCTAAACGAAAGTGTGAGCACTTCTGTTGTTGTTATAGATTTACCAGAAACACAAGAAACAGGAGCAAAGACAAAACTATACGTCCACGAATTATCACTACCTAATACTATTTATCCTATTGCAGAAAATGTAAATAATAGATTATATTTAACATTAGGAGGAATATTAACAGGAGCGCCAGTATATTATTTTATTGTAGCACCAGATAAAGGTAGTTATGTAGGTAGTGAACTAGCAACCGAATTACAAAATAAATTGAATACTGCTACTAATGGATCTGATGGAAATAGCGACTTTTTTAGTTGTAGTTATTCATTAAAAACAAATACTATAGCTATAACTGTTAATTATGTTTCTTACTTTTTCATAATTCATACAGATAAAGAATTGCAAACTAACTACAGTTTTATTTAGTGTTGATTATGACAGAAGCCGCACAATGTCTATTAACAATGTTTTAGGAAACACTGTTGAAAAAATCAATTTTGCACCTGACCCTTTCGTTAGTGGGTTTGTTAATTTATTACCAATGAAAAATATTTACTTAACCAGTGATAGTTTAACTAATGGAAATCAATTAGCGCCTTATGGAGTTGCTCGCGTATTAAAGAAAATTCCTATTACCGCTGGATTTGGAAATGTAATCTATGATAATGAGATTTTAATGAATGACGCTAATGATGTTTCAATGAGACATTTAAGACGCTTACATTTTAAATATGTTGATAGTTTTGGTAAAACTGTAGATTTACATGGGGCAGACAGTAGTTTTAGTTTAACATTTGTTGAGAGTTGAAAAGCATATATTAAATATTTTAATATAATTATTTATTATATACTAATTATATTAAAATATTTTAATATAAATATTTATTATATACTAATTATATGGTTAAAAATATTGAAATAGTAGATGTAGGCAGTGAAAATAATGAAGCACCTAAAGAAGTAGAAGAAATTAAAGAAGAACCTATTATTAATGAAGAAAGTAAAGAAGTAGAAACTAATAATATTATAAATGAAGAAAATAATAAAGACAATACACCAGATCATAATATAGACGAACCACCAAAGCAAGAATTAAAATCTAAAACATACTCAACTGAAAAAGTGGAATGTCCAAAATGTAAAAAATATTTAACAAAATACACTTTCAGATATCGTCATAACTGTAATGGAATACCAGTTAAAAAAGAACCAGACCCTAACAAAGTTGTTCGAAGAAAAACTATGCATCCTGAACAAGCAAGAGAATTTGAGAATAACGTATATGAAAAAGTTAAAGATAATATTCCAAAAGTGGATGAACAAGAAATAGAAAGAAGAGTTGAAGAAAGGTTAAAACAACATATAGAACGCACAGCAAATAAAGTGTTTGAAACTGCAAAAGACCGTTACAATAATATTAAAATGGAACGAGATAATAAAAATAAACAGAAAATTAATAATTTAGCAAGTAAAATTATTTAATCTAATTATTATTATATAATGGTTATTGATAAAAAACAATTGCTTATGCGTCGTAGAGAAATTTATGACAACGTTGTAAATAGAATAACAGAACCACAAAATAAAGACAAACCGAATATCAGTGATGTTATTGATAGAAAAGCAGTTTTTGAAACAAACAAACCAAAAAAGAAGAATAAATAGAAATCAACTCAACATTACTATTATGAAGGAGACAACAAGGCACACCAACCTAATTACACATATTTGAAAGAATTACAAGAACAATTAGAACGTCATAACACCAAAAAAGATTATGCTGTATTTCAAAATAAAAGAAGATATCAAGAAGAAGCACAGACGTATTTTAATGAAACCCAAAGGTTGGAAAGTGAAAAATTGAGACATCACCCATCAAGTGAAACAGGTAAATCATATTCAGAAATTATTAAGAAGAAGAAAGGAATAATCAATCAATTAAGAAAGGATTTTGATTTTGAGAAAAATAATTAAATTAATTAGATTAATAAATTATAATCTAATTAATTTAATATACTAATGAGATTAGACAATGCACAGATGAAAACGTTAAAATCACAGTTAAGATTAAGACCGTCTTATAATGAACTGATGAAGGAAATTACAAAGGAAGAATATAAAAATAAGAATATAAGAGATGTAATAGACAGAAACGCTTATTATTTTCGTGATAGTCCATTAGGAACAGTTTATGATAATAATACAGTAGATTTGAGACAACAACACTTGAAAAAATGTTAGATGGAGAAAATCAACAAAATATTTTGATATGGCAAGGGATGATGAAATGGATGATTTAAGAGACGGTTCAATACAAACACTAAGTGCCACAATGGATGATGCAGAGGAACAACACGAACGACAAGTCAGTCAAATTTCAAAAAGACTTAGTAGTGAACAAATAGCAGACCTACACCAACGAGCACAACGAGCAAGACAGTTAGAAGAGAAAGATGAGTGGCAGTCAGTATTATCATCAAAATCAAGCGACTATGATGATTTACCAGCACTGGAAGAAATAAGCACTGAAAGAATGACAGCGAAGCCGCATCAAAAGAATATGTTAAAGGCCTTGTAAATCGTCAATCAAGGGATGTAGCAAGGAAAGTGGCATCATCATTTGTCAAACAAATTACTGAACATAAAGCAAAAGAGTTAGAAGAAAGAAGAGAACAAACAAGGGACAGCGCTGGCAGTTCATCCACATTACCAGCAAGACAAACAAGAACACATAAGGAAACCATTGACTACTCAACTGATATAAACCATTGGAAGGGAAGCACAGTAAAAGAAGAAGACATATTATTTCAATTATATTTAAGAGGAGCAGGACTTACTGAAGAACAGGAACAACAATATTCAAACACAAAGAAAAAGGGGAAAGGTAAAAAGGAAACTGGTAGAACTTATTTAGTTGGACTGGTGGAGAAGCTTATAAACAGCGGAAAATGGACAACAAAAGTAAATGATGAATTGTTAAGAAAAAGAATGAATGATTGGAAAGATATGAAAGGAAAAGGCAAGGCAACAAAGGAAAAATAGATAATTTTACATAATTTATCAATAATTATATAAAATGATTAACAACCACAAGCAAGAGTTAAGGAAACGCCCTACATATGATGAAATGCTTAAACAAGCAATCACAAGCAAAATGAAAACAACAGTTATATTGAAGAAATACAACAAATATATGTTATTGAATAATTTTGATTTTGATAAAATGGATTTAATGAATTATAAAAATAAAGAAAGATATATGAACGCTCAAGTTATGATGATGGACAAGGCAACACAAACGCTTAACAAAGAAAACAAGGCAACACAAACAGACCTACCAAATGATAAAGCGACACAAACTTATAATTTTGATGATGAGACAAAAATATTAGGCGGTTCTTCAAAGAGCTTCAAAAGCAAACTGATAACCAAGGCTGAAGCAGAAGCAATAGCATTTACATATGACCCTGATTTATATGATGACGACGATGATGATGATGATAAAAAAGATGATGACATTGATAAATATAGAAAGAAATTATTTATGTTGATGAGGATTATAGAATTTATGATGAGGTCAGGTTTTAGTATAGGACAAATAGTAGCACATTTAACATATCACACTACATTAACTACAATTCAAGGTTCTGAGTTATTAGTTAATCTGACAATGAATTCATTAGTAACATCATACGATATAGCAACTGCTATAATGAATTGGCTGAATACAAATGTTAGTGAGGAAGTTGAGTTAAACACTTCCCCGCCTGTTAGCGTTAATAGTTCTCCGCCTATCACTGTTAATAGTTCTTCAACGCATACTGTTAATTCATCATCATCATCAGAAGAAAATGTTAATTATGAAATAGCACCACCAACAGAAATACCTATTCCTACAGATGCTGAAAGTGAAAATGAAGATAAGGATAAAGATAAGAATAAAGAAAAACAATAAAATAATAATAATAATAATAATAAAATATAAAAATTAAAATACCAGAATTTGTAAAAATGCCTTAAAGAAATAGCGACTTTATTCTATAAGATAAATGCCATTCTATAGCAGACACTCAGATGATGGAAGCGATAGATTGTTAGGAGGAATACATGATGAAGAAAATTATAATGACTTTATGAATATGTTATTTATGAATAGTAGTTTTGCTGATGACATTGAAAGACATTATAAAAGTTCAGATGTGATGTGTTGAATGTGTTGCCAAGTCCTACTGATAGCGAAGAAACAAAAGAAAATAAAGAGAAACAATATCAAAAGGATTATCATAAAAAATACTTTCAAGAAAAACTTAATAAACCTTATACATGTAATATTTGTGGAAAATCAATGGCCAACAGTTCTAACAAATCAAGACATGAAAAAGTAGAAAGTGCCAGAGTACTAAAAATAAAGTCTAATTGGATAATATTAATTAAATTTTAATTTAATTAATATAATCCAATTTCAATATATGAGTAAACTAAGTAATGAGGAGATAATGAGCAATATCTACTATGATTTAGAAACATGTTATGGTTCTAAACAAAGCTTATACAATCAAGCAAAAGAGAAAGGAGCAAGTGTAACATTAGAACAAGTGGCAAAGTGGTTGAAGAAGCAACCTAACAAGCAATTAAAGCCGTATCAGAATTATAACAGTTTCTTAGTGCCATATGCCAGAGCAGAATTTCAATTAGATATTATGGATATGAAAATATTTAAGAAAGAAGATGAAGAACGCTATGCATTGATTGTAATAGATGCTTTCAGCAAATTAGGTTTTGTGTATCCAATGTTTCAAAGAGACAGTCCAAACGTTTTGAAAGGTTTGAAAGAAGCATTTAAAGTTATGGGTGAGCCTGTGGAAATCTTTTCTGATGATGATGGAGCATTTAAAGCAGAAGTAAAGAAATATTTAGATGATTTAGGTATAATACATAAAACAACGCTAACACATGCCTATATTGTGGAGAGATTGATTAGAACGATGAAAAAAGGAATAGGAGACAGAATGCACTTTACTAAAGGTAGATGGACTGATATGTTGAAACCTACATTAAAGAAATATAATAGCGCTATTCACTCATCAACTGGAATGAAACCAAATGAAGCTCATGATGATGACAACAGAGCAAATGTAAAAGCAAACCTTACACTGAAGCAAAAGCATATGAGGAAATATCCTAAATTATCTGTTTCAGACACAGTGAAAATATACCAAAAAGGAAAAGGTAATTATACATCGAGGAAAGAAACCAACCCACAGTGGACAGAAAGGAAATACAAAATAGAAAAGATAGAAAAAGATATAACATTACAAACATACTATGTATTAGAAGGATTGAAAAAGCATTATTTGCGCCATGAATTATTACTAATTGAAAATTAAAAATAATAATTTAGACTAATAATTAGTTATTTAGTTCTTAGAATTTTATGACTTTAAAAAGACTTAAAGAGAAAAAACCCTAATTAAATTATATAGATAATAATATGAATAGAGATTTACCGCCAGATGAAAACACTAAAATAGTTAAGTATCTTCTTAAAGAAAATTTAGGAGAATACAAAGTAAATAATAAAGGTAAAAAAACTTAAAACCATAATTATAGGAAACAATCAGTATAGATATAATCCAGAAAAACCAATAAGCAATAGATTGAGTAAGAGACTTGAAGCAGTAAAGAAAACTAATGACTACAAAGCAAATCAAATCAGAGAAAGAGTAGGAGCAAGAACGGTTTTAAAACATGCTATTAAGAAAAAAAGCAGTAATAACAGAAGAAAGAAGCGCCTTTAGAGCATATGCTAACGCCAACACAATTTCAAACATTCATTTAAAAGAGTTGAACGGATTGACTTATTTTAATTATCAATTTGACAAACTTAATGAATACTTGAAAGAGAATAGAGGAATGACACTTAATGCTACAATAAATATGAAAGTTATGAACTTATTTGATGAGGAGAGAAACGTAACAGTTAGGACAAGGTCGTACACTATTGTAAATGAAGAGGATATAAGGAATGCTTTGAAAAGAATGAGACCTGATGTTGAAACAAGAATTTTAGATATGGCTTTGTATCAGTCAGGATTAATAATTAGCAATATTAATAATATTCATATCATGTATAATAAATATAATCCGACTAGAGCTGGCAAATATATTGAACTTCCAGAATGGATTAAAATGAAAAAGGCATGTATCAATATTTTTTAAAAATCAAGATGACAAGTGTTTTAAATATTCTATTGAGTGTGGATATTGTAAAATTTGTGATAAAGCACACCCTGAAAAGATGTTTCATTACAAGAAGATAGCAAGTGATTTAATTTTTGATGGTGTGAGTTTTCCTGCTAATAATAATGATATAGATTTATTTGAAGAAAATAATAAATCAATATCCATTAATGTTTATGAAATTGATGATAATGAACAAATTGTTATTAGTAGAAAATTGAAAAATAAAGATGCTTCTTGTCATCTTGATTTGTTGAGAGTTGATGAGGAGGATTGCAGTCATTATGTGTATATAAAAAGTTTGAGCAGACTTATTAATAATCAAAAAAGTAATCATAATGGTAAGTCCTATTTTTGTAAATATTGTAATCATGGATTTAAAAATGATGAATTATTAAATAAACATTATGATAGTGGATGCATGGAAGTTGAAGGACAACAGATAGTAATGCCTAAGCCTTATGAGAAAGTGAGTTTTAAGCATCACTTCAAAAAGTTAAGATGTCCTTTTGTTGTATATGCTGATTTTGAATGTTTGACAGAGGAACTGAAAAAACCTGATGAAGATGAAGATAAAACACTTTTTCTTATCAAGAGCATAAACCATGTGGTTTTATGCTTAGTATGGTTAATGCTGTTGATAATACAAATTATGAATTTATGTATCGTGGTAAAGATGCTGTTGATGTGTTTTGTCAAAAACTTAATGAGATTAGGTCAGAAGTAAAGGAGAAGATGGGAGAAAACGAAAAAATAGACATGACCGATGAAGACAAAGAAGATTTTAAACATGCTAAAAACTGCTTTATTTGTGGGGAGAAGTTTAGAATGAACTACAAGAATGCTAAGGAAGCGGAGAAATATAGAAAGGTTAGAGACCATTGTCATTTTACAGGTAAGTATAGAGGTTGTGCTCATAATGTTTGCAATCTTAATTTTTGTAATAGATATTTTAAAATTCCAGTATTATTTCATAACATGAAAAATTATGACGGTCATTTAATTATTCAAAATGCTGATAAATTAAGTAACAACAGTAAAATAGGTGTCATCGCTCAGAACAGTGAAAAAATTATTAATATCAGTTTTGAAAGTTTGAGTGTTAAAGACACTTTTGGGTTTTTAACTGCTTCATTAGATAAGTTAGTTTCAATGAGTAAGTATGATAATACAGATGAAGAAGATAAAAGTAAATGGTTATTGCGTGAAGACTGGAAAGATAATTTTAGGTTCAGTAGTAAAAATGATTTGATTAAGAGTGAGAAATGTCTAGATTTATTAACTGATAAAGGTGTTTATCCTTATGACTACATGAATTCATTTGATAAATTTGATGATGAGCAATTACCGAGTAAGGATGAATTTTATAGTCAGTTGAGTGAAGAAGGTATAAGTGTTAACGACTATGAAAGAGCAAAAATTATATGGAAGCATTTTGACATTAAGAATATGGGTGAATACCATGATTTATATTTGAAAACTGATGTATTATTATTGACTGACATTTTCGAAAATTTTAGAGATGTATGTATGAAATATTATGGATTGGACCCTGCTTATTATTATACTTTGCCTAACTTTGCTTTTGATGCTATGCTTAAAATGACTGGTGTAGAGATTGATTTAATATATGACCAAGAAATGTATGAAATGATAGAAGCGGGACTTAGAGGCGGAATGTGTATGGTTTCTACTAAAAAAGTTGACGCAAATAATAAATACATGGGAGAATAATATGATAAAAATAAAGAAAGTAGTTATATTAACTATTTTGATGCTAATAATTTGTACGGGTTAAGCATGATACAAAAACTGCCATATAAAAATCTAAAATGGAATGATACATTAAAAGAAGAAGACATTATTAATTATAAGAATAATAATATTGGATATATTCTAGAAGTGGACTTAGAATATCCTAAAGAATTACACGATTTACACAATGACTATCCAATGGCACCTGAGGTTATGAATGTTAAAGCCGACATGCTGTCAGATAAACAAATTGTAATTTATGAATTTTTAAATCATAAAAAACCTACGGATGAGAAAACAAATAAATTAGTATTGAATTTAAATGATAAAGAAAAATATGTAATCCATATAAGAACCTTACAATTTTATTTGAAGCAAGGGTTAAAACTTAAGAAAATTCATAGAGCAATTAAATTTGAACAAAAAGAAGTTTTAAAACCTTACATTGAGTTTAACACTGAGAAGAGGAAGAATGCTAGAAATGATTTTGAGAAAGATGTTTACAAATTGATGAACAATGCCATATTTGGAAAAACAATGGAGGATAAAAGGAAACATTTAGATTTTGAGGTTGTGAGCGATGAAACTAGATATATGAAGTGTGTAAGTAATCCTAACTTCAAACATAGTCATATCATTAATGAAAATTTGGTTGGAGTTGAAAAGCAAAAAACAAAGTTGAAACTAGACAAACCTATATTTATTGGGATGAGTATTTTAGATTTGAGTAAGCAACACATGTATAAATTTTATTATGACGTTATGAAGCCTAAATATGGAGATAATATTAAAATGGTATATACTGATACTGATAGTTGTGTATTTCATACTAAAACCAATGACATTTATGAAGACCTTAATACAATTAAAAAAGAATTAGATTTTTCAGATTATCCTAAGGAACATAAATGTTATGATGATAATAACAAGAAAGTATTAGGTAAATTTAAGGATGAATTAAAAAGTAAAATAGTAACAGGGTTTATAGCCCTTCGTCCTAAATGCTATGCTTACTCAGTTTATGGTGATGATAAAAATATAAGAAATGTAAGGGCATAGCAAAAGGCACAGTAAGACGTCAAATGAAATATGAAGAGTTTGAGACGGATTTAAAAACTAATGAGGTTATACATAAGTCATTTAATAGTATTAGAAGTAAAAACCACAGAATTTTTAGTATAACAACTAAAAAAATTGCTCTTAGTAGTTATGAAAACAAAAAATATTGGATAGATAGTATAAACTCACTTGCTTACGGCCATTATAAAATAGATTCTTTGAAAACGACTTAAACAAATATTGACTTAATATATTATAATAGAAATGGTTGAATTTACTAAAAAAGAGCAAGAAGAAATTATTAATGACTTTTTGAATAAAATAAAAGTTAATGACATTATCAGTAGTTGTAAATGTAAACTAATAAATGAAAAAACTGGACTAACTAAGTTAAATTTACCTAATCCAATTGTTAAAAACATTTGTGATTTTAATTATGTTGAATGCGAGAAATGTTTTTTATTAAGAAATGCAAAGCAAGTTTTACATAAAAGTAATTTACATTCAACATTGAGACAGTGTATTTATGATAAATACAAATTGAAATTTGAAGAAAATACATTTCTAAATGATGACTCATCATTAAGAACATATTGTTTTATAAAGTTAAATACATTTCCTACATATGAAAAAGTGAAAAAATATATACTGCAAGATAACGAAACATATATTTTAAAATTTTATAATGATATTAAATATTACTACGAACAATCATATGAAGTTAGTTATGGTGACAAAACTGGAACAACAAGACCAATTGAAGAATTTAATAATAAAATGATATTTAAATTTATTGATGAGTATGATTTATCAAATAATAAAATTGAAAATGATTGCAAGGAAACATTTTTAAACTACATAAAACAAAGAAACCAAGAATTGAAAATCATAATTGATAAAATATGTGATTATATTAAGGATGAACAGAAGAACAATATAATAGGTAAATTAATGTATGGTGATGTGATAAATGATATTAAAAGTGTTTTAGGAAACTGGAGCATAGGTTTTTGCATTTATGATTTTGCTGATAGAAAATATCCATTTAAAAATAATAAACAGAACTTTAAACAAATACCAAAGATTACAAAGGAATATTTAAATACTAATGACTTTGATTAAAACCATACTATGATTATCACATGTAAAATATTATATGTTATAATTGTAATATATTTATCGTTTGTAAAGATTGAAGTATTATAATTTGCTTGTCTCTTTCAAAGTGCGTTGTTTAGACTTGGCATGCTTCTTCAATTTTTTCGTGCGTTGGCTGTTTGTTTTTGCTTTGTTTGATACTCTTATGATATTTTTTGTTGGTATGTTGCTTTGATTTTTGTTGATGTGTGTTTTTGAGTTTGGGTTCTTTGATGATTTAGAGTGTTGGTGTTTTGTTGGTATGCTTGTTTGAATTATTTAATGTTGCATGCTGTGATTAAATATTTTTGTTGGTGGTTGTGATTATTTATTTTGTTTGCTTGTTGTTCTGGATTTTGTTTTCTGTTTGTTGTGTTGCTGTTGGAAAAAAATAGTAGAAAGAATAATTCTTTGAATTCTCCTTTACTATTTTTT
>CAUJNA010001244.1:0-32128 GCA_963377175.1 Effrenium voratum | reverse complement strand
CTGAAGAAATACAAAGAAGATATGTTATTGAATAATTTTGATTTTGATAAAATTGATTTAATGAATTATAAAAATAAAGAAAGATATATAAACGCAAAAGTTATGATGGCAGACAAGGCAACACAAACGCTTAACAAAGAAAACAAGGCAACACAAACAGACCTACCAAATGATAAAGCGACACAAACTTACAATTTTGATGATGAGACAAAATATTTGGCGGTTCTTCAAAGAGTTTCAAAAGCAAACTGATAACCAAGGCTGAAGCAGAAGCATTAGCATTTACATATGACCCTGATTTATATGATGACGACGATGATGATGATAAAAATGATGATGATATTGATAAATATAGAAAGAAATTATTTATTTTGATGAGGATTATAGAATTTATGTTGAGGACGGGTTTTAGTATAGGACAAATAGTAGCACATTTAACATATCACACTACATTAACTACAATTCAAGGTTCTGAGTTATTAGTTAATTTAACAATGAATTCATTAGTAACATCATACGATATAGCAACTGCTATAATGAATTGGTTGAATACAAATGTTAGTGAGGAAGTTGAGTTAAACACAGAACCGCCTGTTAGTGTTCATAGTTCTCCACCTATCACTGTTAATAGTTCTTCAACGCATACTGTTAATTCATCGTCGCGAAGCTCGCGAGCCTCTGGCGAGGCGTCATCAGAAGAAAATGTTAATTATGAAATAGCACCGTTGACTGACATTCCTGTCCCTACTGATGCTGAAAGTGAAGATGAAGATAAGGATAAAGATAGGAATAAAGAAAAACAAAATCTAAAATAATAATAATAATAATCATAAATAATAATAAATAATAAAAAATAAAGATGAAAATCAAAAAAATAAAATAAAAATTAAAATACCAGAATTTGAAAAATGCCTTAAAGAAATAGCGACTTTATTCTATAAGATAAATGCCATTCTATAGCAGACACTCAGATGATGGAAGCGATAGATTGTTAGGAGGAATACATGATGAAGATGATTATAATGACTTTATGAATATGTTATTTATGAATAGTAGTTTTGCTGATGACATTGAAAGACATTATAGAAGTTGTGTTGCCAAGTCCTACTGATAGCGAAGAAACAAAAGAAAATAAAGAGAAACAATATCAAAAGGATTATCATTAAAAATACTTTCAAGAAAAACTTAATAAACCTTATACATGTAATATTTGTGGGAAATCAATGGCCAACAGTTCTAACAAATCAAGACATGAAAAAAGTAGAAAGTGCCAGAGTACTAAAAATAAAGTCTAATTGGATAATATTAATTTAATTTTTAATTTAATTAATATAATCCAATTTCAATATATGAGTAAACTAAGTAATGAGGAGATAATGAGCAATATCTACCATGATTTAGAAACAGGTTATGGTTCTAAACAAAGCTTATACAATCAAGCGAAAGAGAAAGGAGCAAGTGTAACATTAGAAGAAGTGGCAAAGTGGTTGAAGAAGCAACCTAACAAGCAAATAAAGCCGTATCAGAATTATAACAGTTTCTTAGTGCCATATGCAAGAGCAGAATTTCAAATAGATATTATGGATATGAAAATATTTAAGAAAGAAGATGAAGAACGCTATGCATTGATTGTAATAGATGCTTTCAGTAAATTAGGTTTTGTGTATCCAATGTTTCAAAGAGACAGTCCAAACGTTTTGAAAGGTTTGAAAGAAGCATTTAAAGTTATGGGTGAGCCTGTGGAAATCTTTTCTGATGATGATGGAGCATTGAAAGCCGAAGTAAAGAAATATTTAGATGATTTAGGTATAATACATAAAACAACGCTGACACATGCCAATATTGTGGAGAGATTGATTAGAACGATGAAAAAAGGAATAGGAGACAGAATACACTTTACTAAAGGTAGATGGACTGATATGTTGAAACCTACATTAAAGAAATAGAATAGCGCTATTCACTCATCAACTGGAATGAAACCAAATGAAGCGCATGATGATGACAACAGAGCAAATGTACAAGCAAACCTTACACTGAAGCAAAAGCATATGATGAAATATCCTAAATTATCAGTTTCAGACACAGTGAAAATATACCAAAAAGGAAAAGGTAATTATACATCGAGGAAAGAGACCAACCCAAAGTGGACAGAAAGGAAATACAAAATAGAAAAGATAGAAAAAGATATAACATTACAAACCTACTATGTCTTGGAAGGATTGAAAAAGCATTATTTGCGCCATGAATTATTACTAATTGAAAATTGAAAATTAAAAATAATAATTTAGACTGATAATTAGTTATTTAGTTCTTAGAATTTTTTGACTTTAAAAAGATTTAAAGAGAAAACCATAATTAAATTATGTAGATAATAATATGAATAGAGATTTACCGCCAGATGAAAACACTAAAATAGTTAAGTATCTAGTTAAGTATCTTCTTAAAGAAAACTTTAGAGCCTCCGGCTCAGTCCGCCGACATTGTCCTCTTCCTTCTTTTTTTTTCTTCCTCTCTTCCTTGTCTCCCTTGTGTGATCTGTCGTCCAATCTCCCTCCCTCTGCTCCCATCCTCCCCATCCCCCCAAGCCTCTCTCTCCCCAATCTCCCTCTCTCGTATGTATGCATGCATGTACATATGTATGCATGTATGTATGTATGTATGTATGTATGTATGTATGTAATGTAATGTATGTATGTATGTATGTATGTATGTATGTATGTATGTATGTATGTATGTATGTATGTATGTATGTAATGTTATGTTATGTTATGTTATGTTATGTTATGTTATGTTATGTTATGTTATGTTATGTTATGTTATGTTATGTTATGTTATGTTATGTATGTATGTATGTATGTATGTATGTATGTATGTATGTATGTATGTATGTATGTATGTATGTATGTATGTATGTATGTAATTGTATGTATGTAATTGTATGTATGTAATTGTATGTATGTAATTGTATGTATGTAATTGTATGTATGTATGTATGTATGTATGGTATGTAATGTATGTATGTATGTATGTATGTATGTATGTATGTATGTATGTAATGTATGTATGTATGTATGTATGTATGTATGTATGTTTGTATGTAATGTATGTATGTATGTAATGTAATGTAATGTAATGTAATGTAATGTAATGTAATGTAATGTAATGTAATGTAATGCATGTATGCATGTATGTATGTATGTATGTATGTATGTATGTAATGTATGTATGTATGTATGTATGTATGTATGTATGTATGTATGTATGTATGTATGTATGTATGTATGTTTATGTATGTATGTATGTATGTATGTATGTATGTATGTATGTATGTATGTATGTATGTATGTATGTATGTATGTATGTATGTATGTATGTATGTATGTATGTATGTATGTATGTAGTTATGTATGTATGTATGTATGTATGTATGTATGTATGTATGTATGTATGTATGTATGTATGTATGTATGTTATTATGTATGTATGTTATGTATGTATGTATGTATGTTATGTATGTATGTATGTATGTATGTAATGTATGTATGTATGTATGTATGTATGTATGTATGTATGTATGTATGTAATGTATGCATGCATGTATGTATGTTGTATGTATGTATGTATGTATGTATGTATGTATGTATGTATGTATGTATGTATGTATGTATGTATGTATGTATGTATGTATGTAAGGTAGGTAGGTAGGTATGTATGTATGTATGCATGCATGCATGCATGTATGTATGTATGTATTGCATGTATGCATGTGTGTAATGTAATGTAATGTAATGTAATGTAATGTAATGTAATGTAATGTAATGTAATGTAATGTAATGTAATGTAATGTAATGTAATGTAATGTAATGTAATGTAATGTAATGTTATGTATGTATGTATGTAATGTATGTATGTATGTATGTATGTATGTATGTATGTATGTATGTATGTATGTATGTATGTATGTATGTATGTATGTATGTATGTATGTATGTATGTATGTATGTATGTATGTATGTATTGTTATGTATGTATGTATGTATGTATGTATGTATGTATGTATGTATGTATGTATGTATGTATGTATGTATGTATTGTATGTATGTAATGTATGTATGTATGTATGTATGTATGTATGTAATGTATGTATGTATGTATGTATGTATGTATGTATGTATGTATGTATGTATGTATGTAATGTATGTATGTATGTATGTATGTATGTATGTATGTGATGTATGTATGTATGTATGTATGTATGTATGTTGTATGATTTGCGCATGATGCATGCCATGCATGCATGGCTTAATACATGTATGTATGTATGTATGTATGTATGTATGTATGTATGTATGTATGTATGTATGTATGTATGTATGTATGTATGTATGTATGTATGTATGTATGTATGTATGTATCCTTGCACTTCCCCTTTGCTCCCCAGTATTTCCCGCAAAAAAAAAACACGGTTTTTCCAGCGTTTTCGCAAAGAGGACGTCCAAAATCATTGAGTTTTTCCAGATTTTCGGCAAAAGGATGCAGGAAGCCCAAGCCAGCAAAAAGGCCGGCAGGGGGAATCGAGCCTGGGACCCCTGTTTTGCGACACCGGCTCCCCGAAGACTACGTTTAGTGGAACGTCATCAAATTGCCGCGCGGTACGTGGGGGACCCCCCTCTCCCCCCCCCCACAAAAACCTACGTAATAGACGTCGGGCGGGGGGGGGTTAGGGGGGGGGTTATCCTCTATCCTCTAGTAAGTATCCGACACGCCGAGCAATGTCGGCGGATTTAGGAGAATACAAAGTAAATAATAAAGGTAAAAAACTTAAAACCATAATTATAGGAAACAACCAGTATAGATATAATCCAGAAAAACCAATAAGCAATAGATTGAGTAAGAGACTTGAAGCAGTAAAGAAAACTAATGACTACAAAGCAAATCAGAGAAAGAGTAGGAGCAAGAACGGTTTTAAAACATGCTATTAAGAAAAAAGCAGTAATAACAGAAGAAAGAAGCGCCTTTAGAGCATATGCTAACGCTTACACAATTTCAATCAGTCATTTAAAAGAGTTGAACGGATTGACTTACTTTAATTATCAATTTGACAAACTTAATGAATACTTGAAAGAGAATAGAGGAATGAAACTTAATGCCACAATAAATATGAAAGTTATGAACTTATTTGATGAGGACAGAAAAGTAACAGTTAGGACAAGGTCGTACACTATTGTAAATGAAGAGGATTTAAGGAATGCTTTGAAAAGAATGAGACCTGATGTTGAAACAAGAATTTTAGATATGGCTTTGTATCAGTCAGGATTAATAATTAGCAATATTAATAATATTCATATCATGTATAATAAATATAATCCGGCTAGAGCTGGCAAATATATTGAACTTCCAGAATGGATTAAAAAGAAAAAGGCATGTATCAATATTAAAAATCAAGATGACAAGTGTTTTAAATATTCTATTGGGTGTGGATATTGTAAAATTTGTGATAAAGCACACCCTGAAAAGATGTTTCATTACAAGAAGATAGAAAGTGATTTGATTTTTGATGGTGTGAGTTTTCCTGCTAATAATAATGATATAGATATATTTCAAGAAGATATTTCATTAATGTTTATGAAAATGATGATAATGAACAAATTGTTATTAGTAGAAAATTGAAAAATACAGATGCTTCTTTTCATTTTGATTTATTAAGAGTTGATGATGAGGATTGCAGTCATTATGTGTATATAAAAAGTTTGAGCAGACTCATTAATAATCAAAAAAGTAATCATAATGGTAAGTCCTATTTTTGTAAATATTGTAATCATGGATTTAGAAATGAAGAATTATTAAATAGACATTATGATAGTGGATGCATGGAAGTTGATGGTCAACAAATAGTAATGCCTAAGCCTTATGAGAAAGTTAGTTTTAAGCATCACTTCAAAAAGTTAAGATGTCCTTTTGTTGTATATGCTGATTTTGAATGTTTGACAGAGGAACTGAAAAAACCTGATGAAGATGAAGATAAAAACACTTTTTCTTATCAAGAGCATAAAACCATGTGGTTTTATGCTTAATATGGTTAATGCTGTTGATAATACAAATTATGAATTTATGTATCGTGGTAAAGATGCTGTTGATGTGTTTTGTCAAAAACTTAATGAGATTAGGGCAGAAGTAAAGGAGAAGATGGGAGAAAACGAAAAATTCGACATGACGCTCGGCAGAGCCTCGCGTGACTACGCGACCGATGAAGACAAAGAAGATTTTAAACATGCTAAAAACTGCTTTATTTGTGGAGATAAGTTTAGAATGAACTATAAGAATGCCAAGGAAGCAGAGAAATATAGAAAAGTTAGAGACCATTGTCATTTTACAGGTAAGTATAGAGGTTGTGCTCATAATGTTTGCAATCTTAATTTTTGTAATAGATATTTTAAAATTCCAGTATTCTTTCATAACATGAAAAATTATGACGGTCATTTAATTATTCAAAATGCTGATAAATTAAGTAACAACAGTAAAATAGGTGTCATCGCTCAGAACAGTGAAAAATTTATTCATATCAGCTTTGAAAGTTTGAGTGTTAAAGACACTTTTGGGTTTTTAACTGCTTCATTAGATAAGTTAGTTTCAATGAGTAAGTATGATAATACAGATGAAGAAGATAAAAGTAAATGGTTATTGCGTGAAAACTGGAAAGATAATTTTAGGTTCAGTAGTAAAAATGATGTGATTAAGAGTGAGAAATGTCTAGATTTATTAACTGATAAAGGCGTTTATCCTTATGACTACATGAATTCATTTGATAAATTTGATGATGAGCAATTACCGAGTAAGGATGATTTTTATAGTCAGTTGAGTGAAGAAGGTATAAGTGTTAACGACTATGAAAGGGCAAAAATTATATGGAAGCATTTTGACATTAAGAATATGGGTGAATACCATGATTTATATTTGAAAACTGATGTATTATTATTGACTGACATTTTTGAAAATTTTAGAGATGTATGTATGAAATATTATGGATTGGACCCTGCTTATTATTATACATTGCCTAACTTTGCTTTTGATGCTATGCTTAAAATGACTGGTGTAGAGATTGATGTAATATATGACCAAGAAATGTATGAAATGATAGAAGCGGGACTTAGAGGCGGGATGTGTATGGTTTCTACTAAAAAAGTTGAAGCAAATAATAAACACATGGGAGAAGAATATGATAAAAATAAAGAAAGTAGTTATATTAACTATTTTGATGCTAATAATTTGTACGGGTTAAGCATGATACAAAAACTGCCATATAAAAATCTAAAATGGGATGATACATTAAAAGAAGAAGACATGATTAATTATAAGAATAATAATATTGGATATATTCTAGAAGTGGATTTAGAATATCCTAAAGAATTACACGATTTACACAATGACTATGAATGTTAAAGCCAACATGCTGTCAGATAAACAAATTGAAATTTATGAATTTTCAAATCATAAAAAACCTACGGATGAGAAAACAAATAAATAAGTATTGAATTTAAATGATAAAGAAAAATATGTAATCCATATAAGAACCTTACAATTTTATTTGAAGCAGGGGTTAAAACTTAAGAAAATTCATAGAGCAATTAAATTTGAACAAAAAGAAGTTTTAAAACCTTACATTGAGTTTAACACTGAGAAGAGGAAGAATGCTAGAAATGATTTTGAGAAAGATGTTTACAAATTGATGAACAATGCCATATTTGGAAAAACAATGGAGGATAAAAGGAAACATTTAGACTTTGAAGTTGTGAGTGATGAAACTAGATATATGAAGCGTGTAAGTAATCCTAACTTCAAACATAGTCATATCATTAATGAAAATTTGGTTGGAGTTGAAAAGCAAAAAACAAAGTTGAAACTAGACAAACCTATATTTATTGGGATGAGTATTTTAGATTTGAGTAAGCAACACATGTATAAATTTTATTATGACGTTATGAAGCCTAAATATGGAGATAATATTAAAATGGTATATACTGATACTGATAGTTTTGTATTTCATACTAAAACCAATGACTTTTATGAAGACCTGAATACAATTAAAAAAGGAATAAATTTTTCAGATTATCCTAAGGAACATAAATGTTATGATGAGAATAACAAGAAAGTACTAGGTAAATTTAAGGATGAATTAAAAAGTACAATAATAACAGGGTTTATAGCTCTTCGTCCTAAATGCTATGCTTACTCAGTTTATGGTGATGATAAAAAATATCAGAGATGTAAGGGCATAGCAAAAGGCACAGTAAGACGTCAAATGAAATATGAAGAGTTTGAGACGGTTTTAAAAACTAATGAGGTTATACATAAGTCATTCAATAGTATTAGAAGTAAAAACCACAGAATTTTTAGTATAACAACTAAAAAAATTGCTCTTAGTAGTTATGAAAACAAAAAATATTGGATAGATAGTGTAAACTCACTTGCTTATGGCCAAAATATATAAAATTCTTTGAAAACGACTTAAAGAAATATTGACTTAATATATTAAGATAGAAATGAGTTATACAGAAAGTGAATATGGTGAATATAGTGATGTAGAAAGTGTGTATAGTGAATTTAGTGATACTGTCCATGAAGATATTGATGTTAAAAGTTTATTGAAACAAAAGTTTATGAATTACAAATGTAAAGACTGTGAGATGTTAAAGTTAACAATTCAACAGGGTTTTGTAGATGGTGTTAGTAATAATATTTGTCAACATATGATATGCAATAATTGCAATAGAATTATAAACAAAATTGATTATATGAATAACGAAGATATTGATAATAGAAATGTTAAAAATATTGATGATGATTTAGAAATATTTGTGTTTATTGAAATGAATAAGTTCTTGACTGAAGAAGAGTTTTATAATTTATTATATGAGGGCGATGATGAAGGAAATACTAATGATTTTATTGTTAAGTACTACAGCATGGTAAAAAGATTATACAATATGTCTTTTAGCATAAAACGTTTAAAATACGAAGCATTGAATGATAATGACTTTGATTTCTTAAGTTGTGAGTATGATGTAGATGAACTTAGTTATACAGTAATACATGCAATTGAAGTAATGGGCTGGTTTACAAAGGAAATAGGAAATAATATTTATAATGAAAAAACGGTTGATAAAATAATGAAACGAATTGAAAGAGAATTTTATAATGAATTAGAATAAAGTTAAAGATTATCTAAACTTATAATCATACTATGATTGTCACATGTAAAATATTATATGTTATAATTGTAATATATTTATCGTTTGTAAAGATTGAAATATAATATTTTCCTAATTTGCTTATCTCTTTCAAAGTGCGTTGTTTAGACTTGGTATGCTTCTTCAATTTTTTCGTGCTTTGGCTGTTTGTTTTTGTTTTGTTTGATACTCTTGTGATATTTTTTGTTGGTATGTTGCTTTGTTTTTTGTTGATGTGTGTTTTTGAGTTTGGGTTCTTTGATGATTTAGAGTGTTGCTGTTTTGTTGGTATGCTTGTTTGAATTATTTAATGTTGTATGCTGTGATTAAATATTTTTGTTGCTGGTTGTGATTATTTATTTTGTTTGCTTGTTGTTCTGGATTTTGTTTTCTGTTTGTTGTGTTGCTGTTGGAAAAAAATAGTAGAAAGAATAATTGATTGAATTCTCCTTTTATTATTTTTCCCCCTTGCCTGTGGTGGGCCCACTTTGTTAGAGGGGCCTTCAGCCCAGGCTCCACAGGCACCAGGATCAGAGAGGCATTGGCTTGAACATAGGTCATATACGCCACGGCCTTCTCTTGTTTCTGTCATGAACTTCAAAAGGGGTAGTGCCCAGCAAATGCGATTTGCAAGTTGTGTGGACAAGCATCAATTTGCGCCCGACAACCTGTGGTTCCTTTGAGCAAGCATCAACACTCGCCATCTTTGTCAGCTTGCTTTGCCGGCGAGAGCAGTGCCCATGTCGCCATGCAGGAAGCAGTATGCTGGCATCTTCAACAGGGAAGAATCCATGTCCAACAAGGACACAGATATCAGAAGGCGATGATGTGCGCATGGCTGTATCATAACATCAGCATTTTCTCCCCTTTATGTTGTTGCAGTCTTTAGACATTTGGGTGGTTCTGCATGTGCAGTGGAAGCGCAACCAACATTTGCTGGCAGATATTCTTTTCCTAGCTGACATCTTGCTGAAGCTTCGTGAGACTTGACTCGAGCAGAAAGACTGCGCATTTGTTACATGTTTATTCTAAGCCCAGCTGCTCTCTGTGTTTGCAGCGCAGTACGCACTTTGCACTACCATGAAAACAAATCCAGGCTTTTATATCCCCGGGCATGAATGCGCTGCAACATGTCATCTTCATGGTGCCAGCGTGATTCGCGCAGATGGTGTGTGCAAACGGATTGTGCTGCTAGCAAGGTCAGTCATCATTGGCATTTGGTTCTTGCCTTGCCAGTCAGGGACGAGAGGCCGCACATTGCAGCATATGGCCAAGACGTGTTTTTGATCAAGCCATTTGCGCAATTATAGCGAGATAGCCTTTTCTCAGCTTGCAGGGTTTTTGAAAAAAGGGCCACATAAGATGCCCATCTGATGTTGCGACTGAGCCCTGCCTGGACGTGCTCCACATCACTTTTGAGGATGCTCCGCTGCTCTTAGCTGACTGTCACGGCCGAAGTGCATCTCGTACCGGTAACGGCCACACCGTGTGGGCAGGGCGTTTGGTGGCGAGTGCACTGGGATGACCTTCACGAGCGTCATACAACTACATTTGCTACGTCCTTCACGACCACCATGACTGCCTGCCATGTTTTTAGTGACAACGTAGCGTTGGCCAAGCACAGGCTCATTGAAGGTCATTTCACAACATTTGTTGTCAGCGAAGACTGTGGAAAGTCGGCCAGCCTGAGAATCACAAGAGCATTCGTTTCCAACATGCGAAGGAGAGGGATGTGACAGGACCGCTGCTTCGCAAGCGTGATTTGGTTTCAAGTCCGCGAAACGACACCCAGATCCATCAAGAGGGCATGTTCCAGTAGGCTTGTAAGACTTGTAATAAGATGCTTTCCAGATCCTGTCTGATTGTGAGAGGCACATTGGCGGATCTCCCATTTGCCAGGCCACAGGGCAAGGCTACGCAGGGTTGCTGGTGGCGTTCAATGCGGGCCACGAGGCGTGGCAGCAGTCAGATTTTAAAGCAGCGAATTTGTTTGGGATTGAGAGAAAGCAAAGTGGCAACAAAGACTGTTCAGTTGTTGTAGAGAAGAAGTCGCGCTCAGGCACAGATTGGTGGCCAATCATGACCACCGAAGTTTTTCGATGGAATCTACAGTAACTGAGTTTTGTTCAACTGAACTGGCGTTGCTTTGTCACAGCATGGCGATGGGTTTGTGTAAAGAGCAAGGAATACAAAGCAGGGCACGGTCATTCCATCTACTCCATGAATTTCATCTATTCCCTTCTTTTTCCTTTAAACCATCTATTCCCTCTATTCCCTCTATTCCATGCCCCATGGTTTCTGTTGGTTCCAGCAGAGCTGAGTAGTTTGTGGAGGCGTGCGCTCAGGGATCCAAAGCGGGGTTCTACCACGTCAGAATGATTGACAACTCCTCATTTTTAAAGTGATTTGGCAGCACGGCGATCGTTTGTGAGCTTTGTGTGTGTGTGTGCCGTCATTCTCTCTCTATCTCTATCTCTCTCTCTCTCTCTCTATCTCTCTCTCTCTCTCTCTCTCTCTCTCTCTTCCTCTTTTGTGATGTCTGCGTTTGAGGTGTGTAGCGTCGTGTGTTCAAACGCTGAACGTGCATGAAATCGTGGTTTGAGAAGCTTGCCCATGTTCGATGCAGCATCTTGCAGGGTTTCCCCGTGAGCATTGTGGCGCGCTGCTGAGTCTGCAGGGCTAAAAGTAAGTATTGATTTGAGTCCACCAGCCATGCCAGCTTCTAATTTCAATTGTCACAAAGTGTCATCGTGGAGCGATTGGACAGGCTAGAAGCAAGTTGTGTAAGGAAATAATGCCATGTAGTAGACTAGCTGGGCAAAGCAGAGTGCCACGATCCATGTTGTAAACGCATGAAACTTGGACGGGAGGAGGTGCGCATATCTTTAGATTGAACCGTTTTCCGTTTTCACAGAAAGGTGCGCAGCTGCCACTCTACCAGAAGTCAAGAGGCATGCCATCTAGCACGTGAAGTCTGGTTTGACCACCTGGTCCTGATGGCGAATGCGACGATGCGTGCAACAATGCCGCGTTTCTCAGCTTCAGACTGGGGTGGGAAGAGGATGTCGGCCGTTGCTCGACCAGCGCTGAGTTGACGCATTGAGGTGCAACTACGACGGTGGTGACTGCGCGGCGGGCTCCACTACTCAAGGGTCTGGGTCTTTGGGTGAAGGGATCGAGAGATCACTTGACAAGCTGCGCAAGTTGCGAAGTGGAAAACGTGTTTATAAGAGGTGGGAGGGGTTCCATCGTACCGGGATGAGATGTGGACTGGGTGGGTGAGCCGGCCAAGGTCGGGAAGCTGTTCTCCGCCAGACTGCGAGAACTGCGCGAGCTGCAGCGCTTCCACAACTTGCAAGGAACAGGCGTGCGCAGCTCCTGGGGCTTGGAGGGGTTGGGCATGCCAAGTTTCTGGCATTTTCTTTCAAGCGGTGCCCTTTGCCATGACTTGCTTGAGCTCTGGCGCGGAATCAGGGTGAGGTTGCTGACGTTCACTGAGGTGGAGGGTCTGTGCGCATCGCCTAGAGAGATTTTTGATGATGTTGCTTACGAACTTCCTCGAGAATATAGGGTCATCTGATGCTTCGAGTCAGTGTTCCAAATGGATCGGGAGTCTTGCGCAATGAATGCGCAGGCATTGTTTGCCCAAGGTTTCGGGCTC
This sequence comes from Effrenium voratum, assembly GCA_963377175.1. NCBI lineage: Eukaryota > Dinophyceae > Suessiales > Symbiodiniaceae > Effrenium > Effrenium voratum. The sequence continues at coordinate 19,240 of CAUJNA010001244.1, read as the reverse complement.
AACCTTTGAGCGTATTGCTTGCCAATCGAGCAACCTGTGCCTCAACGGGGTGTGCTCGAACGTCGGGTCTGCTTCTGGCTATTGCGCCACAACCACCGCGGCGACCACCGCTGCGACCACGATCTCCACCGCGCCATCATCAGGCGGAGACGATTGCAGCCCACTCTCAGGCTGCAATTGCGCTTCTTGCAGCGCCGGTGAAGCGCCTTGCATCGTGAGCACGTGGTTTGTCAATTCTTCATGCCCGAAATTCCCAAGGGCCTGAGGCCCCCTAGTGACAGGGCGGTGCCTTTGAGTTTCTTGGTATTTCACACCACGAAGTTGGTTCGGTCTGCTAGCCACCCCTCGCTCAGACGCTCGGTGTGCTGAGGCATGCTGGCGGGCAAAGTGCGCATCAAACGGCTATGTGTTGGACCCCGTCAGCAGCAGCTGTGTGGGCACCGGTGCCTCTGAGATCTACAACGGGGCGTGTGGCGGCATCATCGTGCAAACAAGTTCCGGGGTCGCGAGCGTGCTGGCTCTCCCAGCTATGCTTGCGCCGCTCGCAGCTTGCCTCTGATGAGCTTGCAGCCTGGCAGCTTTCGCCAACTCACTGCGGTCTCACCGCTTTTGTGAGCTTGGCACGGCGTGGCGGGCAATCCGCTCAGCGCGAGCTTTTCTGCGCTGAAGAAGACTCGACCACCTTGGTTCAGTTTGAAGCTGTTCACGTGCCGAACTAGGAACGTTTTCGTAAATACTTGCCATTATTTCGGGTACCTAGCTGTGCAGAGAAGCAAGATGAAGCAACATCGGTTTGCGCCATGCTGAGTTGTCGCGCACAGCCAGTGTCCCGAGCCTGCGGGGGCAAGAGAGGGAACGCTTGACTCGGTGAGTTTTGTCGAGTTGAGCTGCCTGATGCCTGCAGTTTGGGGTCGAGCTTCTCAATGAGATGTGAACGACCACCCTTTCCAAGGAAGTGTGGACTTGACGCTTTGAGAATCTTGGAGACAAGGTGCGCTCTCAGCATGCTGTCAGCTGCTGCTTCAAATTTCTTGCGACCAAACGGCCTGAGTTTCCATAACAGATCAGAAGAGGCACGTGGAGATGTAGCGATTTTCCCATGTGGATGCTTGTAGCTGTCAGGGTCCAGGAGAGATCTTGCCCAAAGCGTTGGTTGCCCTTGGAGTCTATGGCGGTGGTGTGGGGGTTGGTTGCCCTTGGAGTCTACGGCGCTGCTGCGCAGGCTAGGTCAACCTGGAGGGCGGTGCGTGGGAGGTTTTTTTGTGTAGCTTCAAGCAGGTTCTCTTGATGGCCGAAGTCAAGGTGGCTCGTGCAAACATATCCTTGCATGAGTTTGCCCCACCCAACCTTTTGACATCTTTTCACTTGTGAGATGCTTAGGGTGAAAAGCGTAAATTTCGGACCCGACACGAAGCTGTAGAACCCGCGCACGCAGGCCACTCTGTGCGCCAGCGGTTGCTCTGACTCTTGGCCTGGAGACGGCATTTGCGACGATGCGTGCAACAATGCCGCGTTTCTCAGCTTCAGACTGGGGTGGGAAGAGGATGTCGGCCGTTGCTCGACCAGCGCTGACTTGACGCATTGAGGTGCAACTACGACGGTGGTGACTGCGCGGCGGGCTCCACTACTCAAGGGTCTGGGTCTTTGGGTGAAGGGATCGAGAGATCACTTGACAAGCTGCGCAAGTTGCGAAGTGGAAAACGTGTTTATAAGAGGTGGGAGGGGTTCCATCGTACCGGGATGAGATGTGGACTGGGTGGGTGAGCCGGCCAAGGTCGGGAAGTGTCGCTCTCTCTGGACTTCCGGAGTTGGCTCCTGGTGGCTTACAGTGTGTGGTTGATATTGGCAAACAGCTAGCTAACCCGGCAAGCGCGTGCTCCCTGGACTTCATGCAGACCTGTGCATCCACCGGCATTTTGAAGGCGGGGAAGATCGTGAACTTCCTGACGGTGGCGAACCCAGAGACAACATGTGGCCTGCCGGAGTCGTGCCATGGACCTACAGGCTATGAGTTTCTTTGCTGCGCCGCCTCAGACGCCGGCTGTCTCAGCGTGAATGTGGTAGCTGTGGTGGCAATTCTTGTTGTCGTCTTATTGCTCCTCACGCTTTGCATTGTCGCCTGCTGCTGCTGCTGTGGTTGTTGCGCCAGCAGCCAGAAGGTCCAGGCCTATGCGTGGGCCCAGCCAGCGCAAGCTGGCCAGCCACAACCCCAACCACTTGGACATGAGCAGGGCAAGGGCGCGCCAGCCTGACTTTCTTGGTCTCAGAGTGGCTCCGTACTGGCAAAGCCAGTTTTTGGAGGCACCATTCCAGCTAGGATTCTTGTTGAGGTGCTATGCTGTGTTCTCGGGCCGCCTTTTTCATTTGAACTGAAGATTTCCTTAGGCTAGTGTTGGCCAGGGACAGAGTTTCTCCCGCAACGCTGAGTAAAACAAGGCACAACCTTTAGGGGGGTTGTTGGCAAGCAGGGCAGCCTTATGCGCGGCTTGTCGAGTGACGCGCAAGGCTCAATCGCCCGACGCCGAGTTGTAGCTTTCAGGTTTGGGCTGGTGGTGTGCTGATGCAGATGGCGCAGATTCCGGGAGTTTGCGGAAGCCTGGACCCACGATTGAAGCCTGCCACGTTTGTTAGAAGGGGGGCGCTCCCCGACTGTGATCAGCCAGAGGCGTACTTGTCCGGGGTGGACCTTACCAACATGCTTGAGATAGCTTTGAAAGCCGTTGAGAGTTGGGCCACGATCAGATGTCATGATGCTTAAGATTGTTGAAGCAGTTGAAATGCGGGGTGGGCAGGATGAGCCTGGGAGGGTCTTGCGTAGGTGTTGAGGTCCTGCCACGGATTGGTGGCAAGTGTCATGGCATTGCCTTTGACCACGCCCATTTGGGCTTTTCTGCTTTTCTACTTGCAGCGCCTTGAGAACGAGATCCAGTTCATGGACGAGGTCGAGGCGAAGGAGGGGAAGGAGTTCGATTACCTAATCTCCCACCATGCCTTTACCAATGCCATGACTGCCGCAAGAATCGTTGAGAGGCGCCACAAGGAAGGAAGACCAAGCTGAAGCACTTCAACTTTGCGCACTACATCAAGGAGAAGGAGCATGATCCGGAGTACCCAGAGCGCATCCTGCCCTTGGCCAGGAAGAACTCCGAGGACTACATCGCCAAGTTCCTGGACTGCTTCCCCGACTATCCCAAGGAGAAGTGCGTCTTCTCGCGCATTGGCGTGAACCAGAACATTCATGCCCCCCAGCTTCAATGCTAAATTCAAAGGCTTCAAACAAAACCATGTTGAGTGAATGTAGTTCCGTCCAATTATCCTTTGTCCAAGGTGATTGTATCAGCCTCCTCGGCAGCAGTGGCGCTGGCTTTCGATGCTGGTGGAACTGAAAGACAGGAAGACATTTGGGTTGGCGACTTGACGGAGGAGGAAGCGAAGGAGTTTTTGGCACTGCATGGGCATGAGAAGAATTGGAAAGACTTCGTGGATGCTTGTGTTTCGGCTCAATACAACAACATGTTGGGTCTTGTAAAACGCAGGGCGAGCGATGGCCGTAAAGCCAACATGTTGATTGACTAAGGTGTGTTTGCCGCGGTCGAGTTTTTTGGGGGGGACTTAAACCAGAGTTCATTTCAGGTGGCTTGCGGATTGGCGACTTGGTGGAGGCCTGTGAGAATCTGAAGTGCCTGGCTTGAACGGATGATGATTTATTTTTTCGGTGTTTGAACCTCTTAGTTTTTTTTGTTATGTGTGTTCTTGAAGCCAAGGAAGGGAATATCATTGAACGACACGAAGCAAGAGTATCGGCGATTTGCTACAGCAGAAGCTGTCGGCTTCATGGAGTTGCAGGTTCATCCTAAGCTCAACGGACGCCAGATGTCGCAAGAGCTCCTCAAAGTTTATCCTGAAGGCATGCCAGAGGTTTTCAACAGCATTCGCATCCTCCCTCGGGAGCTTGCCGAACTAATTCGCAACAAGAGTTGTCCTGCTGTGTATTTTCACCCTATCAAGAAGCGCTTCTTTTTTGCTTCCACATTGCATAAGAAAGCCGCTGAAGCGCAACTGGCAAATCCATGACCGATCTTTTGCGAAAATGGTCGGAAGACTTCAGCTCCTTCGCTGTCTTGCTTGTGCATGTTTTCCGGCCCCATACACGCAACGCATGCATAGTGGCAGCTATGTGAGATGGTGCATTTGTTAATCCCATTCAAGGATATTCGCAAATAGGTCAGAAGACGATTCAGGCATGCTGATCCAAATCTATGCACCTGCACTTCAACATTTCCGAAAACGGGGGTGCTTCTGTTTGATTTGTTTTTCCCTTTTTCCTTTTTTCTCTTGAAGATGAAAAAGAAGGGCTGCGAGTTGTGTTCCCCAACTCGTGGCTTTAATCAAGGCATTGTCCACGAAGCAGATCCTGAAGCTTCGCGCGCAATGAAACCCGACATGGACCTTGGAGTCTTTGCAGCTTGGCTGCTGTTTTTTTTGGCCAGGACTTCTGAAAGACCAGAAAGAGCCTCAACCCCCAGTTCAATACTATACCCCGCCCCATCTCCCACAGCAACATGTACACCAAACACCACAAAAAACCTAGCAAGAAACCATCACATCAACGTCATTAACACCCCAACGGCATACTTGTACAGAAGCATGTGCATAGATTCAGCACAGAAGCCTACAACAAAACACCAGCAACACTCAGCCAACCTAGACAATGTGTAAAATAATGTTTACAATACTAAGAAATATTATGGAGTAAAAGTGCATGGAGTGGTGTTGGCACACTCCTTGTTGTAGCCATGAACCCGATGAACCAAAGGCACCAAAAGCGTGTCAAGCCATGGATGGTGCTGGTTGGTGGCTTCAGTCTGGTGAAGTTGATGGGAGCCTTCGTGCCACCACCACAGGTCAAGGACATGAAAATCATGTCAACTTGGTTCCTGACTCCTGTGGTTATGCGTTTGTGCTTAAGAAAAGGCCAGTTTGATGTTTCATGTTTTTCATCCAGCAGATGGATGTCTTTGGAGCGGGTTCCGTGAGATGGCCCTCACGCCTTGGGCCCCGCGGATTGGGATGTGTTGGCTTTGCATCTGGCAGCCCAGCCTATGCCTCTGGACACGTTCGGGAAGGGATTTTCAACAATTCGTTGACGACGTTGGGCGAAACCGCGACTTCTTCAATAGCGTGGCAAGTGCAGCCTTCGCATTTGGGCAATTGGTGGCGGCGTTCAAAGCCTCTCCAGAAGGCAAAATCCAAGAAGCGCTGGCAAAGACCATGGAGCCTTTTGAACCCAGCAGGCCGCAAGACGAGGTCATCCAAAGGCCAGTGATGGAAACTCTCCGGCAACGCATTGCGAGCTGGCAACAACATGCGACCATCATTGGGGGTCGGTACCAGTCAGGAAAGTCTGTGGCAACAGAAGAAGCGTTGCGCGGGGTGCGAGGTGTTGTTCGATTCACCATCAGAAGTGCCGATTGGGCAGATCGGATGTGCAAGCAACTGGGAGTAGATGACGAAGGGCTGTTCAAAGAGGTCATGCGGCGAGTGCCCGAGAAGCTCAAGGACTTCCCCAACAACCTCACCAAGTTTCCAATACTTCTTCTTGAAGTCCCTCGTACAACCACCGAAGGACTGGCTGGACAAAATATGTTTTTTCAGTTTTCTAGCGATGCTGTAACGCATTTTGCCCTAGTCTGCTTGTTTCCGTTCCGCTCGCCGAGGCATCAACTTAATCTCTTCTACTGCGAAGGATGTGGCGACGGACAAAAGCGGAAGTGCCATTCATGCCCCCCGGCTTCAATGCTAAATTCAAAGGCTTCAAACAAAACCATGTTGAGTGAATGTAGTTCCGTCCAATTATCCTTTGTCCAAGGCGATTGTATCAGCCTCCTCGGCAGCAGTGGCGCTGGCTTTCGATGCTGGTGGAACTGAAAGACAGGAAGACATTTGGGTTGCTGACTTGACGGAGGAGGAAGCGAAGGAGTTTTTGGCACTGCATGGGCATGAGAAGAATTGGAAAGACTTCGTGGATGCTTGCGCTTCAGCTCAATACAACAACATGTTGATTGATGAAGGTGTGCTTGCTGCGTTCAAGCGTTTTTTCGGGGGGGACTTTGAGTTCATTTCAGGTGGCTTCCGGATTGGCGACTTGGCGAAGGCCTGTGAGAATCTGAAGCGCCTGGCTTGAACGAATGATGATTTACTTTTTCGGTGTTTGAACCTCGTATTTGTTTTTGTTGTGCGTGTTCTTGAAAGCCAAGGAAGGGAATATCATTGAACGACACGAAGCAAGAGTATCGGCGATGTGCTACAGCAGAAGCTGTCGGCTTCATGGAGTTGCAGGTTCATCCTAAGCTCAACGGACGCCAGATGTCGCAAGAGCTCCTCAAAGTTTATCCTGAAGGCATGCCAGAGGTTTTCAACAGCATTCGCATCCTCCCTCGGGAGCTTGCCGAACTAATTCGCAACAAGAGTTGTCATGCTGTGTATTTTCACCCTATCAAGAAGCGCTTCTTTTTTGCTTCCAAATTGCATAAGGAGGCCGCTGAAGCGCAATTGGCAAAGCCATGACCGATCTTTTGCGAAAATGGACGGAAGACTTCAGCTCGTTCTTGCTTGTGCATTTGTTCCAGCCCCGTAAACACAACCCACGCATAGTATCAGATGTATCAGCTATGTGAGATGGTGTATTTTGAAATCCCATTCAAGGATAGACGATTCAGGCATGCTGAGCCAAATCCATGCACCTGCACTTCAACATTTCCGAAATCGGGTGTGTTTGCGTTTGATTTGCTTTACCTTTTTTCGTGTTTTTTGGGTTCTGAAGATGAACAAGAAGGGCTGCGAGTTGTGTCCCCCAGCTCGTGGCTTTCTTCAAGGCCTTGTCCACGAAGCAGATCCTGGAGTTTCGCGCGCAATGAACCCCGACATGGACCTTGGAGTCTTTGCAGCTTGGCTGCTGTTTTTTTTGGCCAGGTGAGTCGTGACATGAGGTTCGCGAGGATCATGACTTCTGAAAGACCAGAAAGAGCCTCAACCCCCAGTTCAATACTATACCCCGCCCCATCTCCCACAGCAACATGTACACCAAACACCACAAAAAACCTAGCAAGAAACCATCACATCAACGTCATTAACACCCCAACGGCATACTTGTACAAAAGCATGTGCATAGATTCAGCACAGAAGCCTACAACAAAACACCAGCAACACTCAGCCAACCTAGACAATGTGTAAAATAATGTTTACAATACTAAGAAATATTATGGAGTAAAAGTGCATGGAGTGGTGTTGGCACACTCCTTGTTGTTGGCCCACTCCATGTTGTAGCCATGAACCCGATGAACCAAAGGCACCAAAAGCGTGTCAAGCCATGGATGGTGCTGGTTGGTGGCTTCAGTCTGGTGAAGTTGATGGGAGCCTTCGTGCCACCACCACAGGTCAAGGACATGAAAATCATGTCAACTTGTTTCCTAACTCCTGTGGTTATGCGTTTGTGCGTAAGAAAAGGCCAGTTTGATGTTTCATGTTTTCGTCTTGCAGATGGCTATGTCATTTGGAGGCGGTTCCAGTGAGATGCCCACCACGCCTTGGGGCACGCGGCATTGGGCATGTGGTTGGCTATGCATCATGGCAGCCCCAGCCTATGCCTCTGACACGTCGGGAAGGGATTTTCAACAATTCGTTGACGACGTTGGGCGAAACCGCGACTTCTTCAATAGCGTGGCAAGTGCAGCCTTCGCATTTGGGCAATTGGTGGCGGCGTTCAAAGCCTCTCCAGAAGGCAAAATCCAAGAAGCGCTGGCAAAGACCATGGAGCCTTTTGAACCCAGCAGGCCGCAAGACGAGGTCATCCAAAGGCCAGTGATGGAAACTCTCCGGCAACGCATTGCGAGCTGGCAACCCTAAACCCTAAACCCTGAACCCTAAACCCTAAACCCTAAACCCTAAACCCTAAACCCTAAACCCTAAACCCTAAACTAGGGGGTCCACTCTCCGGCGGCCGGTAAGGCCGACGATGTAAACCCCCAACCGAAAGTGGGATGGCTATGAGCCGCCGGCCAGCCGCTAAGGGGTGGTTCGAGGTCAGTACTGATCCTCCGGAGGGCTTAAAGGAGGGTCGTCTTGAGGCCACGATCTGGAACTCGATTCCTTCCAAAACAGAGGCAGGGCGCACTTCCAAGCATCTTTGGCGCAAAAAAGGCTTGTTTTCTTCAAGTTCTTGCGAAACAGCATGTTTCCTGCAAAGGAAGCTCCTGCCAGTAGTCATATGCTTGTCTCATGGGCTGAGGCAGGCAGGCAGGCAGGCAGGCAGGCAGGCAGGCAGGCAGGCAGGCAGGCAGGCAGGCAGGCAGGCTGGCAGGCAGGCAGGCAGGCTGGCAGGCAGGCAGGCAGGCAGGCAGGCAGGCAGGCAGGCAGGCAGGCAGGCAGGCAGGCAGGCAGGCAGGCAGGCAGGCAGCAGGCAGGCAGGCAGGCAGGCAGGCAGGCAGGCAGGCAGGCAGGCAGGCAGGCAGGCAGGCAGGCAGGCAGGCAGGCAGGCAGGCAGGCAGGCAGGCAGGAGGCAGGAGGCAGGCAGGCGGCAGGCAGGCAGGCAGGCAGGCAGGCAGGCAGGCAGGCAGGCAGGCAGGCAGGCAGGCAGGCAGGCAGGCAGGCAGGCAGGCAGGCAGGAGGCAGGCAGGAGGCAGGCAGGCAGGCAGGCAGGCAGGCAGGCAGGCAGGCAGGCAGGCAGGCAGGCAGGCAGGCAGGCAGGCAGGCAGGCAGGCAGGCAGGCAGAGAGGCAGAGAGGCAGAGAGGCAGAGAGGCAGAGAGGCAGAGAGGCAGAGAGGCAGAGAGGCAGAGAGGCAGAGAGGCAGAGAGGCAGAGAGGCAGAGAGGCAGAGAAGGCAGAGAGGCAGAGAAGGCAGAGAGGCAGAGAGGCAGAGAGGCAGAGAGGCAGAGAGGCAGAGAGGCAGAGAGGCAGAGAGGCAGAGAGGCAGAGAGGCAGAGAGGCAGAGAGGCAGAGAGGCAGAGAGGCAGAGGCAGAGGCAGAGGTGGGGCAGGGGCAAGGGCAGGGGCAGGGGCAGGGGCAGGGGCAGGGGCAGAGGCAGGGGCAGGGGCAGGGGCAGCAGGCAGGCAGAGGCAGGCAGGCAGAGGCAGGCAGGCAGAGGCAGGCAGGCAGAGGCAGGCAGGCAGAGGCAGGCAGGCAGAGGCAGGCAGGCAGAGGCAGGCAGGCAGAGGCAGGCAGGCAGAGGCAGGCAGGCAGAGGCAGGCAGGCAGAGGCAGGCAGGCAGAGGCAGGCAGGCAGAGGCAGGCAGGCAGAGGCAGGCAGGCAGAGGCAGGCAGGCAGAGGCAGGCAGGCAGAGGCAGGCAGGCAGAGGCAGGCAGGCAGAGGCAGGCAGGCAGAGGCAGGCAGGCAGAGGCAGGCAGGCAGAGGCAGGCAGGCAGAGGCAGGCAGGCAGAGGCAGGCAGGCAGAGGCAGGCAGGCAGAGAGGCAGGCAGAGAGGCAGGCAGAGAGGCAGGCAGAGAGGCAGGCAGAGAGGCAGGCAGAGAGGCAGGCAAACAGGCAGGCAAACAGGCAGGCAGGCAGGCAGGCAGGCAGGCAGGCAGGCAGGCAGGCAAGCAGGCAAGCAAGCAAGCAGGCGCAGGTAGACAGGCAGGCAGGCAGGCAGGCAACCAGTGACTTCAGAAGGCTGAGCCAGCTTTCCAAGGTCATCTTTGAGCAGCCACTGAGGCGCATCTCTTTTGCAAGAAACATGGTTGTCTCACACGCTTGTTTCAAGAACTCAGCCTGCGTCCGAGCCCAAGCGATGGAAGAGCATTTGATGGGAAGGAAAAGCAAGACAGGCCGCACCGTAAACCCTCCATTCTTGTTTGAAGGACAAGTTTAGGAGCAAAGGATGTTAAATCCTCGCGGAGGGGAAATCCATTGTTTGGGGGAACATTTCCCCAAAACCTCCGACTTGCTCTCACAGCGCTGTTGTAGCCTTGGCCGCCAAAGAGCAGCTTAGTTTAGGAAGCCTAAACCCTAAAAGGCGGAGCGTGGAAAGCGAACGGCGCGAGGCAGAGGCAGGCAGAGAGGCAGGCAGAGAGGCAGGCAGAGAGGCAGGCAGAGAGGCAGGCAGAGAGGCAGGCAGAGAGGCAGGCAGAGAGGCAGGCAGAGAGGCAGGCAGAGAGGCAGGCAGAGAGGCAGGCAGAGAGGCAGGCAGATGAAGGCAGGCAGAGAGGGCAGGCAGAGAGGCAGGCAGAGAGGCAGGCAGAGAAGCAGGCAGAGAGGCAGGCAGAGGGCAGGCAGAGAGGCAGGCAGAGGCAGAGGCAGAGGCAGGCACGCCGAGGCAGGCAGGCAGAGCTGGCAGGCAGAGGCAGGCAGGCAGAGGCAGGCAGGCAGAGAGGAAGGCGAGAGGCAGGACAGGAAAAGAAGCGGGGCGGCTGTTCAGGCCCCCGCTCTCGTAAGCGCTCTAGCGGGAAGCCCGAACGGCCAGACAGTCCACAAAGACATGTCAAGGCTGCTTAAGACTCAAATCCAAGTATCTTCTACGCGCCACCGAGCGCAAACCTAACCCTTAAACCCTAAACCTAAACCCTAAACTCTAACGCGCCCAGCATAGGGCGCGTCTGCATTTCATCCTTTTACGGCTGATGGCGGCCGACAAGTCTTTAGCTTGGAGGCTTCTAGCTGGAATCCAAGCATCGCCTTATGGAAACACGAGACCGTGGAAGGGTCCCGCTCAAGCTCTTTGGAAGCTAGTTGTAAGTTGCAAGATCTGGCCATGTGGCTCCTTTCTGGGCTTGGCCAGCCGCTGATAAATTGTTCATACGGTGCAATGAAAAATGGCAATCCAAGCTCAAAATGTAAAGATCTGGCCCTTTGGCTTTCTGGGCTTGGCCAGCCGCTGATAAATTGTTCATATGGTGCGATGCACACATGGCCACCCAAGCTCAAAATGTAAAGATCTGGCCATGTGGCTCCTTTCTGGGCTTGGCCAGCCGCTGATAAATTGTTCATACGGTGCAATGAAAAATGGCAATCCAAGCTCAAAATGTAAAGATCTGGCCCTTTGGCTTTCTGGGCTTGGCCAGCCGCTGATAAATTGTTCATATGGTGCGATGCACACATGGCCACCCAAGCTCAAAATGTAAAGATCTGGCCATTTAGCTCCTTTCTGGGCTTGGCCAGCCGCTGATAAATTGTTCATATGGCGCAATGCAAAAATTGCCACCCAGGCTTGAAATGTAAAGATCTGGTCATTTGGCTCCTTTCTGGGCTTGGCCAGGCACTGATAAAAGCTGAAAATGTAAAGATCTAGTCATTTGGTTCCTATCTGGGCTTCAGCCGTTAGCTTATATAAAATTGCCTTCGGGCTTGCGAGCCACAGACCCACAAGCAGCTGGGCCAAGATGGCTGTTTAATAAAGGAGAAGCAGCCAAACGGCCAGACCGCCAGATTTGAGCCACGGACGGCCAGTTCCGTATGATCCCGCACAAGCAGTTTATCAGCGGAGAGAATGGCAGTTCCATACCCACAAGCTATTTATCAGCAGCTGGGCCAAGCTATTTCTAGACAGCAACCTGATGGCCGTTTTATCAAAGCAGAAGTAGCCAGACGCCAGATTGGCTAATTCCATATGATCCAACACAAGCAGTTTATCAGCGGCCGGGCCAAGCCATTCTCATCAAAAAAAGCAGCTCAATTGCCGTTTTATCAAGGCCAGCTCCATCCCGTTTTCCGCATTAAAAAACTAGAGGACGATTGGCACGAAAGCATTTTTCCCCAGGTGCTCATCCAGCCGCGGAGACACCTTTTTACATCGCTGCGGCGAGCGTGTCCGCGCGCGGCGATGCTCAATGCGTATGGTCACATGAGAGCTCCATCTCATCATCCTACGAGAGGAAACATGGCAGTGCTCGATCCCACATATTTACATCCGTTAAAACAAGAAGAGTAAAGCTCGTAAAGCTCGAAACGAATTACAAGCAAAAGGAAGAGCAATCAATAGTAAAGCTTGCACGACGGCCACAGTTTCTGCAAAGCACGCTCGCGCAACTTAGCTCTGTGCAAGATGCCTCTGCGCAGCTTGGCTCTGTGAAAGTTGGGTCTACGCAAGCTACTTTTCGCGAGTGGCTCTGCGCAACTGGCTCTGTGCAAGTTGGCTCTGCGCGAGTCTGCTCGGCGCAATGTGCTTCGCACGAACTGCGCCGCGCGATTTCTCACGAAAGTGGTCTGCGCAAGCTGCATCGTTCCAGGCTGCTGCGCGCAAGTTCCTCTCTGCAAGCTGCTGCACGCATGCGCTCTATGCAAGTTGCTCTGCGCAAGTGCTCTGAGCAAGTTGCTCTGCGCCAGTTGCTCCGTGCAAGCGCTTTGCGCATGTGCTCTGTGCAAGTTGGTCTGTGCAAGTTGCTCTCCGCAAGTGCTTTGTGCAAGTGCTCTGTGCAAGTTGCTCTGCGCAAGTTCCTCTGCGCAAGTTGCTCTGAGCAAGTGCTGCCGGAGCTGTGGGAATGTACTTCGCGTACTATTTTTTGTACTTAAAAGTTGTGATTTTCCAGCCGGAGCTGCGGGAGTGTGCTCCGCGTACTACGTTTGTACTTAAAAGTTGCGATTTTCCAGCCGGAGCTGCGGGAGCACGCTCCGCGTACTACGTCTGTACTTAAAAAGTGCGATTTTCCAGCCGGAGCTGCAGCAGCCTCCGCGTACTACGTCTGTACTTAAAAGTTGCGATTTTCCAGCCGGAGCTGCAGGAGCTGCGATTTTCAAGCCGGAGCTGCCGCGGACCAGGGGGGAATCGAACCCGGGACCGCGGGATTGCGAAAGCAGGCGCGCGCACCACGAGACAACTTCCAAAAGCCGTTTCGCGAGCAAGAAAATCGCACGGCGCCACAGCGAGAGCGCTTCGACGCGCAGGATCTCTGCAGAGGGTTCGCCAAGGTCAAGACAAATTCGCACGGCGCCACAGCGAGAGCGCTTCGACACGCACGATCTCCGCAGAGGGTTCGCCGCGACCAAGACAGATTCGCGCGGCGCCACAGCGAGAGCGCTTCGACACGCACGATCCCCGCAGAGGGTTCATCGGGCTCAAGTCAAATTCGCACGGCGCCACAGCGAGAGCGCTTCGACACGCACGATCTCCGCAGAGGGTTCGCCGCGCTCAAGACAAATTCGCACGGCGCCACAGCGAGAGCGCTTCGACACGCACGATCCCCGCAGAGGGTTCATCGGGCTCAAGACAAATGCGCACGGCGCCACAGCGAGAGCGCTTCGACACGCACGATCTCCGCAGAGGGTTCGCCGCGCTCAAGACAAATTCGCACGGCGCCACAGCGAGAGCGCTTCGACACGCACGATCTCCGCAGAGGGGTGCGTTTCGTAAGCTCCTGTCGGGCCTACCCCCGCCAGAAAAAGAAGAAGAATTAAGAGTCGAGAAGTGAAGGTAGAACAGAAAAGTTAGCTTGTGTTTTAGGATAGTGAAGTAACACCCGACAAATTAGCTTGTGCTTTTAGTAGAATGAGATAACAGCCGAAAAGTTGACATGAGAAGTTGGCAGGTGAAGTAACTCTCAAAAAGTTGACATGAGAAGTAGGCAGGTGAAGTAACTCTCGACAAGTTGGCATGAGAAGTTGGCAGGTGAAGTAACTCTCGACAAGTTGGCATGAGAAGTTGGCAGGTGAAGTAACTCTCGACAAGTTGGCATGAGAAGTTGGCAGGTGAAGTTGGCAGCCGCTTTTAGAAGAAGAACCCTTCGCAATGCTTCCGGGAAAAAGCCAGCTGCAATTTTTGTACCGGTTTAGGGTTTAGGGTTTAGGGTTTAGGGTTCACAGGATTTGAGACATGGAAATCTTCATAGCAACGTCAATCAAAAGTTTCGATCTTAATCCCACCCACCCAGGCCCGCTACCAAGAGTCAGCTTCCACACCAGCGCAACTCAACACGCAGCGCGACCGACGAAGTAGGTGACGAACTGCAAAAATCGGCAAGCAGCGAACAAAACAAATTGGCAGGCGGCGAGCAATACGTTGCAAGGGCAGAGAGTAGCTGCGAGTTTCTGCGCGCAGGAAACTACGTCCGCTGAGAAGCGCTTCATGAAGCAGCCCCAACGGCTTGGCGATGATTTCGAGTTCGCGTTTAGCTGCAACGCTCCGCCAGCTTGGAAGTTCTGCGCCGCGCAAAGCCAAGAGCGTTTCGATCGCGAAAGTGCTCAGAGAGCGGATCAAGCGTAATGATGACGAAAGGCTGCCGCGCCTTCTTGATTGCCGGAAGTGGAAAACCACGGCGCGGCCGCGAAAAACGTTGCGGCAGCCCGAAACAACGACGGGGCCACGAAAAACACGCGCTCGCAGGAGGAAACGAGCCCGGGACCACCCGCGGACGCGCGACCGCGGGGCCCCGCCGCGCCCACGGCCCACGCGCGGGCACGAGGGTCTGACCCAGAAAGCGCGCAAGTTTAGCGCGCGCAATATCTGCCCGAACTTGGATTCGAGGAGCAAAACAGATTTAGAAACACAGAGAACTGAAAAGAAAGCTTTCAGAGCACGCGCCGACTCAGCGCAAAGCGCGCGCCAGGGAGGAACCGAGCCCGGGACCACCCGCTTCAAAGACGGACACGCGACTAGAAAGCGCGCAAGTTTAGCGCGGTACAAAATTTGCGATTTTGGCCCCGAACTTGGATTTGAGCAACGAAACCGATTTAGAAGCTTGCGGGACACGCGCAGAACTAAAAAGAAAGTCTTAAGAAAGCCCCCTGCGGGCGCACCCGTTGTAGGGCAAACATTTAAATATATATACTAGAGTAGAGAATAGAGGTTTAGGGTTTAGGGTTTAGGGTTTAAGGGTTTAGGGTTTAGGGTTTAGGGTTTCCAAGATGAAGCGCGCCCTTGACCCTGGGGGTCGTGGGGGCGCGCGGCGAAAGCGGCATCCCCACCCCTTGACCACCCACAGCTAAAACCTTTTAGGGTTTAGGGTTCGCAGAAACCCGGCCCGGGCGCGTCGCGTGCCATTTTTTGCGATGCGAAGACTCGTCGAAGGCTTGGGCTTGGGTCTGGCCCGTCGGGCTGCCCGAAAGCTCCCGTCGTTTTGACGGGCTTCCCGAGAAAACTTTCTGGGCGACGGCCGAAGCTTCCGCGACAGCCTCACAGGGGGCGCGTCGCTCGCGCTCGCTGCCGTAATTTTGGCGCTGGGAGCTGGCCCGTCGGGCTTCCCGAAACAACTTTCCGGGCGACGGCCGAAGCTTCCGCGACAGCCATGGCAAACGCCGTCGCACGCACACGCTCCGTTATTTTGGCGCTGGGGGCTGGCCCGTCGGGCTTCCCGAAACAATTTTCCGGGCGACGGCTAAAGCTTCTGCGACAGCCTTCCTCGCGCTCGCTTCCGTTGTTTTGGCGCTGGGGGGTGGCCCGACGGGCTTCCCGAAATAAGTTTCCGAACGATGCAAAGCGGGGATCTTGGACGCCGACAGCCATGGCAAACCCGCGCCGTCGCACGCGCGCGCTCCGTTGTTTTGGCGCTGGGGTCTAGCCCGTCGGGCTTCCCGAAACAATTTTCCGGGCGAAGCTTCCGCGACAGCCATGGCAAACCCGCGCCGTCGCTCGCGCACGCTCCGTTATTTTGGCGCTGGGGGGCTGGCCCGACGGGCTTCCCGAAACAAATTTCCGAGCGATGCAAAGCGGGGGCATCTTGGAGGTCGCTGTGGCATATGCGGCCCAAAGCCTATGTCGCAACACGGGCGGCCCAGATTATCAAGGGCGAGGACCAGGCCAGTGGCCGCAATGGCGTTTTATCAAGCAGAAGCGGACAAATGGCCAGATCTCTAGCTTTGGGCCCCGTACAAGCAGTTTAACAGCGGCCAGGCCGAGCCGTTTTTGGGAAGGGCTGGCAAAGCAATTTGCAACTTTATCAAGGCCCGCCAGCCGCAGTGGCCGTTTTAGCAAAGCCGATGGCCGTTTTATCAAGTTTTATCAACAATGGCCGCTTTACCAAGGTCGAGGACCAGGCCAGTGGCCGCAATGGCCGTTTTATCAACCAGAAGCGGCCAAATGGCCGGATCTCTTGGCTGCGATTTCATATTGCCACATCTAAGGAATTTATCAGCGGCCAAGCCAAGCCAGTTTTATTAAGGGCAAAGCGATTGGCCGTTTCATGAAGGCCAGCCGCAGTGGCCGTTTTTATTGAAGCCGATTGCCGTTTTATTAAAGGCCAGTGGCCGCAATGACCGTTTTATCACCAAGAAGCGGCCGCATGGCCAATTTCCTATTGTCCCGTACAAGCAGCTTATCAACGGCCAAATCGAGCCATTTTTAGAAAAAGCTGGCGAGACCAGCCAGCCGCAGTGGCCGCTTTATCAAGGCCGGACCAGGCCAATGGCCGCAATGGCCGTTTTATCAACTAGGAGCGGCTACATGGCCAGATCTCTGGATTTGGGCTGCGGATGGCCGATTTCCTATTGTCCCCGCACAAGCAGTTTATCAACGGCCAAGTCGAGCCGTTTTTAAAAAAAGCTGGCCAGCCGCAGTGGCCGCTTTATCAAGGCCGAGGAGGCCAGTGGCCGCGATGGCCGTTTTATCAACCAGGAGCGGCCACGCACAAGCAGTTTATCAACGGCCAAGTCAAGCAATTTTAAAGCTTCTTCCAAAGCTTATGCAGCTTCTTATTCTTCTAAAGCTTCTTAGAAAGCTGCTTTTCAAGCTTCTTACAAAGCTTCTTCTAAAGCTTCTTATAAAGCTTCTTCTAAAGCTTGGTATAAGGAGCCTTGATAAAGTTCATAAGGAGGATGCTGCGGTTCGTTGAAGGTTTGGGGTTACTCCTTCTAAGGCCAGCTGGCGCTGGCAGCGGGAGCGACAGCTCCAAACCGCGCTCGTTGCAGAGGAACGCAACTCGGGGCGCTTCCGCTCGCCATGCCGGACTCGCTCGGCGCCAGCACCAATGCAGCTGCTGCGGCCGAGCGCTTGCGGTACGGCGCTCGGCCTTGAGTTTAGGGTTTAGGGTTTGCCCTCGAAGCGGCGCACCTCGACCCAAAGGGTCGCGGGGCGGCGCGCCGAGGCTGCTGCTTCAACCCACCCCAATGCCACCCAGATACAAATCTTTTAGGGTTTAGGGTTTTTAATTTTATTAAACTTGGAGCCCAGTCTGGGCAGATGACAAGGGAAACGCTCGAGCGCGAGACACGTGTCCGACGACGCCGGGGTTCAGGCCAATCGCTCGCGCTAGCCGAGCGCTGCAGCTGGAGCGAGTTGCGCGCCGCTTGAAAGTTGCAACGGCTTGAGCCCAAAGCTTCACTGCGCTCGACTGGAGCAGTCGCACGCGCTGTGGCGTGGGCGATTCTGCTCTGCTTGCGGCGGCGAGGGCTGACGGCTGTAACGTCTTCAAGCAAGCGTTGGGCGGCAGTTAGGGGCCATCGTTCAGGGCGGCCTCTGCAATTTCATCGCGAGCGTTGGGGGCCATAGCGCAACGATTTCAAAGCCTCGCCAGGCTCTCAAAAGCCCCCTGGTTATTTCATCAAGGCGCGGCAATTTTATCAAAACCAATGGTTGTTCCCGTTTGAGCTCCTACAAATTACTACGGCGGGGCCCCGCCGCGGGCGGCGGCAAGAGCAAGAGCAAGCCGCGCAGCTTTAGGGGGTCGCTGTAGCGATGCAGCAGGGCGGGGTTCAGGCCAAGGCTGCAGCGACTTCATCGCTCGCGCTAGCCGAGCGCTGCAGCTGGAGCGAGTTGCACGCCGATTGAAAGTTGCAACGGCTTCAGCCCAAAGCTTCACTGCGCTCGACTGGGGCAGTCGCACGCGCTGGCCATGTGGCGTGGGCGATTCTGCTCTGCTTGCGGCGGCGAGGTCTTCAAGCAAGCGTTGGGCGGCAGTTAGGGGCCATCGTTCAGGGCGGCTTCTGCAATTTCATCGCGAGCGTTGGGGGCCATAGCGCAGGCACGGCTGCAACGATTTCAAAGCCTTGCCAGGCTCTCAAAAGCCCCTTGGCTATTTCATCAAGGCGCGGCAATTTTATCAAAACCAATGGCTGTTCCCGTTTGAGCTCCTGCAAAATTACTATGGCGCGGGCGGCGGCAATCCCAAATCAAAGCCAATGGCCGTTTTATCGCAAGGCTTTAGAGCCAACGTAGGGTCTGGAGCAATGGCCATTTTATCAAGGCCGATGGCCGTTTTATCAAGAAGCGGCTTGCAAAAAGTTTTATCAAGGCTTTAGAGCCAACGTAGGGTCTGGAGCCTAGGTTTTAGGGTAATAAAATATTGCTTCGCATATTTTGTGCCTGCAGGCACGGTCCCAAGAGAAGGGAGGCCCTTGGAGCAGCTGCATAGCTGCTGGCGCTTTATCGGCAATAGCTTGGAGCTATTGCCCGGGCGATAAGAGCGCCGTGCGCTCACGACTCCATGTCGCTCTAAGCGAGCGGTAAGTCGTCGCGAGCTTTAAGTTTAGGGTTTAGGGTTTAGGGTTTAGGGTTTAGGGTTTAGGGTCTAGAGGGTATATCAAATGGATTGAGGAAGTTTTGTGTTAGCTTTCCCACCCACCCAGATTGGTTACCCACAACATAGGAGAGTTTGTTAGTTTCTCCAAATTTCAAGACGGGCGTTGCGAGCGACAAACTCCTCAAGCAGCCCCGTTGCTAATTTATCTTGCTCCGCAGCGGCCATGTGAAAACAAGGCAAGCTGCTGCTTTTGCTGTTTTTACATTGCGCCATACGAACAATTTATCAGCGGCCGGCAAGCCCAGAAAGAAGCCAAACGACCAGATCTTTACATTTGGAGCCTGGGTTGCCATTTTTACATTGCGCCATTATCAGCGGCTGGACAAGCTCAGAAAGGAGCTAAATGACCAGATCTTTAATTCCCAGCCTGGAGGGAATTGAAAATTGCGCCATATGAACAGTTTATCAGCGGCTGGCCAAGCCCGGAAAGCAGCAAAACTTCATTTTAAGCTTGGATTGCTTTTTACATTGCGCCATACGCACAGTCTATCAGCGGCTGGCCAGACCCAGAAAGCAGCCAAATGACCAGATCCATATGAACAGTTTATCAGCGGCTGGCCAAGCCCAGAAAGGAACAAAATGACCAAATTTGACATTGCGCCATATGAACAGTTTATCAGCAAAGCCCAGGTTCGGGATTTGGAAAAAGAAAGGAGCAAGCTCTGGAGCTGGCCAGGACAGGGCCGAGGCAATTCCTAAGACCTTTCCCTTCCCCAAAGAAAGAATCCTCTTCTCGAAGAAGAAGACCCCCAGAGGGGGGTTCGTCAAATCGATAGCAGAGTCCATTAAGGTTTAAATCTCCATTT
>CAUJNA010001243.1:82500-92500 GCA_963377175.1 Effrenium voratum | reverse complement strand
CAGTTGATGCAACGCTTGGCGTGCAGTATTCTTGGAATATATTTAGCTCTTTGCTCGCTTTTCCCCACCCCACTGGAAATCCCAGATCTCCGCCTTTGGCTTCGCTTTTGGCTTCGCCCAGGTGTCCAGTACTTGTGAACCTCTATGCTGCTGCCCTCCTGTCCTATGCCGGGCACCTGCGGATGACTTGCCTCGCGTCAAGTTGGCCGTTGCGAATCTGAAACAACGGATGAAATTGGCTCCAAAACTCCTATTAGCTTTGTGACTGTGCCTTTTTGGGTCACTGGGGTGTCATTTTGTGAAAGTACCCAGCTTTCTGGGCTTGGTTGAAAGGTAAATCAAATAAAGACGGAGAACGGCAAACCACAAACTTTTTAGGGGATCACTGGGCAACTGGGGACAAAATACATGTTCACCCACCATTCCAAGGGTGCACCATCATTTGCAGCTCATTCGCCAAACGCTTCAGGCTGTGACCAGGGCAATCTGCAAGGGCACAAGTAAAAATCCACAAGAGAAGCGGTCCGAACCTGGTTTAGCTCGTTTTTGGGCATGCAAAACTCGTCTGTCAGACTGGCTCATGCTTTGGAGCCGCCTCACTCCTGGGATTGAGCTCGGCTACTGTTCTCTCACTTCGCAAGCGGCAGGGTTGTTAGTATTTTCCGTTTTCCGTTGGCACCTGAACTGCGGGAGTTGATTCCGGTTTTCGATCGCCACTACTTGGGTTGAGGAAACCCTGAATTGGTGGACTGAGTTGCTCAGGCTTGGAGGCTGCTCCAAGTTGCCACCCAAAGCCACCATCATTTTAAGGTGCCTTTGGCCAATAGCTGCCCTTTTCCCCATGGTCAAGCCATGATCAATGAAGTGAACATGGTAGCGTGCATCCACCCTTTTGCAGAGGGCACCAACTTGTCACTAAGAAAATAGCCCCCCCGCCGCCCGGTGCCGAATCACGTGAGAGAGGCATGATACACGCGAAATTGATTGCGCCTCACACTTGTTGAAACCGATGCCACATTGTTTGTTTGAGTTCTTCCCCAGTCGACCTGGCAAGTGTAACGTGAGATGTGAACCTGACTGCCTGCATGCTGGCACAAGGCCTTGGCTTCTTGCAAGGTGCTGCCAGCGGTTTTGGGCATCGGCTTTTCGGTTTGGGTGATTTGGGTGATTTGGGTGATAGAGTGCTGCCCTTTGCCTGCGAAGATCTCCAAAGATTCGGATTTCGACTTGAAATGTCAGGAACTTTGGATTCGAATGAAGCCATAATAAATTAAACAGTGCCAGAAAATCTGGCTTACCCTTTCCTCCCAGGCGCGCCGTCTCCTTTTGCTGTTCTTTCCGCTGGCGCTTGCCCTTTCAAGCCCTCTCTTTCATTCTCCTTACCGGAGCCTACCGGGATGCAACGTGCCATGGCGCAATACAGGGCATGGCAGTGGGAAATGTGATTTTGGGCTGGCTTTTGTGATGCCAAGAGAACCCCTTGAAAGTGACGAAGTGGTCGAAGTGGTCATGGAGAGTGATAGGGAGCCATTTGAATGCAACCACGAAGAAGTGGCTTTCCCCAAGGTTTTCGCAACAACAAGCGGGCTTCCCAAGACACGAAAATGGTTGGGTTCAGACAGGTGGAGTGATCTCAGGACTGTGACCTTCAAACGGGCAGGCTTAAATGATTGAATGAGCTCATGAGGGAATCTGTTGTTTTAATCCCTGTGGCCATTCACCTTAGGCGCGGGGCGGTTTCTCATTGGCCTTGGCAAGGGCAAGGTATTCATTCATTTCCACATCACCAATCCCAACCAACCTCGTTGAAGGTAACTGGTCCCAAGCTTCAAAAGTTGCCCATTCACTCTCGACGGAAAGGGCGGCATTTGTCGGTTCACAAGATCCCTCAAAACAACAATCCAAAGTGGGCCTTCAAAACAACCCTCAAAGCCCTCCACAGGGTCCCTTGCAAAAATTGATTGGACCTCATTTGTTGCAGGTGCGCGGTGATTGCCAAAGTGCTTCACACGAGCGGTGGTTCGTGTGGGCTCTGGTGGGCCTCGGGGGCCTCATGCAGGGCCTGGGCGCTGTGTGTGTGCGCGTGCAGATGGATAGATATCTTGCAAGGGTTGGCTCGTGTTTTTTGTTTGGACCGTTCCTGCATGAGGTGCCGGCAAGTACAAAGCATCATGTTCATTCAACAAGTGGAATATATGGTTTTTGGGTCCCAAATCGACATGACTCATTTGACCATTTATATAGTCTTTGCTGGCCTCCTCTGATGATGTCAGGCAAATGGCAGCTCTAAGCTACCTTTTTGTTGCAAGGTGCCCCCTAGCCTTGTCCCCTTTCCAAAGGGAGTAAATCACTACACCAAGTGAGGATGACTTGGCAGCAAAGCATGGATATTGCTCTAGAGGGAACTCTGTGGCACTGGTAGTTCACTTATCAAATGCACCTGGTTGCTTGGCTCCCATACTTGCCATCAATTGAAATGGCCATTCGCTGATTTACTTGGGCACATCTTGGGCTTTTGGGTGGCAGTCATGAGTTCTACACGGTAAGGTGCGGTCTCGCGAGTGTGGACTTTTGGTCCTGGGTGTGCTGGATTTCTTCGGCATCCCTTTTTGAGGGGCATAATTTCCACGAATTGGCAGACTTAACAGTCACCCCGCAGAAAACCAGCAATATGAGGGCAAGCCTGTTTGAAGCCCGCGGCACCTTAAAGCAAGCTCCGTGGACAGCTTTGGCTTGCCTTCAGAGCTGCCTTAAGGCACTGAGGCTATTACGCCACCAGCCGTTTCTCCTGATGCTTTGGCCTCCGTGGCAAGTGAGAGTACGGGGCTTCTGAAAAGAGTTGATTTTGTCACTTTGTTGAGCCACCGTGTCCACCAGACCAAAACTTCCCCAGAATTAGCTCCTTTTTTTTTTTGGGGGGGGGCTTTTTTGGGGTCCCTTTGTTTTCCACTGACCAGGCAAAAAGGATCTTTTTTTGCTGGGGTCCTGATTCCAGCCTAGAAAAGAAAACTGCAATTGTGGGGGTAACGCGCAGCAAACATCAATAAGGGATACACCAAGGGACAATGATGTGATGATCAAGGCCTGAGGCTAAAGTGAGGCTGAATTGGTATATCTCCGCTCTGGGTCTGGCCTGAAGGTCTATGGGAGACTTATTGCTCACATGTTTTGGGCGGGGAGCGGCGCGGAAGAGGGAGCGGGGGATTGCGGGTTGTTGAACGTTCTCGCAGACTATCTAGAACTGTCTGAGGGTGGGAGGCCCAAGCATCTAGGGTTGAAGAGTTTAGGCGCAAAGCGCGCCTTAATGGCTCCTATCCCCTTTGCGGTAAACCCCTGGACCTTTCGGTTTTCCTGTGTAGTTCCACGCTTGGTGGCCAGGCTGCCAGCACAGTTTGCAAAATAGAGGGGTGAACTCTGCACGCACATGGTATTGTAAGATCGGGTCTTAGGTTGCCACTCTCTGAGTGGCCAAGGGATCTAACCCCGTTTGAAGTTTGAAGGGAGCTCAAGTAGTAGATTGTCATGGTTGGATGGCGTTCTTCCCACTTTGGTATGCAGAAAGAGTGAATCATCTCCCGCAACCATGTTCCGTTGATGGTATTCCATTCCTCGCCGTCCAATTTTTCACCCTCTGAGGGACTTTTACCAGAGAGGTGAGGTTTGATTTGGAGCCCGTGGAGGCCAAACGGAGTTTGATGCAACAGGGGCCCGTTGTTTGGCTTGTGCAGCTGGGCTGCGCACAGGCAATTCTCAATCCTTCCCTTGGACCTCTGCCTTTTGACATGGAACATTTGTGCCACAATATGGACACTATTAATTTCTCAAAGAACCCTACATATGCAGCTGCGAATGGCTCCAAACTGGGAGTTTTGTCAGGGGGAGCCCTGAAGATTTGCTGATACATCCTTTGGCTTCCCCTTAAACACCAAAGGGTTCATCAGTTTATGTGACTCACCCATATAAGTCATGCAAGCCCAATTGTTACAGTCAGACACCCAAAGGGGGTGTGGTTTCTTAGTGAGTTGAACCCCCAGGGATGCAGATGACATTGGCCTTTTTTGTGCATGTGCTTAGGCTTCATTGGGGACTGTCTGTCTGTCGGCTGTCTGTCTGTGTCTGTCTCTGTGTATCTCTGTGTGTATCTGTCTCTGTCTATCTGTCTTGGGTGCGTGGGTGGGTGAGTGGGTTTGTGAGTGAGTGAGTGAGTGAGTGAGTGGGTGAGTGAGTGAGTGAGTGAGTGAGTGAGTGAGAGTGACTGAGTGAATGAGTGAATGAGAGTGACTGAGTGGATGAGTGAATGAGTGAATGAGTGAATGAGTGAATGAGTGAATGACTGAGTGAGTGAATGAGTGAGTGAGTGAGTGAATGAGCAAGTCAGTGAGTGAGTGAGTGAGTGAGTGCGTGCGTGCCTGCGTGCGTGAGTGAGGGAGGGAGGGAGCGAGCGAGCGAGCGAGCGAGCGAGTGAGTGAGGGATAAACAAGCGAATGCATGAGGGAGTGAGGAGAGTACGTGTATGTCTGTGTGTGAGAGGGGGAAAGAGAGAGAGAGAAAGAGAGAAAGAGAGAGAGAGAGAGACAGAGAGAGAGAGAGAGAGAAAGAGAGAGAGAGTGAGAGTGTAAGCATCGGTGAGCGCGATTCAGTGTGAGCATCGGGAGAGCAAGTTGAGTCGCATCGTTGCTACAGTATGTTTGGGCAAGGTTTAAAGCTGCTGCAGCATGAAACACGGACTGTCTGCACGTTTTCTTGAGTCTAGGATATCTTGGGTGACGTGATGTTACTGTATGTGTGTTTGAATGTCGTCAATGCGGACGATGATGACATGTGATGGATTTCAGAAGAATAGTGTTTTTGATGATGTTCATGATGATGATGATGATGTTGATGCTCATGCTGGCGGTGATGGTGCTGATGGTGGTGATGGTGATCATGATGGTGGTGGTGATGATGGTAGTGGTGGTGGTGGTGGTGGTGATTGTGATGGTGGTGGTGATGGTGGTGGTGGTGGTGATGGTGATGTTGATGGTGATGGTGATGGTGGTGATTGTGATGGTGGTGGTGATGGTGGTGGTGGTGGTGATGGTGATGGTGATGGTGATGGTGATGGTGATGGTGGTGGTGGTGGTGGCGGTGGTGGTGGTGGTGCTGGGCATTCTAGTTGATGTGTTTACAGTGCATGCGCCGACATGACCAGCTCATGAGTTGCTTGTGTTGATCGCGTGCTTGCACCTGTGAATTGTTTGCCATGATTTGCCATGCCTTTGTCATTAGAGTTTTAGTCTTTTCGCTGTCCTTTCATCTTGTTCCTGCCACTGTCACAGTATTTGTTAGCCATGTTTGGCTTCGTTTGCCGTCATGGCGTTGTTTCTTCGGTCTGTTTTCCAAAACAACATCTTCTTTGTGCCCTGCTGGCCAGGCTGCCGCAGCTGTGCCAGGCCGGCTGGGATCCTACCCTAGATGCAAACGAAAACCCATGCCTTTGAAGCATTGTTCAGACTCTGGGTGCTCGGGCGAATAATGTTGCTTTTGGGGCTGAAGTCTTTGAATAGGTACTGCAGCCATTGTTTAGACCTTGGATACTTGGGCAACATGCTACACTTTTGGGCCAGAGGTTGTTCAACGGCCCTTTGAGCCCCGAACGCTCAAGCATGTTGAAGAACATGGGCTTCCAGGACTTGTTTGGCCAGTTGTGTTTAACCACGTTTACACAGGAAGGGTGTTTTAAACACGACATCAGTGGCCCCGCCCTGCTTTTATGTTCATGATGCTTGCCACATGTAAGTTGTTCTCAAATATCCTCACCTTGTTGATCACGAGGCTCATCAGAAGTGGCAGCACTTTCATGATGTCGACTGTCGTTTCAAGATCCAGATTCATCATTTCGATCATAGTCCTCGAGGCTATCATCATCATCATCATCATCATCATCATCATCATCCTCATCATCATCATCATCATCATCATCATCATCATCATCATCTTCATCATCATCATCATCATCATCATCATCATCATCATCATCATCATCATCATCATCACTCTCCTCATCATGCTGCTAAATGCCATCACTAGCCTGGTCTTGTAGTATTCATTCCATAGATCATGCCTATCATATTTGGCTTGTCGACCCTCATGGTGTTCACGGTGTTTGTCAAGTTTATCATGTTCATGTTCAGCCTGGCAAGGAACCATTTTGTCTACATCAACCGCCGCACGATCATCCTCATCATCGGCCAGGCCAACCGCGCTTCGCCCCTCCCTCCCCCCCCCTTTGCACCACCTCGGGGATTTGCCTGGCAACTTTGGATGCACTTGTTTTTTTTTTTTTTTATCACTTCTGTTTTGGGCCACTTGTTTTTTCATTTGAGGAGCATTGTTTTGTTTGTGTTTGGGCAACCGGTACTTGTCATAGTGGCTGCCGCCCTGGTCAGATTGTATTGTTTTCCACTTGTCCTGTTTTGTATGGTTGGGAGGGTATTGAGGCAGTTGGTTTCGTGCATCCATGTTTGCCAGGATTCTCGCAGCGATGGGGCATGGGGTTGCCCCGGAGCGAGTTCTTTTTGTTTTTCGTGGGGTCAATGTTTGTTCATTTCAGGGCCCCCCTTGCCCCAGGCTCCTTTGGCCCAAAGCCAGAAGCACGGCCCGGTTCGGCTTTGGGTCGGAGTCTTTCTCCCACCCCCTTAAGCTTTAAGTAAGCCCGGGCTCCGAGGTTTCCCTCTGTAGGTGTAACTAGCCATCCCTCCAGGTGATACGTCACCTGTCAGGCCCTCTTGAGGTTCCAAGGGGAGTGGGGCATCACAACAAATGGCACGAGCTGCATCATCTTGTTTTCTTAGCTTGTTAGCAGCTCGTGTCATTTGCTGGCCCGGTTTTGGAGCCCCACTTCTTCGTCCTTGGTTCTTTTAGACGGGGTCGTTGGGGAGTTTTCGTGATGGTTTTTTCGGCCCAGGGGAGAAGGGAGGGTTTAGGGGGGCAAACATCCTTTTCTTTCCTTTGTCCTGTCCCGCCCAGGCCTTCAACCACAACAGCGCGAGGCAACCAGGCCTTTTCTTGACCTCTCTTCCCACCTCCCTGTCCCCAGTCCTCTTCTTTTCCTGTCCCTTGCCCAGGAAACCAAGGAACATCCGCAGAACAGCAGGTACCAGGCCGTTCCAACATCCACCCTCTCCTCAGGTTCCCTCAAACAAGGTGGGAGGAGGTGGGATGGCCGGGGCCGTGCGTTTGGTCGCTACATCGTCGAGATCCACTTCAAGATGTAGGACATGATTCTGCACCAGGCCAACCGCGCTTCGCCCCTCCCTCCCCCCCCCCCCCGCTTTGCACCACCTCGGGGATTTTCCTGGCAAATTTGGATGCACTTGTTCTTTATCACTTCTGTTTTGGGCCACTTGTTTTTTCATTTGAGGAGCATTGTTTTGTTTGTGTTTGGGCAACCGGTACTTTGTCATAGTGGCTGCCGCCCTGGTCAGATTGTATTGTTTTCCACTTGTCCTGTTTTGTATGGTTGGGAGGGTATTGAGGCAGTTGGTTTCGTGCATCCATGTTTGCCAGGATTCTCGCAGCGATGGGGCATGGGGTTGCCCCGGAGCGAGTTCTTTTTGTTTTTCGTGGGGTCAATGTTTGTTCATTTCAGGGCCCCCCTTGCCCCAGGCTCCTTTGGCCCAAAGCCAGAAGCACGGCCCGGTTCGGCTTTGGGTCGGAGGCTTTCTCCCACCCCCTTAAGCTTTAAGTAAGCCCGGGCTCCGAGGTTTCCCTCTGTAGGTGTAACTAGCCATCCCTCCAGGTGATACGTCACCTGTCAGGCCCTCTTGAGGTTCCAAGGGGAGTGGGGCATCACAACAAATGGCACGAGCTGCATCATCTTGTTTTCTTAGCTTGTTAGCAGCTCGTGTCATTTGCTGGCCCGGTTTTGGAGCCCCACTTCTTCGTCCTTGGTTCTTTTAGACGGGGTCGTTGGGGAGTGTTCGTGATGGTTTTTTCGGCCCAGGGGAGAAGGGAGGGTTTAGGGGGGCAAACATCCTTTTCTTTCCTTTGTCCTGTCCCGCCCAGGCCTTCAACCACAACAGCGCGAGGCAACCAGGCCTTTTCTTGACCTCTCTTCCCACCTCCCTGTCCCCAGTCCTCTTCTTTTCCTGTCCCTTGCCCAGGACACCAAGGAACATCCGCAGAACAGCAGGTACCAGGCCGTTCCAACATCCACCCTCTCCTCAGGTTCCCTCAAACAAGGTGGGAGGAGGTGGGATGGCCGGGGCCGTGCGTTTGGTCGCTACATCGTGGAGATCCACTTCAAGATGTAGGACATGATTCTGCACCAGGCCAACCGCGCTTCGCCCCTCCCTCCCCCCCCCCCCCCGCTTTGCACCACCTCGGGGATTTTCCTGGCAAATTTGGATGCACTTGTTCTTTATCACTTCTGTTTTGGGCCACTTGTTTTTTCATTTGAGGAGCATTGTTTTGTTTGTGTTTGGGCAACCGGTACTTGTCATAGTGGCTGCCGCCCTGGTCAGATTGTATTGTTTTCCACTTGTCCTGTTTTGTATGGTTGGGAGGGTATTGAGGCAGTTGGTTTCGTGCATCCATGTTTGCCAGGATTCTCGCAGCGATGGGGCATGGGGTTGCCCCGGAGCGAGTTCTTTTTGTTTTTCGTGGGGTCGATGTTTGTTCATTTCAGGGCCCCCCTTGCCCCAGGCTCCTTTGGCCCAAAGCCAGAAGCACGGCCCGGTTCGGCTTTGGGTCGGAGTCTTGCTCCCACCCCCTTAAGCTTTAAGTAAGCCCGGGTTCCGAGGTTTCCCTCTGTAGGTGTAACTAGCCATCCCTCCAGGTGATACGTCACCTGTCAGGCCCTCTTGAGGTTCCAACGGGAGTGGGGCATCACAACAAATGGCACGAGCTGCATCATCTTGTTTTCTTAGCTTGTTAGCAGCTCGTGTCATTTGCTGGCCCGGTTTTGGAGCCCCACTTCTTCGTCCTTGGTTCTTTTAGACGGGGTCGTTGGGGAGTTTTCGTGATGGTTTTTTCGGCCCAGGGGAGAAGGGAGGGTTTAGGGGGGCAAACATCCTTTTCTTTCCTTTGTCCTGTCCCGCCCAGGCCTTCAACCACAACAGCGCGAGGCAACCAGGCCTTTTCTTGACCTCTCTTCCCACCTCCCTGTCCCCAGTCCTCTTCTTTTCCTGTCCCTTGCCCAGGAAACCAAGGAACATCCGCAGAACAGCAGGTACCAGGCCGTTCCAACATCCACCCTCTCCTCAGGTTCCCTCAAACAAGGTGGGAGGAGGTGGGATGGCCGGGGCCGTGTGTTTGGTCGCTACATCGTCGAGATCCACTTTGGCGTGGACGTGGGTGCGGCCCTCAGGATCTTCATCGTCTACTCCGTGGTGGGGCCCAATGACAATTTCGTCGCCTTCCTGCTGCTACTCTTTGTCTTCTCGCTGTTTTTGGGCGATGTCTTCAGGAAGCTTGGCAAGGATTCATCGGGGCGGGGGAGTGGGGGGGCAGCGCCGGCCGCGCTAGCCGCACTGGGCGCTGCGGCAGCCATGCAGGCGGGCCCGAAGGGAAGTAGATGGATGCGTGAGTGAGGGTGTAGGTGGGTGGACGGGGGATAGATTGCGCGAGTGAGGGATGTGGTGTCGTGTGATGTGCTGTCGTGTGATGTGCTGTCGTGTGGTGTGATGTGATGTGATGTAATGTGGTATACGGTATGCTGTGATGTGATGTGGTATGATGTGATGTGATGTGATGTGGTGTGATGTGATGTGGTATGATGTGATGTGGTGTGATGTGATGTGGTATGATGTGATGTGGTGTGGCGTGATGTGATGTGATGTGTGGCATGCTGTGATGTCATGTGGTGCGGCGTGATGTGATGTGGTGTGATGTGATGTGGTGTGGCGTGATGTGGTATGATGTGATGTGGTGTGATGTGATGTGTGGTGTGCTGTGATTGGTGTGATGTGATGTGATGTGTGGTATGCTGTGATGTCATGTGGTGCGGTGTGATGTGATG
>CAUJNA010001243.1:67500-77500 GCA_963377175.1 Effrenium voratum | reverse complement strand
GTGGTGCTCTCTTCATGGTTTGAACTATCCGGAGTCGTACTGATCTCTGGGCATTTGTTTGTTGAACAGGCACTGGTGCCTTAGTTCCATGACTGGCGATGCCCACGTCTCTGCGTTTGAATGCACGCTAGGTTATTCATCGCAAAGTGCACCCCCAAGCGGGTGACCCACAACTCTTAAGGACGGTTGGTGCACGCATGTTCCTCCATCAGGCAAATTCTTTGACTGCCTCCAATGTGTTGAGTGAACAAAGCCGCTAGCCCTTATTTTTGGACCGCCCGAGTTGCGCATTGCGTCTACATCACCACATGTACGTGCCGTCTTTGTGACAGATCTTTGGAGAGTCATGATGACCAGGTAAAATCAGCAACTGCAAATGGGCTCATGATCATCAACTGTCATTGCTCATGGAAAAGGTCTATGGGAAGGGGGGGGGGTATCCCTGGATGTGCCCTCTTTTTCAGAGCCACATTAGCCCGCAGACTCTTTTATGGTCCCCCCATGGCCCCGTGATACGACAAGTACATGCAATCCGTGCACCTTCTTAAGGCGGATCAAGACTTGACACCAGTCCCTAGCACTTCTTGTACAGGTTCTGTTGGCCAGGGTCAGGGCACGTTTTCTGCAACACGGCGGGAAGCCCTACTATGGCCACGCCTCATGTTCGTTTTTGTCACAGTCCCTCAGAGCATGCGGTACCAAAAAACATGCACTTCCAACAGGACCATCATTTGCCATACTGTTGCAACGGCAGTGTCCATTAGACAGACTTCCTAGATACAAGCAACATCATCAAGTAGTTGCCATTTGGTGAGGTCTTCGACTGATGCCTTCATCCGCATGGTCCCCTTTCTGTAGTGTTTGTTTGGTATTGTTGTAGATGAGTTTGTCAATCCGTGCTTTAAAGTACGGAGTGAAAGGTCCATCGCGAATCCTGAGTTCGGGGGGATACATTCAAAATGTACCAGTTGATATGCTTCGCTCGTCAAAGTCTGTTGGCATTTGAAGAGCTTACAATATGAGCATGTTCATGCCGGGTTGTCTGATTTGTGCAGACCTCCCTATCAAGCCTGCCAATTCCCTGGAGGGCGGCAGCAGTTGTGCTGACACGCTCCCAGGTCATGTGGCGGGCCCAGTGGGAAAGGGATGAGAGTTTGGCGACATGATTGACTTCAGCTGATGGGGGAATCCTCACAGACTGCGCTAAACTAACCACAAGAGAGGTGTTGCTCACTTGAAGTTATGTAGGGATTCCCGTTGATACAATGTTGCCTGCTTGAGAATTTGGTCTGGCCAGATGTATGTTTGGCTGTTTAACGGCTGTGCTGAAATGCACCTTGGCTGATGAGAGTGATACGCTGCGGTTGCGCTGGAGTGCCCAACTCTTTGGTTCAGGAGTTACATCAAGCTCACCGATTGGGGGTAGCTCACCCATCACTGACTCGACAATCCCTAATTTTAAAAAGTGCCACCACCTTACTGTCAGTTTTGATTGTTTTTTCTCCCAGCCGCGAACAACCACTCTCCGTGTGGAACATGTTGGCTCAGCGGCCAGCAATTGCCGTTGGCTTCGAGCGGTTTCGAGCATCTTCTACAACCCAACCCAATGATGTAAACCCAACTGGCGCTGGCCAGTAGGCCCAACATGTTTTTTTGGGGATTGGAATATCAGCCTCGGTTTCCGGCAGAAAATGCTCGCTCTGGTAGCAGCCTAATTGGCCCTGGATCTGCTTTAAGATAAGAACCTGATGTCTGATGGATTGTGGAGAACTGGAACACTATGCGCGAGCAATGCAGCAAGGCTTTTGTATCTATGGTGGAGTCTGAGTCGTAGCCATCGGGAGAAAACAGTTAGATCGATTCCGAGAATGGCCAAAAGGTCGCTCTCTTTTGTGACTCGGAGAAAGTGGGTTTGCCATTGTATTTGCATGAATGTAAGAACTGATTGCAGCTGCGTTCTAATTCGCACAGGGATGGCGTCCTGGCTTGCCCTGAACAGCTGCAACGGTGAAACCCACGGGCAGTTGCTGGCCGTAAAACCATCATGTGTGATCCCATGTCAATATTATCATCCAATACTTGGCGGTCACGGGAACTCGTTGAAACAGGTTAGCCATGGAATTCATGAGAATATTGTATTGGCCACTGGCATGCTGGCTAATTCGTTCATATCTTGTATGTACGACAGGCGTCTTGAGAGCTACTGGGCTTATGCAACAAACAAGGAACGCCCATGGCCATTTGGACAAGCAGTAAAACAGCGACGTTGTCACCTCGGATGAATCAGGCTGCAATTCTGAAGGGGGCCCTGATTGTGTCCAAGGGTTTAGCCTTGCCCGAGCGGTTCTTCCACAAAAGCAACGATACACGGCCGGGACACCACTTAAAGCTGTGTACGATGCTGATGTAAGGTCGAGTGTTTGCGACGTCTTTTTTCCAGAGGCGCCCGTATTCCTGATCTCAAAAGGCCTTTCCAACTTGTTTCGTCGACTGCCATCGCGCCCTTTGACAGGCGGCTCGCTTGTACCCAGCAGTGTCCGTGGACCCGGAGGTGTGGATCCACCAGGAGAAAGATGCATGAAGAAGATTGATTGGTTCCTGGAGAAGACGCATTGAGGCCACCCAGGTGGAGATAGGTGAAGTCTTTCAGCCGTGTTTCTGCAATTGCTTCCCGTGAAGGCATGTTGTTCGACACCCAGAAATTAGACCGGTCTGAACATGCTTTGCCTCTTGCCAAACAAGATGCAGCAGAACTCACAGAGAGAGAGAGAGAGATACGTGTATATATATACACATATGATGAAGAAGGACATTGTGTGCTTTCGCATATTCTAGATTCTCTGTGCATCCTATGTCTTGTGGAGAGGACATTGAGGGAGCTGCAGAGGACTCCCGCAAGTTCATGGCAGCCAATCATGAGTCGAGCGGGCCGTGGCTCATGTGCAAGGGTTTAGCTGGGCACATGCTCAGGGACTTGGGAAGCGGGGAGCCACGATTTGTAGGTATGGCCGACCTTTGAGAAGATGCTGTTGAACCAGAGCCTGCCCAGCTCTTAGTATCATGTTTCTGCGCAATGTATCTCTAGGGCAAGTGGCTTCAAGCGCGCAAGATGTTCCTCACTTAGGGGGTCACTTCTTTGGCCTTCGCGCCCTGCTGCAATGATGGTAGTGGGAAGGTGTCCCTCCTTCGCTTTTTTTGCATGTGGTGCCTTGCTGCAACAAGTTTTAAAGGGACCCTTGGTTGGGATGGCTTCGACTTTCTTCTTATCCCCCTGCTTGGTCATTCGACTGAAAGATTCAGCAGGTGGAGTGCCATGCCGTGTGACACAAACAATGTTCAAGATGTGGTTTTCCCGCTGCTTGAAGGACCAATGGGCTTTTGCGTTTGTCCGACAATGAGCCCAGAGTGGGGTGTTTCCCCTTGGTTTCCCTTCAGCCAGCCCCCAAAAGCGCGCCTTGTCACCAAAAAGACACCCGTTCGGCTCAGGCGCAGAGGCTCCATCAGAAGAGGAGGTCCAGAAGTTCCAGCTTCTGCAGGCGCCCCTTTTAAAGGAGAGAGAGAGAGAGAGATGATTTTCAGCCTGGTTTTGATCCTTTCTGTTAGTAGTGTCATGTTGGCCTTCCAAGACGGCTGTAGTTTTAAGACTCGCACTCGAGTCTTGACCTCTCGCCTGGGTGCCGGAAGCCCACACATGCCACCAAAGCTCTGGGCAGCCTTGCAATGGCCATTGCTGATGGCTAGCAGTTGCAACAGCTGAGTAAAGAAACGAGACAAGTCGCATCTTGTTGCAAAGGCTGGCGCAAACAAGTTGCAGCTTGGAGCAGTTCACGTGAACTGGGCATGTCTTGATGTCCTCGCCCTGCGCCTGCAGGCCCGGCAGCTGCTGGTTCACAAGGCCAGCGCTTTGAGGTAGCAGGCTGACTATGCACGAGGAGGCCTCTGATAGTGACTGTGAAAATTGGCATGCTTCCCCAAACCCTAAGGGCCATCCCAGCCATGACTCAAGCAAGCAGCCTGTCAACCATTCCAACCCATGTTGTCCAAGCCTCAGCGGCGTTTTGACAAACGCATGGAGCCACTAGTGCTTAGCCATGTGTGCGAAAGAACACGTGGAGTTGCCGATCCAGACCAAAGCGCCAAGCCAAAGAAGCCATGCCAGTTGAATGGCAGGACAGCTTGGAGCTGGTGCCGCGGCCTTGGCAAGCCGCGACTATGTCTGGAAAGAAGGGTCCAGGAAAGATAATGGGGGAGCACAGCTAGATGTTGGGCTATACCAGTCGGACTCTACCCAGGTGAGTATATGAGAATCATGGCGTGACATTAGATGGGTCAAACAGCCACAAAGAGCATATTTGCGTTATACTCGAGCAGTTGACTTGAGATTGCTGACTTGAGGCATTGGTAATTGGTCGCTGTGTGCAGGGAATGTTGCTCATCCAAAACGAGGAACTGGGGTCTAGCTAAAGAACGAGGCTTGGTGCGGAATGCCAAGTCAGATGCCAGGCACCGCTTTCTTCGTGCTCGGGAAAGGCCCCTGTCCACATTTGCGATTGTCGGTGCAAAGGGTAACTAGGTATGTTTTGGAACGGGGTGCAGGGGGAAGGGCGCCCATTTTGAAAGCTGCACATGCTTGCCAGAATGGGTCAAAGCAACGCCTCGCAAGGCTAAACCGGCTCTGCAACAGGAAGCTTCTCAGCTGAAGGTGGCCCCTTGGGGCCCGCAAGCAGTTTTAAGTAGTTTTTAGAGTAGGCTTCCATTCCTCCCAAAGGGACGCTATAAGTCAACCACGGAGGGTTGCTCCAATGGTTGACCAAAAGCGATACGCAGGCAGTGGAACCCCAGTGTTGGGACGCTACTTGGCCGCTTTGTTGAAGCAGCACGGTTTGGCAGGCATTGCCGAAATGGCAACCAGGTTTCATGTCACTCGTTATAACTCGTCTCATATCGCCATGCCGCTTAATTATGTGGGACCTGTGTGTGTGTGTGTTCTACGCATCCTGCTGCGGGAAGTTCATGGGATTCAACGCCCCGCCAACCCCCCTTTCCCAAAATATGACCATCTAATAGTTTAGTAGAACAGTTTCCAGCTGATCACTGACACGGCCCAGCTTCTTTTGTTCAGGAGGTTCCGCAGCTGACTCAGATTCGATGTTGGGGGTGTCAAGTCGGAAACCCTGGGGATGGAACCCATGTGGTGTATTTGCAGTTTGCTTGTCCCGTGTGTGTTTGTTTTTTACCTGGCTGACACCCGCTTAGCCGTGCGCGGGGGGAGGCTGCAGTGTCACAGTCGC
Source organism: Effrenium voratum (assembly GCA_963377175.1). Classification (NCBI taxonomy): domain Eukaryota; class Dinophyceae; order Suessiales; family Symbiodiniaceae; genus Effrenium; species Effrenium voratum. The sequence continues at coordinate 72,209 of CAUJNA010001243.1, read as the reverse complement.
AGCATATTTTCCTTTTCTTTGGGCAATGCGTGCCTGTGCCACGTGCATCGAACCTCCTAGCTGCACCACAGGACAAGCTGACTTGCATCAGATGCAGGGCCGAAGACTAGCAGATGCCACAGCCTCGGAAGCCTGCTATAAAAGGAACCGAGACTGCGCGCGTCCAGCGGAGTTCGGGGGCGTAGAGTAGCTTGTAGCTTCTCGCAATCTGGGAAGTTTGCGTCATCGTCCTAAAGGAGTTGCAAGGCTAGTGAGCCACTGGCTGAAATTAGCAGCTGAATGCGCTCAGGCAAGATTTTAACGCCAAGGTTGAGGCACGATGGGTTGTGCGTTCGGCAATGTGGCATACAGAGCGAAGCTCCCTTGGAGTTCCACTCCAACCCAATCAGTTCTAAATGCCGCAAGTCTTCCCCCCAAACATGTGCCCCTCTCTCCTCTCTCTCCTTTTAGCTTCCAGTTAAATTCCTTGTCAAGCATGACACAGATTCGAATACTAGTTATTGCTTGAGACCTGCCTGAGAAGACGATGCATGCCCTGTGGGCCTCATTTGCCTTGCGCTGCTGGGTGCAACTCAGAATAAGGTACCCCTACAAATCGCCTATATTGTTTGGCCAGGTTTTTAGACATCAATAAAAGCGGGGTTTACCATGTTGAGACATACCCGGAGGCCATGCTCAGTGTTGTGGCCTTTGTGTTCGTGGCCACCAATGAAGTGCAGGCGGCGCAGGCACGGAATCAGTGTTGCCCGTCGCTGAGACTGTGTCTCTGTGCCTCTCTGCGTCTCTCCGTGTCTCTCTGTGTCTCTCCGTGTCTTTTCCTATCTCTCTGTGTCTGTCTGTGTCTCTCTACGTGTCTGTTCTGTCTGCGTCTCTGTCTGTGTCTGACTGTGTCTCTGTCTGTCTGTGAATGTCCGTGTCTGCCTGTTCCTGTCTTTTTCTGTCTGTCTGTGTCTCTGTCTCTGTCTGTCTGTGTCTCTGTCTGTCTGTGTCTCTGTCTGTCTGTGTCTGCCTGTGTCTCTGTCTGTCTCTTTTTGTCGTGTCTCTGTCGTGTCTCTGTCTGTCTCTGTCTGTCTCTGTCTGTCTCTGTCTGTCTCTGTCTGTCCGTGAATGTCCGTGTCTGTCTGTCTCTGTCTATCTCTGTCTTTTTCTGTCTGTCTGTCTGTGTCTGTCTGTGTGTCTGTCTGTCTGTCTCTGTGTGTCTGGCTATCTGCGTCTCTGTCTGTCTGTGTGTCTGTCTGTCTCTGTGTGTCTGGCTGTGTGCCTCTGTCTATCTGTCTCTGTGTCTGTCTGTGTCTGTCTGTCTCTGTGTGTCTGGCTGTGTGTGCCTCTGTCTATCTGTGTCTGTCTGTGTCTGTCTGTGTCTGTCTGTGTCTGTCTGTGTCTGTCTGTGTCTGTCTGTGTCTGTCTGTGTCTGTCTGTGTCTGTCTGTGTCTGTCTGTGTCTGTCTGTGTCTGTCTGTGTCTGTCTGTGTCTGTCTGTGTCTGTCTGTGTCTGTCTGTGTCTGTCTGTGTCTCTGTCTGTCTGTGTCTCCGTCTGTCTGTGTCTCTGTCTGTCTGTGTCTCTGCCTGTCTGAGTGTCTGCCTGTCTGAGTGTTTGTCTGTCTCTGTCTGTTTTTGTCTGTCTCTGTTTGTTTCTGTCCGTCTCTGTCTGTCTGTGTGTGGCTGTCTCTGTCTTTCTTTTTGTTTTGAGAGCTCCCTTTTCAGGTTGGTGTAGAGGAGAGCCAAACGGAACATCACACATTTTTTGGCCCCCCCTGTTCGGGCACGACGTGTCCAGATGAGGTTCGGTCAAAGTATCCGATACCCTATGGTCATTTGGGAGGGACATTGGGGACTCACTAAATTCCCCCTCCCCCCCAGAAAACGGGGACTGATGTGGGAGGCGGTTTTTGTTGGCACCCTTTCAATTTGTCGGGGTTTCCTGAAGGGGAAACCAACGTTGTCAAAACGACATGGTCTCTAGCTGTTGGCACATTACCAGATGGGCTCGGTTGAGTAATCACTGGTCATCTCAGCCATTTGTTGTTCCTCGCCCCTAAACCGCTTTCAACTCCCAAAGTATCTCCTAAAACATAGTACCCGCTTCCTAAAAAGAAAGCAGGGGCTAATGCCCATACCTTTTTGGCCTTCCCCCTTTGCGCTCTCTGCTGCGTCCTCTGCACGAATTGGGCGAGGCAGAACCTGGCCATGGCCAGCTGCGAGCGCCGCCCTCGATCAGAATTGAAGCTTATCCTCACATGGTCATCTAAGGATGCCCGGAATTGACGTGCCCCCAAAGCAAAGGTTGCAGCTGATTTATCCTGACATATATACATATATACATATAATGATTTATCAAAGGAAGTTTACGTTCTTCCGTGTTACGGCATCTAAGTGAGCTATCTGAAGAAGTCAAGAAAGAAATAAGCACGCACGAGAAAATATAGGCGCGCTCGTGTGGTGGGAGAATAGACATGGGCAAAAAACATGGCCCTGTGCGTGAAATCTGAAACGGCGTCCGCGGACAGCTGAAAACTAGCCCGTTCGCGGCGTCTGTTCGGATCATGCTCGGACCACGTTCGGACTAAGTTCGGCGCGGGGCCCATTTGCACGGCAACGCAGAGGTTTAGCAAGGTTTGAATTGCGTGGCAGGCGCAGCACTTTCGCGTGGTCGAGTACAGATTTCATGGGGCGCAGCATTTTCGCAAGGTTGAGAACAGATTTGGTGGCAGGTGCCGTATTTTCGCGAGGGCGAGTGTAAATTTCGTGGCAGGCGCAGCATTTTTGCAAGATCACGTACAGATTTCGTGGCAGGCGCAGACTTTGTGGCAGGAGCAGCATTTTTGCAAGGTCAATTACAAACACTTTCGTAAGTTCGACAGAGGCATAGAAAAAGAGAGAAATAGTTGGCAGAAAGAGAGATAGATAGACTCAATAGGAGGATAAGCAGAAATGTCGAAAGTGGGTAGATAAATAGAAAGATAGAGATAAGATAGATAGATAGGCCGGTAAGTAGATAGATAAGCAGATAGATAGATAGATAGATAGATAGGTAACTATAAACGTAGAGAGAGGGAGAGATAGATATACATAGATAGATAGATAGATAGATAGATAGATAGATAGATAGTAGGTAGATAGATAGATAGGTAGGTAAACACATAGATAGTAGATAGATAGATAGGTAGATACATAGATAGATAGACATACCGACAGATAGATAGATAGATAGATAGGTAGGTAGGTAGATAGATAGAGATATAGATATAGCTATAGATATAGATATAGATATAGATATAGATATAGATAGGTAGACAGATAGATAGATCTATAGGCAGAGTCATACATAGATAACACACATAGACAGATAGATAGATAGATAGACAGACAGATAGATCGATGGATAGATAGATAGATAGATAGATAGATAGATATATTTTTGAGCGCATACATGGATAGTAGACAATAGTTAGTTATATGGATAGATAAATAGTCAGAGAGAGCGAGAGGGGGAGGGAAGGCGATAGACAGAAATACAGATAGATAGGTGGGTAGACAGATAGCTAGATAGATAGAGAGAAACAGAATGAGGCATGGATAGATAAACAAAAATCAGCTAGACGGATCGATAGATAGATAAATCGAAGAAATAGAGAGAGAGAGAGAGAAGCAATAGGTAGGCAAATAGATACATAGACAGAGAGAAATATGTATATATATATATATATATATATGTATAGGTAGATAGATAGATAGATGGATCGATAGATAGATAGATAGATAGAGATATAGATAAATTAGAGAAGTAAAATAGATAAATCGACAGGTAGTGAGCTAGTTAGACAGACAGGTAGGTAGATAGATAGATAGAGAAGGAGAGATATTGATAGGTAGGTAGACACGCAGATAGATAGATAGATAGATAGATAGATAGATTGATTGATTGATTGATTGATTGATTGATTGATTGATTGATTGATTGATTGATTGATTGATTGAGAGGTAGAGAGACAGACAGACAGACAGACAGACAGACAGGCAGGCAGGCAGGCAGGCAGGCAGGCAGGCAGGCAGGCAGGCAGGCAGGCAGGCAGGCAGGCAGGCAGGCAGGCAGGCAGGCAGACCAACAGACAGACAAGACAGATGGATAGATATATACATACGTCGACAACAACATAGAAAGAGACAATAAAGAGAGATGGACAGAAATCAAGAAAGAAAGAAATAAGGAAGGACATAGATAAGGAATGAAGGAAGAAAGAAGGACAGAAAAGCAAGCAAGAAATAAAGAAAGAAATAAGGAAAGATAAAGGAAGGAAGGAAGGAAGGAAGGAAGGAAGGAAGGCAGGAAGGAAGGCAGGAAGGCAGGAAAGCAAGAAGAAGTGAAAAGGAGGCAAACAAAACAAAGATGACAATAACTATAGTTCTTATATAGATTAAAACTTCCGCCCACCGGCTTCGCTGGCTCTACTGGTATAATATGTATTTATATACATATACATAGCTCATAAGTGAGGTATGGTTTTCTTGGGTATGTAAATCCTTTTCAGGTTCCGCGAATCTTTCCTGGGGGCGCCTTTGGTTTCTTTCCCGAATTCAGCCGTTGCCTGTTTTGTTTCGTGGCAGCGCTTGCTTTGGGCATTGACATTTAGCGCAAATTGCTTGAAGGAGTCAGCCACTTGCTTGAAAGCACCTGGGGCGGGTGATGTTGGCAGCCGATCCTTCCATTGA